>JAUTXW010004742.1:0-600000 GCA_030620095.1 Kuschelorhynchus macadamiae
TGTATATTAATTTAGCATTAGACTGGAATTTCGGTATAATAAAATTGTAATGAAAATCGTATATTATCGTTTTTGAAATATCCAAAATAGACATACCGATGTAAATTGGTTTATTAAATTTTATGTTTAATCGGTTCATTTCAATTAAGACTAGATTTTCTGTAAAAATTTCACAACTGTGAAAATTAGGTTATGAAATGTAATAATTTGCACCATATCTGCCTGACCATTTCGAAACTATATTTATATCACGATATTTGCGTACATTTTCAATTGTTTTTCCATATAGTGCGTTATTCATCAATTTAAAGAAATTTTTTTCAAACTTACTATTTATTTTGAGAGTAGTATTTAGGTCTATATATCTTTTTAGCCATGGAGATTGTTTAAATTTTAAACACCTATGAATTTTTCCAACTTTAAGACCCAATTTGGTGACTAGCTGCAAATTTTTGTGATGAATAACGTAACGTTTCTTATCATAAAGCGTGGTTAATAGTTTGGGAAGTGAAGTAGCTGAAGTTGGTGGTACTAAATGTTCAGGACAGTGGTAAATCCTTATGTGTTTCAAATAACTCTTTTAGATAATAAAGATCCACTTCAAAAATATACCCATATTCACTATTATCGGCTACATCTAAAATACTTGTTTCCTGATAGATATCTTCAACCCACTGAAAGTCTCCAGTAGGCAGAGGATAACTCATAGCAGCACCATATAAATTTACAACATCGAAATACATGAGATAGCTAGATGGTTTGTCAGGGTTATATTCTGCCCCCATATATTCATTATTAGCCTTAGCGTATCTATTTGAGCATTGTGAAATTCCCCTCTTATACCCTTTTCAATAAACATGACCATATCAACATCTGTTAAGAGGTCCAATTTTACTTCACTAATTTTTAACATGCTATCAAATGTTAATCCTGGTGCTGTATGATAATGAGAGGGTCCAATTGATATGTTTCCAAACAGACTTTGCGAAAGTTTTCAAGGTAGACATCAACTAAAAGTAGGACATCGGTTTTAAGATACAATTCAGGAATATTCTTGAAGCCTTTTAATCTTAAACGTATCCCACACCGTAGAAGCATGTCGATACTCTTCGGTTGATATGTTTGAATTAGAAATAGAACTATAAAATAGCTGTATTGGAGGTAAATGTTATCTTGCAGTTTTTCCCAAGAGTCTAGATATTCGTAAGAGAATACCCCTTCCTGGTCACTAGTTTAAATTTAACATCATCCGGATAGTAGTATCTTGTAACAGTTTTTTGGTGATCCTCTAAATAGGATGCTAGTTTTTCCAAGAAACTGGCCATAAAACGAAATGAATCGATAAATCTAAAGCTAATATCTGAATTTTCAATGTACTTAGTGAAGGATATGTATTTTTCTTTATTAAGTGGAAGCAAACTAATTATACCTTTCACTTCTGTAGAAAGGGCCTTGATTAAGAAGTGACTATCGTATCCTGATAGATTATAAAATATTACAGGCACAGTTTTTTTTTATCTGAAAATTTTAAATTACATGATTTATGTGCAGCTCCGGAATAACCCCGTTAAATGACAATGGTCTCTTACTTTATAGTTATCCCCTAAAAAGGTTCATTACAAAAATGACATGTTTTTGCTTGACAATAAGCCTCATTTTCTTGTTTACTTAGAGGTATCATAGATTGTGGGTTTGAATATATTGAATTAACTTTATAAGCAATTTTGCCAAGTTCCCTGACAAACCATTCTTGACACTTTTCCAGTATTTGAATGAAATTCCGATAGCGAATCATGATAAGAACATTTTAGAAATTATGAAATACTAAATGGTTCATGTTTTTGATATTTTTTTGATTTCTTAGTGCATTGCTTCTCTTCATACTTGACAAGCAAGCTCTCTAAATCTGCGCAAATTGCAAAAGGAACCAATAATTTATTTGAGAAATTTTTAAAAGTTAAAATTTTTTCATTTTCCTTTGGCAATGTAATTTTACATTTATTTAATAATTGGCAATCTTTGGAATGTTTTTTCAAAATGGGTTCAGTTTTAAAACGATTAAGACAACGCTCGCAAAACCATTTTTTATGTTTTCTATTACCCATTTGGGTATTCAATAAACCACTTAATTTTTTTATGCATGCAAAATGAAATGTTGTGTTTGCAGGTTCGAGAAAATATTGTGTTTTCTAATTCAACGTTATTACAAAGTAGTATAAGTAAATTAACTGTATCTGTAAAATAGTCTATTTTGCTTAATAATAAGGGTAAAATTTCACTTTTTCTTAAACAAAAAACATTAATAGCTAAGTTGTTCATTCTTTCAAACTTGGAAATATCTTTTAGAGTAATTGGAAATTTATTTGTCATATTTCAAATAGTGACTGAAATGATCATAAGATGACGTGCGTGAAACGTTTTTGCCTTTTCTGGGTCCACGCACACACACATGATAGCCCACAAAAAACAATAAACGTCTTTATTTTTAATATTATAACACTTTTAGTTTTTTTTATGAATTCAGGCAATAAGTGGAATATCCCTACGCTTATTGGATTAAAAGAATTAATATTTACTTTCAAGTACCAAATTTCACACAAGGCTAGGTTTTATTCTCCCTTTAAAATAAGAATCAACATCTTCCCAACTAATTTTCTTTTAATAGACCCTTGTTATTTTTTAGATGCAATTTAAAACGTAATAAAAAGTGTTTTAAAATTGACAAATTACTTTCCTCTCTACTATAACTAGAAACACATGAACTATTTTTTAAACATTTTTTAATAATGGCAATTGATTTTTTAGATAACGAATATGTGTTTGGTAATCTTCTTTTGTTTTAAGTAATCTACTTACCATTTCAGTTTTCTGGACAGCCTCACTTGAAAATGAATCTAGAACTTTGTTGCTGCTGGACGACATTTTGGTTTTTGTTTTCTTTTAGTGTAGTGGCAAGAAGGACTACAAAGACTGCAGTGTGAATAAGTTCGGTGTGTGCATGATAATTTATATACAAATCTCTTAGCAATCATTCGCGTCATTTCTATTGACAACACACACACACAAAGTAGCATGGTATAATCATGTATATGTAAAATTTTCCAGAAGATAAGTCACGTTACACCAAAAACATGTTTTATCAAATATAAGTCACGTTGCATGACCTTTGCATTTTTATTTTCCGTTATCAAATACAAGTCACGTTGCACGACGTACA
This sequence comes from Kuschelorhynchus macadamiae, assembly GCA_030620095.1. Taxonomy (NCBI): domain Eukaryota; kingdom Metazoa; phylum Arthropoda; class Insecta; order Coleoptera; family Curculionidae; genus Kuschelorhynchus; species Kuschelorhynchus macadamiae. Next base: position 3,218 of record JAUTXW010004742.1, read on the forward strand.
TTGCATTTTTCTTTTTTCGTTATCGAATACAAGTCACGTTACAAAATATTATGAAAATTTCTGTTTTTGCTAGTAATTATGATAAAAGATAAAGAAACATTTACTGTGGACGTGTTGTTACAATTTTAACACAGCAAATTTTGTTGAAAATTTCTTTTGAAATTAATGAATACTTTTATCGTCGTCTACGTTAAAATTGTTAATTTTTTCAATGATAAATTTGTATTTATACTCATCCAGAGTTTGCGTTTGGTATCAGTTCTCTGTCTATCCGTTTTTTGGAAACAGCCAAACGAAAATATTCAAGATGGCAACAGTACCCAGTACACTTGTCGTATTTTCTGAAGATAAAATAAACTTTCCTGTGCGTCACGTCTTGGTTGTTATGAAACAGCTTTTTCAGTAAGTATTTGTTAATTTTTTTTTGTTAAAGTGTTAGTGAACGTACTATTTATTACAATAACAGCTCCTTTTATTACATTGTGTGCATGAATTTATTTAGCTAGGTGCTGTAGCTTATTTTATATATTCCATAAATTTATATAGCATTGATGGTGCAGTAGTTGCGTAGCCTGCCATACCTATAATTTTTATTTTATTCCAGATTTTTTTTTTCTTTTTTAGTAATTTTAGTGTTCTTTTTTCAGATTTAAATATAGTTAGAATAGTATATTTATTCTTTTATTACAGAAAAATCAACTAACTTTGATAGAAGGTTATAATTACCAAAGCTTAAAAAGTGTTGGACTTCAAAATCATTACGTGATGTGATTGTTGCTGAGGTTCTCGATGAGGTAAAAATCATTAACCTATTACTAAAATCTTGTCCGTGTAGATCCTTTGTAGCCGGTGGTTATCCTAGTTATTTAGCAGGTCGAACCAAAACTTACGCAGATATTGACATGTTTATTGAACTTAGTCCTGTATGTGAAGCGGAATGTTTATTGATTTTAAATATACTGATAGAGAAACTTAAGGAAAATGGTTATGGTTAAGTGTACAAAGTATAACAACTGTAAATAATTACTCAACAAAATTTTTCTTACGAAATGTTGTCGTCAAAAAAGGATTTTTATTACAATTGATATTTTTGAAAGGAAACTCTAACCATTTAACTTTTGAAGAACTAATTATACATACGATAACTAATTTTGATTTAGATATAAGTAAAACTGCTTTATTTAGGCAAAATAATTCGTTACATACAATTCAAATGAATCAAATGAAGAAAATTGAAAATTGTATTCCAAGAAATCTTAATCGTCGTGATAAATATATAGAGACGCCTTGAAAATGTATTGAATGTAGACACCTTAGCAATGATATGTCTGAAAAAAATAACATGTCTAAAAGTAGGATAACGATTTGAATAAATACAATTTACATAATATTTTAGTTTTTTATTTCAATCTTCATTACAATTTCTACATTTAAATATATTCCAATGATATAAATTAAATACGTTTTCCAAGGTACAATTTAATGTATAACTATCATGATGCTAACAACGATACGACTTGAATACATTTTGTAATTCGGCCAAGGGTGGGCATCCTCTTGTTTCCAAATCAATAACGGTGTAATTTGTTTTGAACAATAATCGGGTCAACCCCTCCAATTTTTGATTTCCCTTTACTGCAATGATATTGTCGGTGTAGTCGTTATTCCAAGAGTCCACAGTGTCATATCCATTTTCTTCATTAATAAAATTTTTTATAAACTCAGTCAAATTTTCATATTCCAAATTTTCAAAAGCATCGTTTGACCATTCCAAGCCATGTACGTTGTTGGTTAACCATTTCATGTGATTCAATTCAAAAGGAAAGTTTAACTGAAGCATGTTTATAATTTTTATTTGAGGTATTAAGAATTGCAATTTCCTTGCACAAAAAAGTTGAGCTGCCATATTAAAATCCTTGTATATCTATTACAAACATGACTCTTTACAAAACGTTCACTATACTGCTGCTGAGACTACTCCACCTTTTACCGCGAACAATCGATGACTGACGTTTTATTTTTGACACTTTGAAATTTAATATACTTTAACTGTACTGGTTAAAGAATTGTATTTGACTAAACGATCATGTAGAATTAAACAGAATGCTGAGGTATTGTTTGTTATTGTTTTAGTTGTTCGACTCGCATTTTTCGCAATATTATTTTTCACACCAGTTTGAAAACCAATGATGATAAAACGAGGCTTCTCCAATTGATTTGATGATTTCACTGCCCATGTGTGGTTTTTGCTTTGCTGCAGTTGTGGGTATTCATATAGTTCCCAACTTCTGAAAGCAATCGTTAATTCCCTGTTACTTTCAAATTGTTTAAGTAAACGTAATTTTTGAGTATCACAACATGAGGCATTTTCCACAATATCTTACTCAGTGCAACTTTATAGGTTTCCTTTTTGTCATTTTTTTGCATGATTCTCTCTGTATCAGAATTGCTTCTAATTAATATTAATTCTTGACGAAGATTTATGATTATCTTATGAAAATCCTCAGTAAAACCCATCAACATTTTTAGCGGAATACAAACATTAAAACTACCGTTACCATCCAAAATTTTTGGATTGTCTTCACAATCCCATCCTGCATTCTGAAGTGCAAAATATTCAGCTTACGGAAATGATACGTAACCTTTCATTGTTGTGGCTATGCCGGGATTTCGAACCCGATCGATAACCACTCCTCCTAGTTCATAGCGAATTTCATCAAACAAATGAACAATTCCGTTATTGATAAAAGTTACATTATCACTATAGGTATTATCGTTTTTAAGCAAGTTTCCTTCAATGTATAAAAAGCTTTGACTCGATAACGTGTATAAATCTTGTGTTTTTATTGGTATTCTAATTTCATCGTTATTGTTTAGAGTTGTTGAGGAATAAGGTTGATGTGTATGGTATTGATAATTTATGATTGAGTCATCATTTAGCACATTTTCTCCCACTTTTAACATGTTATAACTCATTGTCTTTGTGCCTATATCTACACTTGCAAACTAATATAATAAAAATTCTTTCCAAACTTGTAGTAATCCGTAATTTAAAACTACACCAAAATCTTTGTAATTTTCCAATTTTTAATTTTGATTTTTTTTTCTTCTTCTCCTCCTCCTGTAAATTGAATCCTAGTGAGAGTATTACACGTTTGTTTTTAGATGTTAACTCCTTAAATGTTCTGGTGGAACTAATAGTTGTCTGTTCATCTAATTGGGTTTTATGACAATTTTCAAACGAGTCCTTTGGTATATTTAAAGAATTATGATTATACAGAAAAACCATTTTAAAGAATTCGCTTCAAATGTAACCTTATCGTTACTAGCTCGTTTCTGAAATTGACTAATTTCTTATCCTGATCAGTTATTTTAAGGATTATCTCATCGATATATCGTGTGCTGATTGGTAGGTAAATAACATTCGATGGCTTCTCGACTATTTTGAAACCTGGTGGCACTGTTGGATAAAACAAATGGATAATATGAACTAAATCTCCATTACATACATTCTATACCTATTGAATTCACTTTAAATATATTTACAAGATTATCGGAAATGTGTCTTTTATTGGGCTCGAGTTGCTTGCTACCGAATCCCAGTAAACTGCCAATTGAATTTTCTTTGCTGAAATCAATTTTACGGTTACATTTGATTTCACACTGTAAAGTGTTATGGTTCGCTTCCAAACGAAGTGTGATTGGATCCTTTTCTTTTGAATGAAATCTCAGATACGTCGTCAAATATTTTTGAATATCGCTAATTTCGTAGGATCCTTCAGGTATAACAACGTGCTCATCTCCACAATGAAAATTGTTATTGCTACTATCAATGTTAGGAATTGAGTTGTAACTTACAAAATTTATTAAACCCAAAACATAATTCTCGTTTTCATTCAAAACAATAGGTGGATAAATTTTGGTTGAAAGTACAGACTCCGTTCCCGATATGGTAAACGTATAAGACATGTTTAACTACTTTTCGGATCAAAGTATTTATATTAAATAAAACAAAAACTATAGTTATATTGGTATTTATTCTAAATCTACAGAATGATACAAAAATTTCAGACATAAGTGACCACATATAAACGAGTCATAAGGTTGGTAACAACGATGATTATAAAATATGTTACAAATACCATTAGAGTTAAAATATTTACACACTTCCACAGGAGGTTTTAAATTTCCAAAACTATCAAAATAATAAACATTATTTCTGTTTCCAATAAGCAGTCCAATGAGTTCCCGATCCAGAAAAATTGTCTAAATTGATAATACCAGATTCGTTTTGGTAAATTTTCTTCGGTAATCGATCCTTCATAAACACTCCTCGAAAATAGGGTATTTTGAGTAGTTTAGTATACTTTTCAATATCAAAGTTACTTAAGGCACGGTTAGGTAAGATTATCGGTATTTTTTTTTCCTGAGATGATTTCCTAAAAAAAGGCCTAAACCTGTTTTGTACGGTTTTAAAAAGAGACCTTTTCCCAATGCAATGGATTCCATCGTCTTGTGGCGTTCGCTTTCTTGCAATTGTTGTTTGGCAGCACGAGAATCAGATACGGCCTTTGCGATGCCGGCAGCTCCTCCACTTAACGAACCTAATGCACTCAGTCCCGCAAAAATAGGGATCAAAGGAAGAAAACCTCCAGTTTTTGGAATCTTAATTATTCTTGGCTGTCTGATTTTGGTATTATTAACTGCTTTCTTAGCTATCTTAACAGCATCGTAAATATTGGATGGTTTTTGATTTACAATAGTACCTTTAATCTTTTTCATAACTGATCGAAAACTTTTTAATTTTGTACTGCTTCTTTTTTTCCCGCTAACTTTTGGTCTTTTTACCTTTTTGCTTTTCTGCTTCCGAGGTTTACTTTTTCTAATTGCTACCATGTTTACTACTTTCTGTTGGAAAAGTTTTTAATACACTAAACGTTGAAGTCAGATAAATGAAAATATATACTATTTTTTAACTTTTTTTTTCAATGGGCCACTAGCAAATTCCTCGTCGTCATCGTCGTTGTTTAATTTCCACTTATTGGATAAGTCTGCCGATTTTGCTTCAAATTTTAGTTTTTTCCCATCCATTATATCATCATCAGAGTTATCTATCTTTCGTTTTATATCATCATCAGAGTTATCTATCTTTCGTTTAAGTGCCATATTTTGAAGTTGTTGTTGCAAATCTTGTTCAATCTCGTTCTCTAAGTTCTTTCGTTTCTCATCATCATTCCCAATAAAATTAGAAGGGTGTTTCATTTTTTCCTTTATCTTCTTCTCATGATAATTATCGTATTTTTGTTGTTTATTTTTTGTTCCCTTTTTGACTTGTTTTCGATACACCTTTCCAGTTTGACCTTTTACTTTCTCGAGTTTGTTTAGCAAAATCTCCATCTTTTTCACATAATCACGCATAGCCTTCACACTGTGTTCCATTATTGTTTTAAGATACTTGTTACCATGGATTCTATTGAATGATTGATTTAAATTGGGGTTACTACTCAAACTTATATCCCCACTGCTAGTACCCATACCTAGCTTTATTTTAGTTCGCATTGCAGCTGAAATACCTGCAGCGGCTAATTTTTCTTTCCAGGATGCATTCGATGAATTTATTCTGCTTAAAGCTTGTTTAAGTAAAATTTTATCTGCCGCATTACGATCTGATGTTTTGATATTGTGAATAGGCAGTATCATGATTTTTACATGCTTCATCTAACGGGTTAATTCCTTTATCACCACGTCGTAAACGTTTCTCTAATTTAGTTCCTAGACCACAATAGTTATACCCTGGAAGATGTAATTCAAATGGAAGTTTGTTTATCACTGAGTTTAACAAACCTTCCCCATTAATCGTTCGTTGGTGTTTTATCGATCAATCGAATAATACCTCATTTTAAAAGAAGTAAATAAAGATTGAATATAAATAACAGCGTATTATGGCTTTATAATTAGTTTTACATCGGATATTTAACATGGAGGAGAAAAAGAAGAAACATATCAAAATTGTGAAACAAAGAACCTCTTTAACAGTAAATAATCATGATGTGAAAAAAAAAACAAAAATATTAAACACAGTATATTATTACCATCTACTGTACGATGCATCATATCGGGACCTTCAAACTGTGGAAAAACCAATATCATGGTAAGCCTTCTTGAACATCCCAATGGATTGAAATTTGAAAATGTCTACGTCTATTCAAAGTCTCTGTATCAACCTAAATATATGTATTTAGAGAAATTATTAAAACCAATAAAAGGAATTGGTTACTATGCATTCGATAATAGTGAACAAATATTATCTCCATCTGACGCTAAAGCAAATTCAATTTTTATATTTAATGACGTCGCGTGTGATAAACAGGATGTTATCAGAGAATATTTTAGTATGGAACGTCACAATAATATAGACTGTTTTTACTTGTATCGAACATATGCAAAAATACCCAAACATTTGATAAGAGACAATGCTAACGTCTTAATATTATTTAAACAGGATGACTTAAATTTACATCATGTATACTCTGATCATATTGGTACTGATATGTCATTTGACAGCTTTAAAACCATATGTTCATTCTGTTGGAAAGAACCATTTAGTTTTCTATCTATATTTAAGGATAATAAAATTGATGAAGGTCGATATCGGTTATGTTTTGATAAATATATATATCTGTAGTATCGCTTTTATAAATTATTACATAGTTGAACGTTGAAAGTTCATCATCATTATCATCATGGCTCCTGCTCGTACCACGAAAAATAAAAAGGAAAAAACTAAACATCAATCAGTTAAGAAAAAAATCATTTCAAAGAGAAAAGATATAAAGAATAAACTAAATATCTTAAAACATGGACAAATAGCCCACGAGAATGTATTTCAGCCTATATCAAAACATTTGGAGGTGATTGAGAACAAATTGGATCGAAAGAAGCACACTCCTGACAGTTTGATATCGGAACTTAAAAGAAGGAAACAATTTTCTGATGACGATAACTATAATGATGATGATGATAAAGATGACGAGGAGAAACTTTTTAGGGACCATAATAGTGAAGAGGAAAACGAGTCAGTGAAATCGGAACCTATACCCTCCACTTCTATCCCATTAGAGTTTAAGGATACTCCTACAGGAAACAAAATCACACATGCATATCAAACTGCACCAAAAATGAAAAGAAAATTATTTTCTTCCACAACAAAATCATCGTTGTCGTCGTCGTCACGGAAACCATATAATCGTAGAAAATTAATAATAAAAAACGTGCAGGATGAAATCGAAGAAGAGGAAATTAGGAAACAAAGGGAATATGAAAAAGCACTAAATCAAACTATAAGAGAAAAATCCTTTTCCGATTATTCTGATCAATATCATAGTTTACCTTTAAAGTACATCAAAAAGTTTGTAAAGGAGGAAAATTCCAAGTAAAATTTGATAAGGATATCGAATCGGTAACAAAACGATAGATTTCGATGGAGCTGATTTAATAATTGCAGGAAAAAAATATAAAGGCACTAATGGATTATATGGCTTGTTATTTAATCAGAATGTTCACACCATCTATACAAATGATGATGCAAAAAACTATACTCACATATTATTTAAAACAAATGCTATCAAAAATGTAAAATCAAGTAAAAATAAGAAATTTACAAAATTTATTGAACCAATAATAAATAAAACTGAGAGTAATTATACCAGTCCAACTGATGATGACGATGATGATGATGATGTTTTGAAACAGGGGGAGGGAATGTCTATGAAACTTTCAAACAATCCTATTGATTACGTTTTTTGGGATGATCCTAATGAATTAATACTAATCACGTTAACGAGATTAATGCCATTATTGATTATGCCATTATTACAGAATTACGAGAAGAACTCCATTAACTATCAAGAGTAAATTTTAAAAGAAGAAAGGTTATTATCAAATCTCTATTGGACTTAATGCAAGCTGATTTGGTTGATATGAAAGAATACGTACAAGAAAACAAAGGATACAAATATATACTCGTCGTAATTAACTGTTTTTCTAAATACGTTTGGGCTTATCCGTTGAAAACAAAAACTGCCAAGAGGTCTAAAGCGATGGAAAATGTATTCAAAGAACAGACACCTATACATCTCTGTGCAGATGCCGGTGGTGAATTTACTGGAAAAGAAATGATGCTTTTAATGAAAAAATATAAGGTCAAACATTATTTAGTTTAAAGTGAGAAAAAAGCATCTATTGTTGAACGTGTAAATCGAACCCTTAAAGGAATGATGTGGAAAGAATTTAGTCTTCAAGGATCATACAAGTGGTTTGATATATTAAAACAAATCGTTTATTCCTATAATAATCGAGTACACACTACCACAGGTTTAAAACCGGCTGAAATTTCAAAAAAGCATGAAAAACTGCTATTAAACACAGTTTATAATCGAATTAAAATGACATCGAAACCAAAGTTCGAGATAGGTGATCATGTAAGAATTTCCAAATTTAGAGGAGTTTTTGATAAACAATACCAACCAAATTGGTCAACAGAACTTTTTAGCGTAAAAAAAGTTCAACTTACATTAAAGGAGGATTTTATGAACTTCAATTGCAAAAAGTTAAATATCCAGACATTTATTTAGTTGAAAAAGTCATAAAACGTAAAAATAATACAGTATTTGTAAAATGGTTAGGTTTCAGTGATAAGCATAATAGTTGGATAGATAAAAATAATGTAGAGTGACTTAATAAAATAAATATTTTTTTCATATACGTTTTATTAATTTATTTCCATGGTTTCTACAAATAATTCAAACAGAAAAACAGTATTTATAATTATATAACAACTTGGCGTTTCATAATGCACAATGCCAAGTAGTGCCATATGGATCCTTGTGAAAGTGACATTCGGGAACTTTCTTAAACTTGCTTAGCTTCGGTTCACTTTCCTGAGGTATTTTAAAATTTTTTTCCGCACTTATAAATTTTCTTAGAAAATTCACCTTTTCAACTCCTTTGACGTATATTTTTGGGGCATCATATCTTTTCATCACATGTTCTAAGACATTTGCTATTTCGTTCAAGTCTACTAAACCAGACTCCCATATTAGACCATGATATGAGTTTTCGAGATAAGATATCGTTTTTAAATCCTGGCCTTTTAACATGCTTTTGTTATATGGTGGTTTGAAAAGAAAATTTGAACAACGTGTTCCATCATACACAGCTAGTTATTTTGGAATAAATCCAGAGGCACAATGAAATCCCTGGATATCAAGACACAAAATTGAATTTTCTCCTGCCATAGTTCGAGTTACGAGACACTACTGACGCCTAGTTCAATCTACTTTCTTTTATAAATAAAACTCCATCACTTTTTTTAAATTATTGTTCTATTGGTGAGTAAAAATCACGTGAATTTACATCACACCCGCTAAGTAAAACTAAAAACAAATAAAATAAACCATAGTAGTTTTTTTACATTTTAATTTCAATATTTTTGTACTGTTCTATTTTGACATTCAAATCATAGACCTAATACTATTTACACCAAATACATAATTCACTAAACAAGTATCACAAAATTTTAATAACTTTACTCTATGTTTTAAGTGTTGATTAATATTTTTTTCAACTAAACAATTATATATTTGACATAAAAATTGTATTCTTTCAAAATCCATTTTGTGTAACGTACAGGGTCTTATTATAATAAATATATAATTTGACATGTGCTGTAAACAGTAGAATTTACACTAAAAATGTCTCCTAATTCTGTCTGACCAGTGCTGTAAACAGTGGAATGTGCACTGAAAATGTCTTTTAGTTCTACAGGCTTATATTCAAGATAAATATTTTTATTTGGAAAATATCTGGCAGTATACCAGTTACAATATATATCTGCAGGTTCATTAATATTCACAGGAACATATGTTACGTTTGATACACTGTCTTGAGTGAGGCACTAGATCTATTTGCTGATTAGCCAAATTAAATATTTTATCGTTTGGCTTTACATTTTCATCAGGTTTTATTAAATCATAATGTATGTGAAACCATACATTATAACCAGTGTCTTGAAATGTTCTTAAACCAACATTTCTCAAAATATAATATAGTCTATTATTAATTAAAACAAAATTATAACTGCGCTCTTCTCGATAATATTTAGGACACAATAATTGAAAAGAATACCAAAGAAAAGTAAAACAAATTTACTCATTATTCACAGCGGCAAAATGCACAGATGTTTGGAGATATTGAGTTCCCTCTACACTCTTGACACGTTCTGTCGACTGGAAGAGGCATATATTACCACCAGTATGGTTCGTGATCGACTGCTATTAAATTCTCTGTATTTTACATATATATTAATTACTTTAAGTGCTATACGTTTTTTATCACCTGGTATAAGCTATTATTCGAAACAAATATTATTTATTAAAACATTATTATTGCTCATCTCAATACCACACAAAGATCTCCTTATCTACATCCTCAACCTTTTCTTATCTGCGAACCTGACCTCTAGTCTTACGTCGTCGAAAATTAAAACAAGCTATTCTCGGTATTTTTCCAAAAACAAATATTTTACGTATTTATTCAAACATTGCTCATCTCAATACTACACAAACATCTCCTTATCTACATCCTCGACCTTTTCTTGTCTGCGAACCTGACCTCTAGTCTTACGTCCAACATATTAATTTTAATTAACAGAGAAACAATTCTCGGTATTACAGAATTCGGCGAGGCGAGGCTCGGCTCTTGTCATGACGCGAGGCTCGGCGAAGCTCGCTTCTTGGAATTTTTTTTGAAAAATAACACCTACCTGTGCAAACCAGGTGTCACACTTAAGACAGGTGCGCAAAAGGTGACAGGTAAACACTTCTTGCAGGCAGGTGAGCCGAAGAGCCCCTGGGACCGATCGGTGGTCAAGATGCCATCGTGGTGTCTGTCCCAAGACCGCCCCTGCTATACTACTTGTTTTCTCTCGCACCCATAGCACGCGAAAAACAATAATAGATCCAAATTTCGAACCTATTTATGAATGAGTCTATCCTTTGTTTTATAGTTTAAGTTTTAGCCTTATTCAAATGCAACCTATTCAATGTCAATCAAAATCAAAACTCCGCCCTCTCCTGCAGTCTCTCAATCTCCCAGAGAGCATCTGTGTCTTAATTATATTCTGTCTGTGTCATGGTCCGTATTTGTTTTTGCGAAAATTGTTTATATTTTGAGAAAATGAGCATATTTTAGTAAAATGTTAGTTAAGCCTACCATGGCAAATTTAAATTATTTTTGGTACAGGGCCGTGATACTTTAGTCCCTGTTACTTTATTGTCGCATAGCTTCCTAGATACAAAAAGTCGTAAGGTTTATTTTGTGAAGCACTTTTCAAACTAGCCCTTTTATATCTAGACAAATATGCGACAATAAAGAAGTAAAAATGCGTTTATATTTCCTCCTTATTTGTTACATTCTTGTCCATATATCAAATAAAAAGGGCTAGTTTTGCAAATCATTAGCAGCGGCAACGATGCTGGAGATCATAGATTAAGTCAGTTTTATACAGGGGACATTTGTTACCGGACATGCTACAAAAAATGTTATCCACCAAATAATTTATAAAATTTTCCAAATACCTACTAGTGCTCAAAGGGCTGCTAATTTTGAATTTAAAAATTCGAATAATGTCCGTTGTCACATCCAATTACGCCAAAAGATCCACGTACCCAACAAAAACCTTACTTCAGATTCATAATGAGTACCCATAGTAACAAAAAAATGAACAAAACTTGAAATTAAAAAAAGAACATGCTAGAATATTAAAAAAGAACATGCCTACTATTTAATGACCTGTTCTAAAAAAAAATACAAATTTGATCAACATATTTTCTATTCTGTTCTTTTCACAGACTTGACGAAATAGGACTGCAGCATGGACATCGTGCGTTGAGACTTTCTTCATATGATTGCCAGTACAGTCCCATCGAAATTGTATGGTCAGAGTGTAAGCGTTTCTACGATGCACAGATTACAAGCGATGTGGTATATGTTTTAATAAAAAAATTGTTTCAGATTACCCCAAAAAAATGGAAGAACTACGTCAAACTAAAATAAATAAACGAGGCCTGGAAACAGAAAAAAATTATTGATGCCTCAAATATTCTTCCTGTAATTATTTTACTGAGGAAGAAGAAGAAACAATGTAGTTGTAGTTTCTTTTAATTTTTTAAAAATATACATACACACTTAGGTGTTTTTTCAAAAATAAATATTTTTTAATTCTCTTTTCTCCCATATTTGACTTTTTTTTCGTAATGTAATTTAATACAACGTTTAAGTAATTTTACTTTTGCATGATCTACTTTATAAATACATACATTACATATTATTAGCAAAATTTTGTTGGCAGAAGCATTAGTTCGAAATACGTTTTTCGAAATCGCATTTCAAAAATCACTTGACAATGTAATAGTAAAATCAAACTGGCCAGAAACTTGCATTTTCTAGATTATTTTTTGACCAGAAAACGGCACTTTACCGATCTGGGACACGTAGAGTTTTAAAAGAAATCGGTATAAATATTTTTCCAGCTCCTTTTTTTAAATTTTTTGGTTTACTAATGTGTGCGTTGGAAAAAATTGTACGTTAGTCACTCGAAGTGTCTTTACAGGCCTTATATATTTTTAGGATTGGCCTGCAATTCGTCCTGGAAAGTGCCTTTTCGGTCTGTAAAGAATCACTTTCCGTTATTGTAACGTAAGTTACTAATATTTTACAATGCGTTTGGTTCTGTTATTTTTTTAAAGATACGGTACTATTCTTGGTAACTTAAAATATATATGAGAAAATGTATCTCGAACAAAAGCATTATCAATTCATATTTTCCGAACATATAGCCCCATTTTCATTTTTTTAACGATATACCTAAATTATAATATAATAACAACCGGACTATTTTGACATAAAAAAACATTAATAAATAGCTAACAATATATGTGACTCAAAACTACTAAATTTGTCGTCGAGTTGTGAACTAGGCCCCAAGTTGGTGACACTTATCTATCTTTTTAATTTATATTTGAATAAGCACAAATCTATGTTTTTATCTGTTTGGACGAAGTACGAAAATATTTAATTATGAAGTTAAATACGATACAATTAACAGAAATTTTACAACTTGCAAAAGATATTGTTGAGCAATAATTAGATCTTAACATTTTTCCCGAACATAACAAATAATAGTGGTTTATTTTTGAATCCTAATTTTTGTGTTGATAATCTGAAAGAAATAGGAAACTGAATAAAATAATAAATATGCTCTATTTTAAAATATTGTATCTCAATTTAGGAAAAAAAGAATCACCAAATAACATTACGGAAATAACTCTGTAGATATCTAATTACTTTTCGGTATTCTTATAAACAGAAGAGAACCCTAATTCCCAATTGTTGACAAAAAGTGTAAACAATTTATGGATTAATTAAGGAAATACGTGAAAATCAATATTACGTCAAAAATTGTGACGCAAGATGGAACCCTCAGATTACAAATTATATTATAAAAATACATTAAAAATTACATCAATTAGAGAGCTCGCATCATTATATGACGTGACAATTGGATGTTCCAGGTTATAAACAATCCACCTCTAATATTAAATTTATAATCAATTCCTTCCTATAGGAAGTTGAAAATATTAAGATTAAAAAATAAAAACGTACGACTATGAGGATAGCAACATAAAAACTCGGTAAAAGCATGTGCCTCATAATTCTACAAAATCACACCAAAAGTGAAAAGGATCTGTTAAAAAATAACCGAGATATCGGCTTATATTCATCTTAAGTGGAACTTAATTTCCTTTAACTAAAATATTTTATAATACTCACCCAATGCTTTATCGTCAATTTTTAGTTGAGTTAATCTTTTGTAATGCCGAACCTCCAAATCTTCACCGGTTGTAAGACAGAGTTGACTTATTAGATCTATAGCACCTGTTTCACCGCATAAGTGAATTTCTTCAGCTATAAGTCCTAAAAGTGCTCGTGTCCAAGCCCACCCTCTTTGAGGATCCTTTAATAACTGAATTTCATCGATTACAGCTATTTCATCTAAAATTAATTAAACATCATTTTATCTTAAAAAAAGGACACAAAGAAAGTTTTAAAAGACACTGCTCAAACAAAAATGTGATGCTACGCTAAACATGCAACCTTTAAAATGTATAGTTTCCCGTTTTTTTTGGCTGAGGTTCATTGAAACCAGACACATACCTTTCTGCCAGATAATCTTTAAGAGTATGTCAAGCCTCTGAAACTCCCACATCCAAAATTAACCGAGCGGTTAGCAATAACGAAGCGAAATGGAATTACCTTTACAATAAAATTGTAAAATATAACACTTTTAGAATTTCAACTTATTTTCTAAAGTCAAAGATAAAACACTCCTGTTATATAACAACAATGTGATTTGCACATTATCTTGTGTGCATTCTCAGGGTTGTTACATTGGCCAAACGTCACAATGTTTAAAAATATAAAAGTGACTGCCGAATGGGTAAACAATTATACGCTGTGGTCGAACAACTTAAAAGTGGGACATTATTTTGTTTACAATTAATCGTACGTACTCCTGCAATAATATTAAAACTTTTAATCGGGACAGCAATTCTAAACATCGTTTATTCGTGGTAATGTATTATATAAATAAAAATAATAACGCAATCAACTATAAATCTGATACCCATCAGCACAGTAAGATATTTACTGTAACATATTAAAATAAAATTCATATATAGACGTTGTCGTACATCTTGTATGTATATATCTTCAACAAAAAAGGTTATTGTTATCATTGATATTCCAAGAATCGTTCATCACTTACATTTGAACTTACTTACACTGAACAGAGATGATAGTAAATTCTAGGGACTAACTCGAGGTTCGTAGGTGTTGTTTTGTATTTAAGTTCATGCGATAATTTCTTTTTAATTTAAAAACGATCGTAATCACTTCATCAATTAGGTTTGCTGGTTCTTTTTTAATTTTGTAGTAGAATTGGCGAAATATTGAGTATATAAAAAAAGAGTTTTAACTACTCTTTCCACTGACCGATACCTGACAGCTGGTTTTTTCGTTTATTCAAAGTATATATTATATATATATATATATATATATATATATATATATATATATATATATATATATATATCGAAAATAATCACGTGACTTGCGTTACCTGTCAAAGAAAAGTTGTTTATTTTTTACATATGCAGACCAAAATTTGATCAAAATTTCCAACCTTTGCCTAACTTAAACAATAATGTATTCTGTTAGTAACCTCATCATAATATTAATTTCTTATACCTAAATACTGAATAAACACTGTCTTTTTTCTAAAAAAATTAAAATCGCTTCTCAAAAATATATTAAGCTGGATGCAAAGTTGTCATGATTTTGGGAATTTTAGGTGTATATTAATTATGTTAAACATATTCGATAGTAAATAGATATCTTAATACAAAAATGTCATAAATGACTAATTTAGGAGCGTAATCGAAATTTAAAACCATTTGTAAAATATTTAAGGGCCTTGGGTAAAGTTATAAAAACTGAAAATTAGAATTACTGACCAAAATTCGACAGACATTTAAAAAAAACTATATAATAGCAAATAACCCCTTTCTCTACGACTTGTTTAAAGAAATATCCACAAGTTAGGTGACTATTCCGTCTAAGTCATTTTTCATACTTACTTAATAAATAAAGTAAAAACAAAATGTATACCGAATTTTCGCCCGAAATTCCGAAATTACATTTTTGTATCTTTTTGGTTTTTCGAAAATTTAAAAAAAAATAATACTTTAAAAAATATATTTCAGTTATCTCAACAAGAAAAATAAAAAACACTTCTTTAAAGCTTCTAAGCTTGTTGTAAAGTTGACGTGCTTTTAAAAATTTTCAGTATATATTAATTAATATTTTTTGGATGGGCATGTTAACACAAAAAAAAACGAAAAGAATGATGAACTGGTTTAAAAGTGTAGTTTTCAAAATACAGGGTAAAATATTTAAATAATGAATTCTGCATGATAACAAATTTCAGATGGTTTGGCCTCCTACTAGCCGTAAAAGTTGTTTTATCTCTCCACAAAATGTTATGTTGAGAACAAAAATGCTCTTAATTTCCTCTTTGAACCTTATGTATCAGAATGTATTCTTCAGCCCTGGATTAAAAAAGGAGATATGGGGGCTATAGCCCCAGGCGTCGTTGCCAGGAGTCCCAGCACAGAGCTTGCGCTATATTTTGCGATAATTTATTATTGAATAGATGTAGGTCCCACATGCGGTGGGTTAGAGAAGGGCATTTTAAATCTGGAAATAAGGGTAACTTTCTGGGAAATTCATCAGCTAAAAAAAGTTCACGAAAACCTAGTCGAAAATTTGACAGAAGGCAGAGGATTAAATATAATATTACTTTTTGTTCAATAAAAAATAGATAATCTAAAGAAAATCAGTAAGCTCAAAAATGACAAGCTCTTAACAATTAAATCTCAAGATAAATGGTTCAAAATTTTGACTTCTATAGAAATTCCTAAAGAAATTAAACAACTCATTTCTCTCGGACCTAAATTTAGCCTTGTTTCAACTCTAAAAGAAATAAAAAATTTAGAGATCAATATACGAACATAATTACTAATTTTATACATAAATATCACGATCAGAGACCTTTCTTAAATGATATATTTATTACAAGTAAAAAGTTTCTTAAACAGCATCCTAACCTATATATATTACGTAGCGATAAAGGTAACGTTACAGTGGCGATGTACAAGGAGGATTATATTAATCAAAGCCTCACATTATTGAGCGGTAACAAATATTATAAACTGTTAAACAATAATCCTACTAACACCTTGCAAGGCAAAGCCAATAAAATAGTGAAAGAATTAAAGAACAAGGGCTTCATTGATCAAGAAAGTGCTAAGAAAAGGACTAAATATAATTCAGTCTCTCCTAGATTTTACACCTTTGCGAAAATACATAAGTCTACCTTATCAATGAGACCTATTGTTTCTTCTATCAACAGCCCAAATGAAACTTTAGCTGAATACTACTAATATACTAACAATTGCCTATAACACTGAAAATACCTTTTATATCAAAGACTTTTTTCGTTCAGCGAGTTTATAAACAATTACCAACTTCCTAACAATTATATCATAATTAGTTTTGACGTAGTATTACTTTTTACAAATCTACCTTTAGAATTAATTATTCAAAGCCTAAGAAACCATTGGGAAGAAATATATGACAATTGTTCCTTGGATTTTGATACGTTTGAGGGTGTTCTAACATTTATTTTTGAATCTAACTTTTTCGAATTTAATAATAAATATCGTAAGCACATTTTGACACCCCTGCGGGCTCTAAAATTTCACCAATTTTAGTTAACTATGTACAGGATGATTTAGTGACTGATTGCATACAGTTCCTGTCCTTTCACGCGCCATTTGCCAAAAGTTACGTGGACGATCTCTTGCTAGCTTTCCCTAATGAAAGGGTTAATATTGCGCTTGAAATGTTGAATACATTCAACCCACATATACAGTTCTCTGACGAACATAAAAGTGAACGAGCATCCCTTTTTAGATATGCGAGTTAAACGTGCCAATGAAAACATCTTAAAAACACAGTGGTACAGAAAGCCTACCTGCTCCAATATATTTATTAATTTACATTCCTATCATCCAATGAATATGAAAATAAATCTGATTTTGGCTATGAAAAGAAGAGCAGTCAAGCTAACTCACCCTGAATTTAGAAAGAACAGCCTTAAACTTTTAAAGGGTATTTTGGTGCAAAATTCTTATCCTGGAAATATCATTAATACATTTTAAATAACACTAGATACAATATACCTGAGAACATTTTCCAAGAACCTAGTCATCCTAGCCCATTACAAACATTACCTTCTCAGAACACTATGTTAGAACTGACTAATATTCCAAACCAGATAGATACCTATCATTCACATTTTTGCTCACTACCTTTTACTAAAGATCTAACTTACAAAATCAAAGGCATATTCACTGGCCAGACAGATATTTAATTTGTATTTAAACAAACAAAAACTATTTCCACATTTTATACAATAACTAAATCTCCTTTAACTACAAAAGAAAATTGTAATATAATTTATAAAATCCCATGTTTAAATTGTAATAAAGTACGTAGGCCAAACTTCTAGAAATCTCATTGGTCGCATCACTTCACATAAGAGCGATAGCAATATCTTGTGCTTTGTCTGAACACGTACTAAAGAAAGGTCACTTTGTGAATTTTCAAAATCCGTCTATTTTGGAAAAAGAAAAACATGATCATAAAAAAATCTTTTTAGAAATGGTCCATATAAACAACGAGCCAAACGCTATGAACAAACGTAGCGATTTACAAAATCTTAGCTCTATTTACAATTATATTTTAAAACTTGAAAAAAAAACAGACATAAAAGTCTGAAAATTCAACGATTTGCCTCTCAAGCAGATCAGGCCTTTGAGGGTGTGGCTGAGCTCATCTCTTTCATAATGTACCATATAAAACCAACATTAATAATTTTTTTTTCTGTTTTAGTAAGATATAAAACAATTCATTCTTTTCATTTACTACCACTTATTCGCTAAAATAGCAACAATTTAGTTGTTAATTTTGGGTTTATTTTATTGAACGGTTTTTTGGATCGGTTAAAAACTTTAGCGTGTAACAGCGTTATATAACATCCTAATTCGTCTCCATTCGTTACCAACAAACAAAAAAACAAAATTTTGATATCTAACAAAATAAAATTAATAATATATATATACATACATATATATATATATTATATATATATATATATATATATATATATATATATATATATATATATATATATATATATATATATATATATATATATATATATATATATATATATATATATATATATATATATATATATATATATATATATATATAT
Source organism: Kuschelorhynchus macadamiae (assembly GCA_030620095.1). Taxonomy (NCBI): domain Eukaryota; kingdom Metazoa; phylum Arthropoda; class Insecta; order Coleoptera; family Curculionidae; genus Kuschelorhynchus; species Kuschelorhynchus macadamiae. The sequence goes on from JAUTXW010004742.1 coordinate 22,236, forward strand.
ATATATATATATATATATATATATATATATATATATATATATATATATATATATTTATATATCAAGTTGAACAGATCACCATCATGCCGGTATTGTGATGAGGAGCGAGATGATGCAAACCATACCTTCTTTGTGTGTCCTCGGTGGCATTATGAAAGAAGAAAAGCAGAAACAAAAGCCAACGAACACTTAACCCCGGAAAATGTGGTACCGATAAAGCTGAAGTCAGAGGAAATGTGGCATATAATAACAACTATGGCATCGAACATTGTAACCCAGAAAGAGAAGGATGAAAAAAGAAGGCTTACAGTACATAACTGAGCTAAGTGAGGTGTAAAATAAAACGCAAAGATTATAAAAACTAGAGTATTTTGACACCAACGCATAGTAAACATTAAAACTAAATACCGCAAGAAGGCTGAAGTAATACTCCAGGGTGGTTCCAACATTCGTTGCTAGACGTGTGGGGGTGGGAATTTTTTTAGCTGGTAGGCGTTTCCTTAGAGGAAACGAATCCGCACACCCGGCCACACAAGATGGTACAAGAAGGCCGGAATGTCTTTTGAAGATTTTTTTACCCGCCCATGAAAAAAAAATATATATATATATATATATATATATATATATATATATATATATATATATATATATATATATATATATATATATATATATATATATATATATATATATATATATATATATATATATATATATATATATATATATATATATATATATATATATATATATATATATATATATATATATATATATATATATATATATATATATATATATATATATATATATATATATATATATATATATATATATATATATATATATATATATATATATATATATATATATATATATATATATATATATATATATATATATATATATATATATATATATATATATATATATATATATATAGATCAACTGTTGGTATTATATAACATGCACATAATGAATTACGTTACAGTTTATTATCCCTATTGTTTCTATTCCCACTTGGTTTTTGTATAATAGATTTCTTAAGTCAACATTCAGTTCTGTTACCGCACTTGCGCACAATTGACCTCATAGCTGATACTCACTCCCACTTTGGGCCTTACGCCGTAGCTTTCCGTAGAAACCGATCGATAGAAACAAACAGGCGAGTATTACAAAGTTTTTTCCTGTTTTTTGGATTCTGTCTACTACGATTCACCATTTTTTCTTACAGCAATGGCGACGTACTAGCACTGAGAGTTACTTCTTTGCATGGTTTTGTGCTACTTAAATTTATAAGCAATTTTCTAAATGAATTTCATTGTTCTTAATTCAGAAAGGTCCTCAAGAAGAAAATAAGCATATATATATATATATATATATATATATATATATATATATATATATATATATATATATATATATATATATATATATATATATATATATATATATATATATATATATATATACAATGAGGACATAAAGTCTGGAAACCTTGAGATATGTCAAAAACTATACAAGTTGGGTAAAAAGTTTCATATAAAAGTTGTATAGGTCCTTACGATTAATGATTCAAAAATGTCTTGAAATATACAGGGTGTTTTAAAATCAAGTTACACGCCAAAACTTCAGAATCTCTAATGGAACACCCTGTATATTATTTCACTTTAAGAATCTACATAAAATTCTGATCACATTTTATTAAGCATACCCTATCCCTAAAGTCAACTGTTTTTGAGAAAATGAGAAAATGCAAATTTGGCTTTGAAAAAAATTAACTCATTTCTCTATGCATAGTGAAACCTGGTGGATTATTTTAGAACTCCCATAGAAACTGTCATGTACTGACAATAAACTGTGTCAATTTTTAACATATTGTTGGAGAGTTACTTTTTTCCTGACAAAAATGCTTTCAGAAAGAGAAAGAATAGAGATTCTTATGATGTTTGGATGGGGAGATCGCCAAAGAAATCTTGACGAAGTATGTGAACTTTTTAATAATACGCATCCCAAGCGAGGACAAGGAATTGCAAAATCCACAGTTAGCAAAATTATCAAAAAATTTCGTGATCATGGTTGTGTAAAAGATCTTCCCAGGACAGGTAGACCAAAACTAGATGGTGATATGAAATTGAATGTTTTACTCAGTTATAACGAAAATCCACATTTACCTACAAGTCAAGTAGCATTAGATTTAAACCTTAGTCAGTCATCGGTAAAAAATATTCTGCACACGGCAAAGTATCATCCCCTACAAAATAAGATTAATCCATGAATTAAATGAAGACGACTTTGACCGCCGACTTGAGTTTTGCGAAAGTATGCAAGAGCGGTGCAACCTGGATCCATTCTTTTGTAGAAATATTTTATTTTCCGATGAAGCCACCTTTTTTCTTAATGGTACTGTCAACCGACAAAACTGTAGATATTGGTCTACAGAGAATCCCCATTGGGCTCAAGTGGCTCATACGCAATATCCCGAGAAAATCAATGTTTGGGCTGGAATATTTCCAGCCCAAACCACCTATTTCATATAGGTCCCTACTTTTTCGACGTAAATTTAACCGGCGAAATTTATCTTGATTTTTTACAACTCGAGTTGATTCCTGCCTTAGCTCAATTGTATCAAGGTAATGAGCCCGATATGCCTACTGCAGCAATGTGGTTCCAACAAGATGGAGCACCACCTCACTACGCGCTACCTGTTCGGCAGCATCTCAGTGAAATATTTCCTAACAGGTGGATAGGACGTCGTGGTCCCTACGAATGGCCGGCCAGGTCCCCGGACTTAACTCCCCTAGATTATTTTCTGTGGGGATATTTAAAGAGCAAAGTTTATTTGAACCTCCTAATATCGATGCGCTGAATAATCGTGCAACAAGAGTTCATCAATCGATTAGGATATTGTCAGGAAGTGAACGGACAACAGTTCCAGCATTTATTACGTTAAAACGCATCATTTAGAATTTTAGACTATCGTTGTTAATCGTTATTAAACATTTTTTTTAAAACAGTTTTCTCATTTTTTTTATCTCAAAAACAGTTGACTTTCGGGATAGGATATGCTTAATAAAATATGAACAGAATTTCATGTAGATTCTTAAAATGAAATAATATACAGGGTGTTCCATTAGAGATTCTGAAGTTTTGGCGTGTAACTTGACTTTAAAACACCCTGTATATTTCAAGACATTTTATGCTTAATAAAATATGATTAGAATTTCATGTAGATTCTTAAAATGAAATAATATACAGGGCGTTCCATTAGAGATTCTGAAGTTTTGGCGTGTAACTTGATTTTAAAACACCCTGTATATTTCAACTTTTTTACCCAACTTGTATAGTTTTTGACATATCTCAAGGTTTCCAGACTTTACGCCCTCATTGTATATATATATATATATATATATATATATATATATATATATATATATATATATATATATATATATATATATATATATATATATATATATATATATATATATATATATATATATACATAAATAAATCAGAATTGTCTTTAACCATATATTTTTACGTGGGTAGTAGTAGTAGTAGTTAGGGGGAGGTCTAGAGACCTGACTGGTAGGCCTATAAGGCCCTTTCAGTCTACCCCAGCTCCTCCCTCAACCACCACCCGCCACCAGGTGTACATCCTTGAATTTGCCTGTCCTTACTATGTAAGTCTGCATATCCTTAACTTCGTCCCTATGCAAGACCGTAGTGCCGAAAATATCTCGTCGCAGTCTCGCTCACGCTTCACATCTGCACAGGAAGTGAAGCGGAGTTTCCTCCTCTTCCTGACACTCCGTGCAGATAGAATCTTCCTCAATGCCTAACATAAAGAGGTGTCTCCTCAATCGGCAGTGCCCTGTTACTATTCCTACGATGGAATTTAGAGCTTTCCTGTCTCGGGCTAGTAACCACTCTGTTCGGCCCTTATCGGGATTCACAATGAAGTCTTTAGCTCGCCTCCCGACCCCGGACTGGCCCATTTCACGTTGAAGTTCATGTTGTGCCCATTTGTCGAGTGCTGTCCTTATCTGCTGCCTAGTGATGCCTAAAGCTGGTTCTGGTCCTACATACGGACTGGTGGCGCCGAGTCTAGCAAACTCATCTGCCCTCTCGTTGCCCTCAATACCACAGTGTCCTGGTACCCCAAACCAACTTCATATAAAGTACCCACTTATACGTGGGTACTTTATATTCTTGGGTAAAGATTATTTATACAAACACAAATATTTCATATCAATTCAACGTTTCACTCATTGTGTTGAGCTTTTTCAAGATTTATTGTTGTTGCGTTTCCTTTTTTTCTAAAAATGTTTTTTTTTCCAATAAAATTATAGCACATTACATACATATAAACGTAAACATTAAGCATCAAATACATAAAAGGTCCTAGTTCTATTTTTTTTCGTTTAAAATATCTTATATACTATTGGTGACAAATACCATAAAATAGTACTTAAAATCCCCGTATATCCAATAGAAATAACAATATTTATTTTCGCAGACACCAAACAAAAGATAAATGATGCAGTTTTTATAAACAAAAAATTGTACAGTATTTAAAACCAATCAATCTAATATCATTCACTACATAAACTATCCACAATGAAGATCGTTTCTATAAGGTTAAAAACTAAGGTGTATTATGGATAAAATTTTATAAGGTACCCAAATATGTTTTCTAGTCAAATCCAGATATTTTATTTTACCAAATCACAAGTACTATTTTATGCTATTTGTCACCAATAGTATATAAGATATTTTAAACGAAAAAAAAATAGAACTAGGACCTTTTATGTATTTGATGCTTAATGTTTGCGTTTATATTTATGTAATGTGCTATAATTTTATTGAAAAAAAAAACATTTTTAGACAAAAAGGAAACGCAACAACACCAATAAATCTTGAAAAAGCTCAACACAATGAGTGAAACGTTGAATTGGTATGAAAAATGTATACATATATATATATATATATATATATATATATATATATATATATATATATATATATATATATATATATATATATATGTATACATATATATATATATATATATATATATATATATATATATATATATATATATATATATAGTCCTACTTATGTTTGCTTTACAGACCGTGTCAAATTTAAACTACTTTACGAATTTCAAAAAAAGTTTTGCAGCACCATATATTTTAAATACGAACTACTTCCCGACAAATAAAAATATTATTATCTTCAACTTTGGAATGTTTTCAGTAGTCTACTAAATAAAGGTTTAGGAATTTGTTTACTATATTTTCATTGACAATTTTTTAGAGTGGATAGTGTTTTTATGGCAACAGGCCTTTCTGTTGCGGAAGTGACGTGAAGTTGTGATGTTTTCTAAACATGGAATCGTTTTTTAAATACTGGAAATGTGGAAGATAGGCCTCGTACTGGACGTCCGCACTCAATGCCTACCAATGAAATTCGCTATTTATGCGTTTTGGCTCAAAGAAATGGGAGAATACTACCGAGCTTCGAAGTATATATATATATATATATATATATATATATATATATATATATATATATATATATACATATATATTTACAAAAATAAAAATTATCACCCAAGAAATCAGATTATCATCATTACTTAACTCGAAATAAAAACAATTTTAATATTCCATTTAAAAACTTATTAAGAACAATTTCTAAAAATAGAGTTTCTAAATGTATGTCCTATACTTATTGTTTTATTTATTATTGTGAATATTTTGCATATGTTTGCTTTACAGACCGTGTCAAATTTAAAGTACCCTCCGACCTTTCTCCTGCGATTGCACGAGGCATATTTAGAGATTTTCACTGAACGAGATCAAAACGCTGATTGAGCTCCGGTGAGCAGAGTTCAGTTATTTATATCCGACCTGTGCTCACTGTCGCGTACTCCAAAAATTGGATTCCACGCCTGATGGGCATATAGGCGTCTCTCGTGACCTTTTCTGTGTGTTTGATTATTTCAATAGACTCTAATCTTCTGGCTAGTGGTAGTGTTTGTCGCGCAGAGTTTTCAACTACCTCTGTTGTTTCGTCGGTAGTTGCTGCTAAATCCTTTTTGCTTGCTGAAAGGTGAAGCTAGTATAACCATTACAGAATACGGTAATATATTTTTCATCTACTCCATTAACAAAAGCAGAGTAAATGATTCTTTCTAAAGGACATAGCTTCGTAACTGCGCTAAGACGAATTCCAGTCGAGGATATAATATCGATATAGAAGATAGCATCGGAAAACTATTCCAACAAGAGGCGGATTCAGTTTAGTATGAAACAGTGAAGATACTTCGGAGCTCCAAGCAGTCAAAATCCAAGGTGTTAGAAGCACAAAGAACAACCATTAAGAATGTCAACAACAAAGAACATATTCTAATTCTATCAGCAGATAAAGGAAATGCAATGGTGGATATGGAAATGACAATTATGCAGAAAAAATAGACACGTTATCGTCAGTGCCATCTTACAAAATGGGTAAATATTTAACCGATATTTTAAACTATTTTACAGGACACTCTAACTGTTATATCAAAAATTGAAAATTAGATCCCGGACATATTCAAACATAACAATCTCGATCCGGTCTTAGCTGAATTGATTAGAGAATACTCAGCGTCCACATATTTGATATGTCAACGTACTCTTTATGAGCAAACCTCGGGCGCAACCATGGAATATTCGCTATCGCCTGTGGTCGCAGAGTGAGATGGTGCCACTCCCTTCCTTGACGTGTTAGTAAAAAAGAAAGATAACAGTACACTAAGGCATTCTGTTTACCGGAAATTGACACATCGAAGAGTTTTTTAAAGCTCTCACCATCAGCCCTCTCAGAAACAGTCGGTCACCAACTCGTTATTCTTTATAGATGCAAATTAAATTCCAAATGAAACAGAGAGGCCGACTGAAACTTTAAAATCAAACGGGTATTGGACTGACGATATTAGGATTTCGTTTAGATATGACAATAATACCAGAACTCAATGAGTATTGAATAGTCAACCATCAATAAGCGTTGTTTTACCTTTTATACAGATAAAATCGCAAGAATTATAATGTGGTCTAACATTCGCACAATCTTTAACACGCACAAAAAGATTGGGCAATGCTTAAGATCGCCGAAAGATATAATTCCTTTGCAAACAGATGGAGTTTATAAATTTCCCTGTTGATATTGATAGTATATATATGAGAAACTGGAGGGTCTATGTTCAAATTGTTCATTTCGCTGCTGCTTAACAATAGCACTCAACAAGGACACATGGATAACGTAAAGGACACCAAGGTTCTCAGGTCTCTCAGGATATTATAAAAGGAAGATTAAAGTGTTTTGCAATAATCAAGCACACATCGTAATATAGATGCGGGCTACGTGCTTCATGAGAGGAAACCAATCATTACAATGATGCACACGTTGGTGACCAGAGGACATTTATACCTGAACTCTGCTCACCGGAGCAATCGCAGGCGAAACGTCGGAAATTAGTTCAACACATTAGTTGACACGGTCTAAATCCAAGAACAATGATTTCTTAGTTGACTATAGCCTTGAAAGCTTTAGTACTATGTAGTATATCATATATTTTTTCTCTGGCGGATCTTATACAATGTTAGATTGACATAAGGAATAAAGAATGTAAAAAAAGTAAATACGTATTATAGATCCTACCTACTTATGAACATTATTGAAGTATTTCGTCAATTTTACTTGGTGCCAAGAAACCTAATGTAGTAAAATGTTTGTAAAACACTTTAGCATATTATTATTCAGATTATTAAGTATAAAAAAATCGTTTTCTGTGATTCCTGACCCCAGTTAATTCGATACATCCTAATAAAAACTGCAGATGTTAAGAATGTACTTACATGGAATGTTCGTCGATGTCATTTCCACAGTACACGCAACATGAGCTGAAGGATTTCCAGAAGGATCTGCAAGTTTTCTTTCTTCTCCAGTAACGAGGTCACACGGAGTACCCTAACACAAGAAATAAAACCGTTAATTACTCTTAATACTGAAAGTTGGTAACGAAACAAATTGTAAAATTTTCCATTCTTGAAAAATAACTGATGATCAACTGCAAGGTATAATTACAAATTTAAGCAAATCCAATACATTTCTTATTTTCAACTCAATTTAAGAAAAGTTTTTTCATTTATTAATGGGTAAATTTTCGTCTAACTTCCAAGAGAAACCCTAATCTTTTAATAATTCCTATTGAGTACTTATTAGTATTTCGTAGTCATATGTTTATTAAGAATATATTAAGTATGAATTGTTCATGTCGGTTTGACCATTTAAAACCCTATTAGAATTCTATTCTAGTAGTAATATAAATCCATCTAGGGTTGCTAGATCCTCTATCGGGCGCCTCCCCGGATGGCGAATAAGGGAAAACCTCCCAGATATAGCTGGTAACGGCGAAATGAAATACCCAATGCGGGGAAAACTAATATGGTACTAGGCAGCAGCAATATCATCTCCGAACTAGGGCAAATGGAAAATCACTCCCAACTAGTCTAGAAATCGGATACTCGCAAGCATGGCTAGTGTGACTTTAATACTTGCGCTACTGCGGTGCAGAAGGCAAAGGGAAACTACCGCACTATCAACTTTCCCAAGAAAGTCCCTACTGCTAAAACTAAAACAATGGCCATCAGTCCCGGGTGCCACCAGACGGTGCTAAGAATCTCCTATCAATGTAGAAAAAACAAATTGAGAAAGTTAAAAATTCATAAGACGTATAAGACAACGACACGGAACGTTCACAGCATGCTCCAGCTTGGCAAACTGTAGAATGTGGTCGCTGAAATGCGGAGACTACAGATCGACATATTGAGTCTAAGCGAAGTTCGATGGCCATAATCTAGACAATGCCAGACCGATAATTGAATGCTATACTACAACGGTGATAACGATAAACACTATCGTCATGGGATAGGAATTATATTGAGTAAACACCTGACATGAGCTGTGTACTTTCTGAATGTTTTACACTATTTGAAAATATTATTTTAGTTCAACTCCAAACTGCAACGGGAAGGATGAAGATCATTCAAGTATATGCTCCGACTGCTGACAAAGACGACCAAGTGAGAACGTAATACGCAATCAGAGACTACATCTTGATCAACAGAAAGTTAAGAAATTGAGTAAAACAAATTTCCCGGTACTGACGTGTGCTCAGATCATAACCCTCTAGTAATGGTTCTAGATATAAAACTGAAAAAAAAACGACAATCAAGAAGTCATAGATAAGATAAATTACCGTCCTCTAAACTAAAGTGTCACAAAGTGTAAAATAATTAAATACTTCCAATAGCTCGACTGGTGCAAATGCAGATGCTATAAATAATCTCTGCGAGGAAACAATTAAAGAACGATTTCTTTGAAGTCCAAGCAGTAATTAGTTCAAACTCTAGCAAGCATGTGAAGAAAAAGAAATTGATGACAGACGAAATATTAAATTTAATGGAGGAGCGACGCACATACAAACAGAGTAATGACTTCAATATGCAAAAGAAAATTAAAGAGTTAGTCGGGACAAGAAACAACTGTAAAAAAAACACCTTAAAAGACGCAAATGGAACTATAATCTTGGATATAAACGACAAGTTAAGGAGATGGAAGAAAATGAACTTTGATATTTTCAATAACGTCCCCAATTTAAGGGAGAACTGCACGCAAAAACTGAAAAACTAGTGACAAGGTCTAGTCAAGTTCAATGTAAGATGAAAAGGTACCTACGTATTAGAAAAAACTTCCTGCACGTCCGACCTCAAAAAAATGTGTTATGTATAGGCAATTTGAATTACATTTCGTTTAAAAATGCGTTCAAAAGGGTTCACGCGCTGCAGAAATACAAAGACATGAGAAGGATTTACCATTTCAAATTTTGCACTTACGTAGACAAAGGATCAATGCAAGGCGGTAAAGAGCCATTTTGTGGAAAAAAAATTATATGCGACGGCATTTGCGTCAAAAAGTGGTCGAAAAATGGTCGAAAATGGACAAATCTATTTCTATTTTATAATTCTAGATTAGATTTTTTCATAAAAAATCGCATTTACCGCCCAACTAAACATATTTTCCTATTAAAATCACATTGAAAAATACATATCTCTTATAGTTTTAACATAATATTGCAGCGGCGGAACGCTTGCAAATGATCCATAATACTGCGTGCAGTTCCCCCTTAAGCAAATCGTCGCAAATGGTGTCACAGTCTCGAAATGATTCAGCAAATGTTTTATGCCCTTTCTATACGGCTATATAACCCATTATACAACAAATACATATTATGACACATATATATATATATATATATATATATATATATATATATATGTATATATATATATATATATATATATATATATATACATATATATATATATATATATATATATATATATATATATATATATATATATATATATATATATATATATATATATATATATATATATATATATATATATATATATATATATATATATATATATATATATATATATATATATATATATATATATATATATATATATATATATATATAAATATATATGTATTTATAGGAATAACTAACCGCATGAGGTTCCTCGGCGATACTTGACTCCGCCCCCGAAATGCGCAATGTCATAATATGTATTAGTAGATGGGATTGGGGGGTTAGTCTCGCTCCCCCCACCACTTTTTTCATTGGTCTCCCACTTCGCGCGGCTGTCCCTGCCACGCCTACTTGACTCTGCTTGATTCTGATTGGTCTTCCCCACTCTTACGTGTGCATCCGGAGAGAGATGTTTTATTTAAGTGTTAGCAGCCAACAGAGCAATTCATTCTTACTGTAGTCTCAGTATTTTTAAAAGTAACGAAGTTTAAAAATATATGTTAATTAAAATTAGTTGTCGCCACGTTGTTCTGCAAGAATCTAGTGATCTACATTTTGAGCAATTGGAAAAAATGTCTTCAATGTACGAAGATAAAATACTATATTTCACGGTTGGAGGAAGAAACATTTTCGACGTTAAACAAGCATGGTTAGCCGATTTAGATAAGAACAATTTTGAAGAGGTTCAAGACGATAGTGAAGATGAGGGGATACATAACTTCTTTGATGCCGGTTGTGGTGAAAAAGGTCTTGTAAATATTAAAAAAATAAGTGCTAGTGATGCTGTTGAACCAAATTATCTACGCCGCGAAGTTTGTGTCTTTCAAGATTATGCCGTTATAATGTAACGCATTAGAAGCACCCCTTGGCAAACACAGTTTTGTGTCTACACATTACAAAAGAGCAATGGAATGTTGTGAAAAAGACTTGCGTTGTACATTGTGCAATGACAATCTTTTTCATTTCAGTGCCCCTGAACCTTGTATAGTATGGAATAAAACTGAAGTGAAAAAAATTGAAAACCATTTAGTGGACAAAAGTAATTTTGAATCAAGTTAAGCAAAAAAAAAGATACAATACATTTTGAAAAGGATAGAATGATGGGATTATGGTGGAGGACTTGTAAATATATGCAGTAACAAAAATTACCTAGGAGTTTTTTTTCTACGCACTATAAAAAAGCAGTAGAATATGCAGTGAAGTGTAAAAAAAAATTAAAAACCATTTAGTGGACAAAAGTTATTTTAAAAATAAAATTGCAAAATAACCTTTAAAATTAATAGTAGGAGACTAATCATGGTCGAGTGCTATTCAGAACTATTCGTGGACATTCAAGGTTATAATTGTTTATTTGGCTTGGTCTCAAAGGAGCTTGCTATCTACGATGGTGTACGCTGGTCTAATTTTCTTTTTAAGTCACCATTTAAAAGAACCATGTTATCTGCCAAGGATCAAGAAATGATTGATTGGTCTGAAGAATATCATGGGTTGGAATGGGACGTTGGATATATAGAATTAAATGAAATAGAAGAAATCCTCAAGAATATTGTCAAGATATATATAACAAAATATAATTAATTTTTGTTTAAACACATAATAAAGAATATTATTATCATACATAATTTTTTTTTAGCCCCACACACTTCCATATTTGATATGCTCCTTAGTACGTTTTATTACCAATTAAATGCGGACGCAAAAAAAGAAACAAAATAAAATTTAAGAATATATATTATACATCGAATTAATATTACTAAAAAATATATTTAAAATTACCTTTTGCACTTTGTATTGTATTATAATGGTCATTTACATTTAACACTATAAATTATAACAGTCTTCTGCTCCTAAAACTAAAAATTATATTTATAATTGAACGGTCTTTTGCACAATCTTTTGGGTTGTTTTCTCTTGGCACACATTGGGATTGACACTAACGGCACAATATCAATTTGAATAGGTCCATTGCTTACCTTTATACTAAATAAAAGTTCTAAATTTTGCAGAAGTCTTAGCACGACCTCATCCACACTTTCTGACCATTCTGATGAAGCTGATGCTGGGGGTGATGTTTCTGTTTGTGTAAGCTCTGGTGACATCAACTGCTGTTGTCGATGTGGAGTCATGGATACTCCGGCTGAAGTTGTTTCTAGTACCTCTGGTAAACACCACTTTTTGGGGGACATTGGTATTTCGGCAGATGTTCCTGGTTCCTCCTGTGAACACCACATTTTGGGTGATATTGGTACTTCTACTGAAGTTGTTAGCTCGTCGGGTACACACCACATTTTTGGGGACATTGGCACTTCAACTGAAGTTGTTAGTTCGTCCGGTACACACCACATTTCGGGAGACATTGGTATTATGGCAGAAGCTGTTCCTGGTTCCTCCGGTAACCACCACATTTTGGGGGATATTGGTACTTCTAAACCTTGCCAGTGGGCGTGACTTAACAAGAAGTGGTTTTAAGCGGCTTTCGAGTTTACATGTACCGTCAGTTGAAAGTCGTATTTATTGTACGCCAGTTCCTATTGTGATTCTCAGTGTCTGCGGTGAATTCTCTTGTGTAATTGTGTTTTCGTGCCTTTTAGACTGCAAATCCCTAGTTATCCTACTCCTAAATTTTATGTTTTGAGTGTTGAAAATTTAGTGATCTAGTTTACAGCTTTCTTTCGTTTTGTGTGTTTTGCAGGTTTGATTTTTATTTTTTACCACTATGAATTCTCTAACTGACTTTGATTTTGAATTTGATTTTACCTTATTTGATTTGGAAGAGACTTGCCCAGTCCATGATTTAATGGATTGTCATTTGTGTCAATTAAAACCGGACGCGTTAGAAAAATATTTTAATGAGAACATGGATAATACTCAATCAGAAATTGGTGGTATCGATGACGCTACAATTATAAACAATTTAGTTAAAATTTTTAATAATCAAAATAATGCAGTTCACCCTGAACTGATTTCAACAATAAATTTTGAAGAAATAGCGAGCTTTGGGGAATTTAATTCAGATATTAATCCAGTCAATGAATCATTAGACAGTCTTAGAGAGACCTCTTCAAAATATTTCACTGTTGATGAGGAGGAAATTAATTTAGAAAATCAAAAGTTTGAAATGTTAGTCAATGATGTTTATTCGAGCCAGGGAGTTGAGGGGAAACAGGGTGAAAATGAATTTCAGGGAGTTGAGGGTGAAAATGAATTTCAGGTAGAGCAAAATGTCTACTCACCAATTTCTGTTTCGTCGTCAGAAGATTCAACAGAGACCGTTATTGAGGTTAAAAAAATCAGGGAGGAATACCAACCAGCTCCTAAATTACATTTCAACCAAAAATCAATAGCGGTGTTCGACCAAACCTGTAACGAAATTGTAGGTGATGTTGAGGTGTACAATGTTGTTCAAAATTGCAACCATAGTCCACCGAAACCTCGCCTCAATTCGTGTGAAATTGTCGAATATAAAGAAGTTCAGAACAAACGAAAACGTTCTGCTTCTGAATCTTCTGACGACGAAACAAATGTAATGAAAAAAATCAAAACCGATGATATCGAAAAATCAGTGGTCGTTGTTACAACCCAACCCAGCAATTCATTAAAAACTCCCTACAGAAGTGAATTAAACAAATTTTTAGATTCAAAACCAAAGCAAAATTTATCAAAATCAGAACAAAGACGTGGTTGTGCGACGTTCAAATCAATGGTAAACAACTATTTCAATTTGAATGAATGTAAAAATTTGAGTAATTTTACTTGCTCAACTGTTAAAAAAATAATTCATAGACAGGGTGAGCTTCTTTTAAATTTAGGTAATATTTTTATGAAAAATCCCTGCTTTGGTGGTAAATCTTAGTGGTAAATATATGTAAAAATGTTTTAAAAATTAAAAAAAAAATACAAGACACGTAAGCGCAAACTTTTAAATTTAAATCCACTATTCCTTATTTAAAGAGAAACTAAACCTATAAATATCCAGTTCAAAATGACCCTTCTTTGCACACTCTGTCTAAAAGAATTTACACAGAGACGAAATGCCATAAGACACATTAAAGAATCATGTTTAAAAAGAGACACAAATCATAATCCGGATGAGTATTTAATCGATAGTAAGTATATTTACATTATTTACTAAGAATTAGGATATATTAAAATATAAGAAAAACAATAAAATTTGTTTTGTGTTATTTCAATGATCTTTTTTGCTTGACTTAGTAAGCGTCCAGGGGCAGGGCAGGTGGTCAGTCCCCTCCCCCACCTTGCTACGCCGCTCATTATGTTATATTGCATATAAATTATTATAGTGAATTAAAAAAAACTTCATTTTTTGTTTCAGTTGGTGAAAAATTCTTCAGGAATAATGCAACTCGCCATTGCGAAGACTGTAAAGCTGATATTAATTTTAATGCTTGGAACTCTCATCTAAGAACAAATGTCCACAAAAGCAAGAGTACTATTAAATATGGAAATGGAATAGACCTTATTAGAAGTGCTTTTAAGTCTCGAATTGCTGCATACAAGGTTTACTCACCCAAAATGCATGTCAACCTTAAAAAGTTTCAGCAAGAAATTTCCGAGAAAGTCGTAACATTAATTCGCCAGCAACAGCAATTATATAGATGCGTTAAGATAAATGCAGAATTATTTGGTATCTACTACTCGCCAGTTTTGAAGTCTACATCCGTTAAATCATTCAACACAGCCTTCCATAACGTGACTGAGACGACTGATTTAAATAATCTCTATGACGAACTATTCAAAATTCTAACAACCAAGGCAGATGAACTACCTGAACGAGATTCTGGTAAGTTAATAATTACTTGCAAACATTTTAACATTTCAAACGCTATTGCTTCAATTTATGTTTATTTACAACAGTCTCTCTTAATAAATACTAATTATTTTTTCTTTAAATTGCAGGTTGGATTTTACAACAAATTCTCCATTTAGAAGTAAACATCAACAAGTACAATCCTTTATGTGGCGACTCTTATATTCCAATTCCAGAGTTCCGAGGTAGTTTGGTAAACATTTTGAATGAAGATGATTTCTGTTTTGCATATGCCGTTGTATCAGCAATATGTAGACCTTCAGGTGACCCTAGGAAAACTTCCTCGTACCCGGACTTCAGAACTATCTTTGATTTTACAGGTATTAATTTTCCAGTTAAATTAGAGCAGATAAGTACTTTTGAAACCAAAAATAATTTATCCATAAATGTCTATGGGGTTGAGAAATTTTTTAGAAATGGAGTATATGTAAATGAGATTGTAGGACCATTACACTATAATAGACATAAAAAGAATTTACATATCAATCTACTTTTAAATACTTCTGATGACGGTAATAGTCATTATTGTTGGATAAAAGATTTATCTAAATTACTTTTTAAACAACTGTCAAAAAAGAAATGTAGAAAAAATTTGTGTGAAGGATGTTTACAATATTTTGGTACCTATGCAAAATTACAAAGACACTTAGAATATGATTGCACATCTGTTCGAATTGAATATCCTTCAGATGAACTTATTTTAGATAAGTTTGGAAATCAAATTCCAGAAAACATATTAAAGTTTCAAAATATTCAAAAGCAGTATAAAGCACCTTTTGTAATTTATGCTGATTTCGAGTGCTATTTAAAAAACGTTGAAAACGAAAAGCTTGATCCTACAACTTCCTATACAGTTAAAACTGCTGAACATGTTCCATATTCGTTCGCTTATTACATTAAATCATCATTTGATAAAAATCTCACATCTTTAAAACTTTATCGTGGAACTGATTGTGCTGAAAAGTTTATTGAATATATTGAACTTGATGTGAAAAACCTTTATAACTATTATTTTAGAAATCAAAAGCCTATGAATAAGTTAACTAGTTTGCAACAAAAAGAATTTGAAAATGCACTTGTGTGTTATATATGTGAAAAACCTTTTTCAGACGGAAATTTTAAAAAATGTAAGGACCATTGTCATTTTAGCGGTAACTATAGGGGCGCGGCTCATTCTATTTGTAATTTACATTTCATACCTCCAACTTACATTCCAATAATTTTTCATAATCTAAAGAATTACGATTCTCATCTATTTATTAAGTCATTATGTAACAATAAAGAATCAATTAGCGTTATTGCTCAAAACAAAAAAAATATATATTTCTTTTAGTAAAAAAATTATGGTAAACACGTATGACTCTAAAAATAAAAAGATAGTTTACTTGAATTTGCGATTTATAGACTCATTTCAGTTTTTACCAGAATCTCTTGAATCACTATCTAATATTTTAGATGATTCTCAATGTCTTGAAATTAGGAAACATTTTTCAGACACAGAGCAATTTAAATATGTTAGACAAAAAGGAGTTTTTCCTTATTCATATATTGACTCTTACGAAAAGTTGGATGATAAATCTTTGCCCGCTATTGATAAATTTTATAATGACTTAATTGATGAAAATATTAGTAATGAAGATTACATTAGAGCTAAAGAGGTATGGAATGTATTCAATTGCTCCACGATAGGTGAATATTCAGATATATATTTGAAATCTGACGTTCTCCTTTTAGCCGATGTTTTTGAAAATTATAGAAATACTTGTTATAAAACTTATAAATTAGATCCTGTAAACTATGTAACAAGCCCTTCAATGTGTTGGGATGCTATGATGAAATTTACAAATGTAGAATTGGAATTATTGACTGATCCAGATATGCTTCATTTCTTCAAAAAAGGGGTTCGCGGGTGAGTTAGTAATTGTTCAGCTCGAAAATCGGAGGCAAATAATCCTTTTCTTGATAATTTCAATCCTAAGTATCCAACAAAATATATTGCCTATTTAGATGCAACAAATTTGTATGGTTTTGCAATGAAGCAGTATTTGCCAGAAAAAAACTTTGTTTGGCTATCTGAGGATGAAATTAATGAACTTAATATTTTAAATATTTCAGATACATCATCTACGGGCTATGTATTTGAAGTTGACTTAGAATATCCTCAGAATTTACATGAAAGCCATAACGACTTTCCGCTCTGTCCCGAACAATTTAAGCCACCAATTTCCAAGTATTCTAAACTAATTCCCAATTTAAACAATAAGTACAATTATGTTCTTCATTATCGTGCTTTGAAGCAAAGCTTAAAATTTGGACTTAAACTTCTCAAAATACACAGGGGAATTAAATTTACACAATCGCCATGGTTAGCTAAATATATTGATTTGAATACTAATTTACGAAATGCTTCAAAAAACAAATTTGAAAAAAATTCGTACAAATTGGCAAATAACAGTATTTTTGGTAAAACTATGGAGAATGTCGATAACCGAGTAGATATTAAGCTAGTAACTCAATGGGAGAGAGAGCGAAACAAATTAAGTGCTGAGAAATTAATTGCAAAACCTCAATTTAAATATTTAAAATTTTTTTCAGAAAATCTAGTAGCTATTCAACTTCAAAAGATATGTATCGAATATAATAAGCCCATTTATGTTGGAATGAGTATATTGGATATTGCAAAAACTGTAATGTATGATTTTTATTACGGATATTTAAAATTAAAATATGGAGATAATGTAAGTTTATTGTACACTGATACTGATTCTTTAATACTAGAAATTGAAACGGAAAATTTTTATGAAGATATGAAGCAAAATCTGGATCAATTTGACACCTCTAACTATCCTGAACCAAATATTCATAATATGCCGATATCCACATCAGTGGTTGGTAAATTTAAGGATGAATATAAAGGTGTACCTTTAGAAAGTTTTTTTGGTACCGGTGCTAAGGCATACTGTGTAAAAACCAAAGATAGTTTAGATAAAAAGGCAAAAGGTATTCGTAAATCGGCCGTACAAAAACAATTAAACTTATCAGATTATAAAGATGTTGTGGAAAAAGGTCAAAAAGTATACTGCACAATGTATGTTTTTAAGTCACATCTACACAATATTTATACGAATTTGATTAACAAACTAGCCCTGACAAGTCATGACGATAAAAGATATCGTCTTTCAAATACCACAAAAACTTTAGCATGGGGTCACAAAGATATTGTCCATATAGAATCAATGATTAAAAATTTATCTATTTTACAATCTGAACAAGAACCCAAATCTAAAAGACGATGTTTAGAAGAGACTCGTAATAAAAGTGGTTTTGATACACAATTGTCATCCGGTTTTGAAATTGGGAAAGGAAGTTAAAGCTGTCAAGCTTTATAAAATTTGTTTCATTGATGATCTGTGTCACTAATTTGTGTGAATATTAAAATGTTGTAACAAACAGTATTATTTAGTTGCTTTAGAACAATGACTGCTACTTCATTAGTCGTGTTAGTCTCCCTTGTTGGCAGAATACTATATGTTAATCATATTCCTAACACAATTAGAGCCGACGTGTGCATCAATAAGAATAAAAATGAAACTGATTGTTATAAGCAAATGAGAATGATTTACATAGATGGAAACTCACATTTGTTTACTTATAATATTTCAGAAAATGATTTAAGTGTTAATAATTATATGAAGATTAAATATTTCTTTGATAAAAAGCCTGTCATTTATTCAGAATGGATAGAATTTGTTCATAAAAAACATACTTGTAATTATGTATATTTTTATATAATATTATTGTTTCTGACTTTAATATCAATTATTTCATCTTACGTTGCTTTTGTAATGTATTTGAAAACCTGAATTAAAAGTTCTAGTATTTGATTTTTTGTAGTTTAATTTTTATCTCCTCCAACGTTAAGTAATCTCCCTCCTCCATTTAAGTGGAGGGGACAGTAGACTATAAAAATGTGCCGCAAATCATTATTTAGTTAGTTTCTATATTCTACGGTCTCATAATGTTCAGCCCACAGAGAGTAACGTCCAATGTGTTTAAAACATCTATACATTCTATCGAAAAACAAACCATAGTAAATTCTAAACAGTACCCTTTAAATAAATCCAAATCAAAGTTTGTGAATATTGGTTTGTGTTTAGAAAGTGATTTTACGCCATGTGTTGAATTTGGTGGAAACAAGAACCAATCTATTGTTCTAAGTAAGGATGATTGGAAAGACCTACTAAAATATCAGGGTGTTATAACAAATTACTTTTTCTCATCAAACGCCTTTCAAGAAACTATATTTTTGAAAAATATGTCCATTCTTTTTGAGAAATTTGGTGAAATGCCAATAGTGAGGATTACAAAACATGATGATTACGTCTGTTTTGGAAATGAAACTGTGTGCAGATTATGGGAACAAATACCTTTAATCGAATACAGATTAAATATTTTACAAAAACAGCAATTTAACAGTTACTTCGACATTTTTAAGAACAGTCTGTTTTCCGAAACCAATTGTCTTCAAAAAGTATATGATACTCTGTCGCCGAGTGAAAACCCCAATAGTGAGAATGTTTGTACTATGCTGGAATTATTACTAATGCATCCAATCCAGCTCGAACAAAAATTAAGAGAAAGAAAATATTATGAAGAAATCAGTAAGTTTTGATGAAACTAAAAATCAACTTCATACGATGCATGCATGGACGTTTGCATATAGAAAATCCCGTATGTCGCCTCAAGAGTTTGTAGACCAACAACATTTTAAAAGACGAATTGAATTATGTGAAATTATTTTAAAACCTGTTTTAAATAATATGTTAAATAGGATTATAAAATAAAACAATATTAATATAAAAAAATGTGTTTTATTGATGAATATTTTACAAAATATCCTTTTTTAATATCCATGAGTTATGTGTTTTGTCTAATCCCAACCATTTAACTAACACCTTATTTCCTTTTCTTCTTATTACTTTTTCCATTAAGTATATGTCTGAATGTCTGACTTATTGTAATTCTTTTCCGTAAAAGCCTCCTTGAATTTCTGATTTGTTTTCATCTTCAAGTAAATAGGTTGCAGGATTTGTAAGTTGTAACTTTTTTATTCTAAAAATTTCATTTGACCAGTTGGGTGTGTACCCTTTAGAAAAAAATTCTCTGTGTTTGCTTATACGAACAAAGTCACCAACTTTTAATTTTTTTAAATCAGGATCAACTGTTTTCATATAAGTAAATGATGATTTCAATATATTTTTTTCATTTCCTTTATTAACAGCATTAGGTTTTTTACCAATTGTAGAGTGTACTGTATTATTGTACACACTAACAATATCAGGCAATATATCTAACCATTTATAATTTCCTTGAAGACTAAACTTTTTCCACATTTTATTCTTTAATGTTCGGTTCACTCGCTCAACGATACTTGCTTTCAAATTAGAAAAAGTACTATAGTGATTGATTTTAAACTGTTCCATTAGCTTCTGAAAATCTTTGGAATAAAATTATTTTCCTTTATCTGTTTGTATATTTTTTGGAACGCCTTGCAGGTGTTTAGGGGCTTCTTTTAAGTCTTTGAGAATTTTTTTCATTGCTGCAGTCACCTCTTTACCAGTTTTTGTTTTAATAGATATTGCCCAAACAAATTTAGAAAAAGTATTGATTACCACTAATATATATCTATATCCTCTATTAAATTTTGAGTAAGGTTGCATTTCAACTAATTCTGCTTGAAACAAATCATTAAGCCCTTTTACGATTACTCGTCTTCTTTTAAAATTTCTTCTAGCGGGTCTATGTAATTCATTAACGACATCCTCCTTAATTTTATTCATTTTCAGTCTTACACTTTAAAACCAATCCTGCGTATAACACTCCAGGTGATGCAGAATATTTAAGAGATCTTACAACAGAAATATTATCACCATTACCGAGTTTATGACCTAATAGTTCAACCGAACTAAATATGTTGTTATTTATGATAAAATCTATGTCTTTACTACAGTGAACTTTTATCACTTCTGCTTCTGGAAATGGAAACGCTAAAGTAGTTTCATCAAGGATGCAAAAATAATATAAGTCTTCATTGGCATTTAGGATATGAGTTCCAAATTTATTTACTGACATTCTCAATATATAATATGCAACTGTTGCTTTTTACTTCAAAAACTTTTATTTATAGAATTACTTTGGCTTCTCGTAGTTCTTCAATAATTGAGATTATTTCATTATTATGTCCAGTATGCCCGGCAACCCGAGAAGCCATTAAAAGTCTAAACCTATCAACAAGTTCGTTGATGTTGTCCCAATATACATAGTCCGTATCTGTTTTGTTAAGTTTCAATATCCCCATTCCCAGTTTCTGCATTGTTTGCCTATATGGAGCCTTAGGTCTACTAAATGCTTCTATGAGATTTTTTGCAGGTGTTTTAATATTTTTTGTTTTCGTTACCCCTTTGGTTTGTAAGTACGGTCCTATAATAGTTACATATTTGACTGAACCGTTACCTTGAACTTGCTCATTACGATCGTGATTTCTGCGATATGCATTAGTTCTTGATAGAATGTCCATATACTGATCTAAGTCTTCTTTCTTATAACCAATAGGTTCTTTTTTAAAAAGTAGTTCATATAAACCTGCAGTGCCTTTGTAGGTTACACCCTCAACTTTTATATTTTTATTAATAATTTCAACTGGTTTCATTGTTGTCCCTAAAAGAAATTTGTTTGTCTTGTATCCCTAACTCCTTCATCGATATATTTTCTTGGCAATTCATCAAAATCTTCCAACCAATCTTTATATCCCGGAATGTCAACGTATTGTTGAATTGTTTGTCTAGTTTGCTCTAAAATATCTGAGATATTTAAATTCTCTACAGTACTATCACCCGATGGGGGTGTAGTTTCAGCTACTGTGCCTGTTTCTTGAATGGTAGGGAAATTACTAGTCGATGGAATACTCCTATCAAAAAATGATGGTAACTCAGTGGGTAAAACGGGAGTTTTCCCGGTTTTTCTCTTAGCTGTCCTTGTTGGAGTAGAAGTACTATAAAATTCCTTAAAAGTATGAGGTTCTTCTTTTATGTCAGTTGGTTCCGTTTTTGCAATATTTGAAATTAATTGCTGTAGTGGTTGTGTTATCGGTTGATATGTTTTTTCTAATTGGCTTTGAGTCGTTGAGGCTTCTGACTTTAATGCTTGATATTTTTGTTTTACTGCTCTTCTTGATTTAACTAACTTTCTTGCTAGTCGTTTATCCATGTTTATAAGTGTATGAATGAATCGAACCTGCTTCTATATCTGCCAGAATTTAAGGGACAGTCCTTATCGATTACAACGAAACCGTAGTCTTCTTTCCAACAGTGTTCACAGAGAGCTTTAAATTTCTCAAATGTCATATCCATCATGCAATGGTCATTATATATGTGTTTTAAACTAGTTAGGTCCTGTTTAAATAAAATTAAGAGATTTGCATTTTCACGTATAAGCCTCTTGAGAATTGATGAATAACCTTGAAAAATGAAAAAGCAATCCGTATTTTTATGTCTCCCAAATGTAAAATAGTCCCTTATAATAACTGAATTTGGTTTAATATCGTGAGGGGATATAATATTTTCATCATTGTCATATTCAAAATAACCAATTTCTTTAATAGGTTTTAGCAAATTTCTTAAATACTCATAATTGGGTTGATGTAACGATTTTGTGTATAAATAAATATTTTCGAATCTTATTCCGTTTGGATGTTCAAGTAATGTGAGAATGGAGTTCGTTTTGCCAACCCCTGATGCTCCTACCACAAGACATCTCTTTTCTCCACCAAAGAGATCACCATGTTTTCTAAATGGTTTGTTAAAGATTTTTTCATCATGGCTTTTAATAGGTAAAGAAAAAGCTTGCTTTTCAATCCACATCGTCAACAATAACTGACATAACATTCTAAATAATATGTATTTATAAAAAAAAACAGCCAAGTGAATTTGCTGCCCGTTTTACTATTTATAGAAGACGAGCAGCTCTATCGACTCAGTTTGCAAAAACTATAAAATGATCATACACAACCCTTACTCGATTACATCCAATAAGAAGAGCAAGAAGAAAGGTACGGGTTTAGTAAATAAACTTATTAATAGTCTACCTGTTGAACTACACATTCCTGGTTATAACTATTGCGGCCCGGGAACAAAGTTGGAAAAAAGATTAAGTAGGGGGGATAGTGGCATAAATCCTTTAGACGATGCTTGTAAAGATCATGACATAGCGTACTCGCAATCTAACGATTTATCAAACAGACACGAAGCAGATAAGATTCTAGCAGATAAGGCTTGGCAAAGAGTAAAGGCTAAGGATTCATCGCTGGGTGAAAAAACTGCAGCTTTGATGGTTACAGGTATTATGAAAGAAAAAAAAAAGTTTGGTATGGGTGTTAAGACATCCAAACGAAAACTCAGGATAAAAAAACGCGTTATGAAAACTCCAAAAAAAAATTAGTGGATTTTTACCTCTTTTGCTTCCAATTTTGGGTGCCCTCGGTGCTTTGGGAGGTGCTGCAGCCGGAATTGCTAAAGCTGTGAATGATGTAAAAGCATCAAGACAATTGCTTGAAGAAACTCAACGTCATAACAAAGCTATGGAAAACGTTGCAGCTGGAAAAGGTCTATTTGTAAAGCCATATAGAAAAGGAAAAGGATTGTTCATTAAGCCCTATAAAAGGGGTTCTGTAAAAAAGACATTAAAAAGCTCAAATAAATTTTCCGCAAAGAGCTTTAACCAACATTGACATAATGAAATATGCAAACATTTTAGAGATACCTAACTTTAGAGGTGTTTTTATGCGTGATAATCTCCCGCGAAAAATTAGACAAAAAGAAACTGGTATTGTTAATTTGGACAGTGAAAAAAATGATGGTTCTCATTGGGTAGCTTACATAAAAAGCAAAAAAATGTCGTGTATTTTGATAGTTATGGTAATCTCAAACCACCTCTTGAGTTGATCCAATATTTTAATACAAGTAAGGGTGTAAATATATATTACACCTATGAGGTCAAACAAAAATTTAATAACTATAATTGTGGACAACTAGCTCTTAGTTTTCTATATAAGCACATGAAATAAATTATTACGGCATTTCTTAAAAATTAACAGAATGTCTACAACATTTACGCGTACAGGGAATTCTTCTATTTTATCATCTGATTTTAATCCTGCCATCTATTTGGATGACGAAAAGCAATATTTACTAGGTTTAGCTGATTTTGAGTCATTTATGAGTATCCCTAATATAGAGGATGGAAACAATAAAATTTACGTAGATAGTAAAGTGATTGTTATTCCGGATGGAACTTATGACATCAAAGACTTAAGTACATTGATAAATAACAAACTGCATGAAATTTTTATTATAGAACCCTCTTCGTTTAGATTAACGACAAATCTCAATACCCTAAGATGCAGTATTAAATGCAGTAAAGAAATTGATTTCACAAAAGATAATTCAATAGGAAACCTTTTAGGTTTTAATAAACGGAAAATCAAGCCTCATGAATGGAGTGAATCTGACAATGTTGTAAATATTTCCAAGGTTAATGCTATTTGTATTGATTGTAACATTTGTGTAGGTTCATTTAATAATGGCAAATCAGTTCACATAATTCACCAATTTTTTCCAACGGTACCACCAGGGTATAAAATAGTGGAATCACCATTACCTATATTATACTTTCCAATTAGCGTTCAAACATAAAAAAACCATCAGTTTCTGAAATCGTTGGGTTTTAAAGTTTTAAATAATGGATATTTTAAACGTTAATGAAAGTCTATATGTTGACAACTCTGTAATTGGCTCCGAATTACATACCTATCAACCATTCATTTCTTGAAAATTTGATTATAATGATGAAATACGTATTCCAATCCAAGAATTAGACACATACACATTACCTTCAGAAAGTATTCTATATATAGAAGGAAATCTCGCTAATCAAGAAGGAAAATATACAAAAAAATTAAGATTTGTCAACAATGGTATTGCGTTTTTGTTTCGGGAAATACGTTATGAATTAAATGGAGTAACTGTAGACTCTGTAAGAAATGTTGGTTTAACATCAACACTCAAAGGATATTTATCTTTCAATAACAATGAAAGCGTAAAGCTTCACAATGCTGGGTGGCTTCCCAACAGAAATGAAGCAGACAGAATTTTGGTAGATGATAAAGGTAAATTTAATGTATCGGTACCCCTAAAGATGCTACTTGGATTCTTTGAGGATTATAAAAAAATTATTTTAAATATGAAGCAAGAATTAGTACTCATCAGAGCAAGTAATGATTTAGATGCTGTGCTCTTTATAGATGACACGGAACCCAAAACATTAGAATTTCCAAAAGTCACGATTGAAAAATTGTATTGGAAAGTGCCACATATCGAGGTAGATATTCCTCAACAACTTGCCTTAACGAAAATATTAGAAAGAAACAAGGAAATAGTGTTAGGATTTCGAAGCTGGGAATGTGTTGAATATTCCGAATTACCTGAAGCAACGCGTCATACATGGCCGGTAAAGACAATTAGTAAACTGGAGACGCCCCGTCATGCTGTTATTGCCTTCCAAGTAGATCGAAAAGGAAAATTAAAAAAGGACATGAGTCAATTTGATAACGTTGACCTAACAAACATAAGAATTTTTTTAAATTCTGAGAGATATCCATATCACGATTTATATTTAAATTTTAAAGACAACAAATTTTCTGCTCTATATGAAATGTTTGCCAATTTTAGAAATTCTTACTATGGATTGACAAGTGAACCAATTTTTGCGGCTGAAAAATTAAGACAACTTCCCCTATTTCACACATTGATTGCTCTCATCAGAAGGAATCGCTTTAAAGTGGTTCTGTAGTTATAAGAGTTGAATTTGAAACAAATGAAAATATTCAAAAAAAATACCTCTGTTTATTGTCTCATCCTCCACGATAAGATATTTAGCTATAATCCTCTAACAAAAATAGTTAAACAACTTTAATACGCATGCGTCAGTTTTAATATTTATAGCATTACACAAAGAAATTTCTTTCATTATGGATTATATGCATCGGTTAATCATTTTTCAACACAAATTACAAGAGTTAAAGAAACAGATAGAAGAATACCAATTAAAATTTGAAATGGTAAAAAAATTCAATATTTAAAGATATGAAAGTAATTGTAGATATACAAGGATTTAAAGTGGAGAACAATAAGTTAATTGTTAAAGAATTGGCAGCATACGATGGATTTAAAATCAGCCACCACATATTTAAAGCGCCCTTTCCTATGAATCATTTACCATCAAAACTATACAGCAACGCTATTTGGCTAATGAACAATCATCATTGTATCGATTGGGATGAAGGATTTACTGCTTATCATAGATGTCGAGATGTTATCAGAAATTTAACCGAAAAAGTCGACTTTATCTATGTTAAGGGTGAAGAAAAGGCGGAGTTTGTCAGAAAATATTCTCAAAAACCAGTTATTGAATTTGATGAACAGCTAACTTTACAGAAATTGGAACCATGCTGCTTTTATCATCAGAAAAATCCATGTTTTTGTGCATTAGCAAATGTTTTTCATTTGTATAACTATTTTTTTATGAAATAAAACGATTAGTTTTAAAATATATTTGTTTTATTGGTTAAATATTTCCTTATACATAATATATGTTCGCTTAATTGTTTTAAATCATGTATAAATTTTCTTTCATTTTTACTTTTAAGAAGATCTATACATGCCCTAGCAGCTAGTTCACATAATTCTGCATGTTCCATATAATGCAAATAAACAGTAATGTTTTGAGCTTCACTGCTTTGTCCGCCAAACGCATAAAACTCAGAGCAAGCTTTAGACATTATGAATTCTTCATACGATAAGAAGATGATAACCAAATCCCAATCCCCTTATGTCATGAATAAGTTGTATTAAATCTAATGTTTCACAATATTTGTCACATGCAGATGCAGCACTCACATATTCATTCAATAGTTTCTCATAATAATGACACGATTGTGGTCTGCTTTGCATAGAATCCTGACAATAAGAAAATGATAACAAGTAGAATTCTTTACTTAACTTTTTAACAGCTTTCACTAACTTGCACATGACCACAACACCTTTTTATAGATCGCGATGGTCCATCTATACAGTCACCCTCTTGGTTATGATGAGTATAACACGGTAAGTTTAACTGTAATTTCTTGTCACGTCTATAGCGTTCTGGTAGCTTTTCCCAAATTTGTAACAACTCCACTGACTCTACAAATCTTCTTAAGTAATTAAGAGGAATATATTTTAGATCACCCACCGGAATGTCCCTCAATGGCGCCGTTAGCGCTAAACAAATAACTTCACCAACACGTTCAATAATATCTTCGGTAGGTACTGTATTCAACGAACCCATCTGACTAAATTTAAGAGATGAAAATAAATTGATCTGTTGGGTTGGCTACTAGCACTTAAATAAAACATCTCCCTCCGGATGCACACGTAAGAGTGGGGAAGACCAATCAGAATCAAGCAGAGTCAAGTAGGCGTGGCAGGGACAGGCGCGGGAAGTGGGAGACCAATGAAAAAAGTGGTGGGGGGAGCGAGACTAACCCCCCCAATCGCCTCCACTTAAGTGAAAAAAAGAAAAGAAAACACAATTATTTCACTGAATTCTGTTGAAGGTAACTCCCGATTATCTTTAACGTTTACAGCAAAGAATTTAAACATTAGTAAGTCTTGCAACGTATTGATGCTGCCAATAATACAAAGGCCTTTAAATCAAGGTTTGTTTGCACACTTTAGCAGAGGGCGGTGTGGCCCATTGTTTAAATTTTTGTGAGGGGTTTAATGAAAAATTATTATAAAATCGGAATTTTTACAAAAATATATTTTTTCGGTCGGATCTGTTTTCACAATAACTGGGACAATTTCTTCTCAAAATCGTCGTTTCTGAGCAACAGAAAACCCAAACTTTACCAACCATGGGAGAAGACAATGCTTTCATAAAGTAAATGAATTGTGTGCTATTTTCTACGATTTTGGAGTCATTGGGCCATACTTGATTGAAAACATTTTTAATCAAGAAAGTTATTTACAAGTTTTGCACACTTTTTTTTGAGAATTTTTTTGAGAATCTTCCTTTTGAAGATAGGCAAAATCTTTGCTTCAGCTGCCCAGCAGATTCTGCAGCTAGAATTGGGGACTTTTGGGGCAAAGTGCATCGAACGAAATAGTTTAATTTTATCCGCTAGGTTATCTCATATAACTATTTGCGACTTCTATCTATGGGGACGGCTAAAGCAGATTGTTTATTCGGAAACAATTCTAAATAGTATGGATATTCTAAAAGATAGAATAAGGATGCATTCGTTCGATGAATATCTATAGAAGAAACTAGAAACGCGTATAAGAAATTTAAAAACAACCTTAAGAAATGTTTTAGAAACGGAGGAAGCTATGTTAATTTAAGATACTAGTCAATATCTGAATGTTATGACCTTTATAATATTTTTTAATGAAATTTAAACTTGAAAGTTGTTTATCATATTAATTAATAAAGTGAATTCTTTCCAATTTTTGTGTGTTACTATAGTTTTTAATTCTGAACCAATTTTTCTTATACAATGTTTCGATATCTCTTACAGAAAATGTACGTTATCTACACAGGAAATAAAAAATTCTTTCCTGTTAAGGCCTACTTGACCTTTCAAAAATCAAAGTATGATCGAAAATACTCGCTAATCGAGCAAGTCTAGGATGCAAAGCGTCAAATTTCGGCTAAGAAATGTTTGATCATTTACACCTCTTTGTTCACCTAGACACTGTAGGTAGTTTTTAATCCGTAAAGGAAGATTTCATAATTTTAAGAAATTTCATGTCCATTTTCTGTAACATTGTCTGTGAAAGATATCGAAACATTTTATAATAAAAAGTTCTTTAGAATGGAATATTAGACCTATACAATATGAAGAGATCGGACGACTTTAATAATTTGGCCATTTGGCTGTAACCCTTTGGGATTTATGTTTAGTCCAGTAGAAAATACCTTTTTTAGCGTGTAAACTAATCGTCGTTGTCATGACCTACTTGACTTTACAAATACGAAAATATTACAAAACTACTTTCTGCTTGAGTAAACATAAATCCTAAAAGTCACATTAAAGATTAAACAACGAAATGGCGAAATTATTAAAAAATCCGATCTCTTCAAAATTCGAAATGTAGATCTAATATTCCATTCTAAACAACTTTCTTATAAAATTGTTTTATATCTTTCACAGAAAATATTAAAAATTAGATCAGAAAACTCTAAACTACGGTGAGTACCAGACTCTAAGTAATGAGTTAGAAAATACCTTACTATTTAATTTTCTGAAAGAAAAGAAAAGTTTATAAGTTAGAAGAATATTGGAGAAATAAGTTAAACCTTTGGGCTGAATAATTAACGGTGGTTACAGTTCTCACCTCTACTTTGGCGGGTTCGTGTGGTAGTTTGGTTTTGTACCGATGGCTTTAGCTCAAGAACTATCCCTGGTATTCTAGGCTGGCAAGCACCGGTATAATAAGGCGAGCGCAGTTCGGAAAATTGAAATAACGATTTTCCGAATTTTTGTAGAAAAATTAAGATACTTTGAATGCATATATTTCAAATAAGTAGTTACGAAGAAGAACCAAATTTTGTTCCTGTGTCACACTTGATTTTTGTGCAAATTTTGAGGTAAATTTGATAAGTAGTTTTTTAGTAATATTTTTTTAACATTCTAATAGGCTGCCATTTTATTTACCATACGATTCGCACTAAAATGTTTCCTGTTTATCTCTGGCTCATACTTCATTTATGGGCAAAATAGTCGAGTAGTGTTTTTGGTACTGTATTTTTAAATATTTCATGACGGGACCATTTTGTTCTGTCATAATTAAACGTAGGTTAAAAATGTGATGTATACAATGTCCTCGAGGATTTAAAGAACTGAATGAAATCGATTGTAGACAAATCGAGGAGGCTGGTATTTTTAATGTATTAAATGTTTTCCCACAGTATTTGGCCAAGTGTCAGGAAGTAAATGGACAGCATTTTAAACATCTTACTTAGTTTCATTAATTTATTGTTTGTTGTATTAGGTATTTCTTTTTTTGTAATGTATTGTTTCCGTTGTTTTTTACAACGTACTTTTAAAGTTGAGACTCCGTTTTCTCTTGCTAGATTCGAGATATCGATACGTACAAAAACTAAGAAATCCTAAATACAGTTGAAAAAACAAAACTAGCATACTAGACACCACGCCCAACAATAAGTATTGTTTACTTCATTTAATCCTACAGGGAAAGGAAAAAGAAGATGAACAGGGATGTTATCAATAATAGTCCTGTTCCATTCTGTCATAAACAAAATTAGATGAACTAACGTGATGATCGCCAATATCCACAGAGGATAGGTATTTCAAGAGAAAGACCGAAATATAGATAGATTCGTAATTTTTTTCACCTGAGTTTAATGTCATGTTTATTGGGCTTTCTTCAAAACGTTTCCATCACCGCTTAAGGCTTACACGATTCCCTGCGTCATTCGTCTATATATAATACAATAAATTTTTTTTACTGGATGAAAGTGACTACAGATAACCTATACTCGCACGAAATATGCTTCTGCAAATGTATTATTTTAAATTTATAACAGGTCTTGGAATGTTAACCAGAGAAGTCTATAATCCTATCTCCTAATCTTGAAATGAAACTCTTTTTAAATTTACTTCACCTACCTTAATACATTTTTGCATTTATCGTTGTATAAAAGCAAATATTTTAGCATAAAAATAACAAATATTACTCAATATGCAGACAAATCAGAAACGCACCCAGTGGTGGAAATCATCGTATGTTGAAACGGTCATGTTTCTTCGGCCTTTTTCGGGTTTCCTTTTACATTGACCGTAAAGGGAGTTCACGTTAATATAAGATCTCCTTAAAACATTTCTATAAAATTCTACTTTACAGATACCCTAAAGCTATTTTTTAGCTTTATGCAATAAAACAAACACGAATGTACTTGTTTTATTGCACCTTTGTTGACTATTAGAGATTTGTCGTATTTTTGTCTGACTTTTTTTCATTATTATATAAATTGAAAACAGACATTTTCACCCAATTTGTTAAATTTTGTTTAAGTATTTGGCGTTTAAAATAATGTCATTATGAACGTTAAAATGTAGTTTATAAAAATGCCAGCATGAAACGCATTATTTTTGTTGTCTAAGCTTAGAACAGTACTTGTAACGTTTCATAGCACCTACCTTGACATGTCGACCCAACGCTAACTAAATGGTAATGAGATTCTCAATGTCATTAACCATTTTTCGGATCATTTTTTGAAAAATAATGTTATTCTATATGTATTCTATAAACCACTCGTTTCATAACCAGGTTTAGAACACTTGTCTTAAAAATAATATAAACAAGATGCGATCAATGTATCCATAATATATCATTTGAAAATATTTTACCCAATTAATTGTAGCTCTTGACAAACACATCCCTTGCTACGCCAGTGTGGTTTTAAAGTTTAATAGCAAATTTTGGCTTAGGTTGCTATTATTAATGCAAAAAAAAACAATGTGTTTAGTAAGTTATTTAAGAAATTCTAATAAACCCGAATGTTTAAGTTTTTATTTGCCTAATATAAATTATAAAAGCTTATGTATCGATATTTTAAAATGTCAATAACGATGGATCATCTTCGATAACAGTTATATCAATAGTTATCGATATATTGGTAGTTATCGATAACTATCACCAATACAACTTTATCTGCATTCCAAAAAATGTTGCACCTATCTATAGAGGGGTCATATACCTATCACACACCGAAACCATCCCTCAGTATGTCTTGCCGTTTTAGCTCTTTGGCGAAATTTGATATATTAACGATTATCTCCCTCTGCTATAATGTACCATATTTACGTTTTATACTCTCAATCAGGAAGCCTCGTTACTGAAAAGAAAATGAACTTAATGTGTTTTTTTTTTAATTAACAGTATAACTTACTATTATTTTTAGTTCTTCTGATGCCTGTGACGAGAGATTAACAGACCGTTACTGGTTAATTACACCGTCTGAAGAGGGCGAAGGTGAATTGGAGACAGTGAGTATTTAAGTAAATATTAAATAGTAGATTTAGGTTAAAATATTTTGAGTTCTATCTTTTATGTTCTAATTTCTTATACTTAAAACTATTAATAATAAAAAAAATAATAAAAGATCGATCCTTTCAAACTTCAGTATATTCGCAAATTGATTTAACTTTTTTAAAGTCAAGTTTTTCGGATGCGTACTTAGAATTTTAAAAGCACAAAAGTCTTTTCTTCATTATACGGCAACTTTTGAAAAAGTTTTATATTTATATGTTATACGGGATTGTCAATAAAGTAATGTAAAAGTTCAAAAAGTTCGAATTCTAACATTTTGACAAAAAAAATTACTCATTTTAATATGATAAGTTACCAAGGCAATATCTATGTCTCCAGATAATTTTGTTTTTTACGTACCTTTGGTATGAGATATAAAATTTAGATAACACAATTTCCAGTATGCTACATCTTGAAAATGGCTTAACGAATTTTAACCTAACCTAACCTTTTAGATTTCGAAGGCTTATTTCAAGAATATTTTAAAAATTGACAATATGAAGTTCAAGTCAATACGTTAAAAGATTTTTATCTGTTTATCAAGTAAACTGCTCGGCAAAATAGGCGTCATTTATTATGGAGTTTGACATTTTTCAAACAATCAATAAACCGATAAAAATGTTTTCGAGCAAGATAAACATATGTAACAGAGTTATAGATCTTAATGGGGCATTATAATTTTATAGTATTTAAATTTAATTATTTGTAATATTAATTACACTTATATCTCGAACAACACAAACTTCAACAATATTGGTAATTTCTTGGATATAGATATTCTATCAAAAAGGTGGTTTGGGATTAATTAATTTAAATAAAAGATTTGTTTTTTTTGTAAACAACTTAAACATCTATTAACAAAAATAAAAAGATGTGAATTACTGAACAAAAAAATGAATAAACCTAAATTTAAATCTAGAAAAAAGACAGAATTTACTTAAAATCCCCAATCTTAGAACAAATGAAAAAGAAATTAAGGTTCTTTAGATGAACAATAAATTTAACTCCAGAAAAAATGTAAAAATTATTCCCCGAATAAATATTAAAAATCAAGATAAAATATCTTTAATAAACTAATGACAAATATATTCAAAACAAATCCGATTATTTCATAAATCTAATAAAATGTATATAATTATATTACAGCGCACAGTCCGAAGATATATTTAACTTAACCATGTAGTCCGCTTATACCCCCTGGGGTGTCATCATTCGTTCTCGTGTGTTCGCTACGTATGGCAGGTAGCGTCTTTGAGACAGGGCGGCTGAGGTAATTCGTGTGCGGCGTTATTTAATCATGGGGAAACATTCCCATTATCAAGGGCGTCGATAAGGGGGGTAATTACCCATTACATCAAGGTTTAAAGTAGGTACATATAGATAACTAAATATTTTAACACATTTTATTTAACCAAAGTGAACTATAAAATTGTATACATTGACTCACGGACTAATAGCTTCCCGGGCGGCGGTGGCATTGGAACACAGGTCAAACGATGTTGATTCGGTTTTTACGTTGAACATCGAGCCGCTTGATAACCACGTTCAGAGATTGAGCCGATTGCCGATTTCGCGTCATTTCGCTTTCTTTTATGTTGTGTGAGCGGCTCGTGATGTTAATATTGGGAGCAATAAGCATATATAATAAGCATACTTAAAATAAAAATAAATATCTTATCTTTAAATTGAGCTTTAACTTCTTTTGAAATTCAGGTCTACTCTTCGTTCTTTAGAATTGGAAAAATGCTGAATCACACGTTCGTTAAAAATTGCACGCACATTCCTTTTATAAACTATTTCTCGATACTTAACATTGCTAAAGCGGATAGTCTATCTTGGCCCAATTCCTCAACAAAATTTATAACGAAAAACCCCTGGATTTTCAGACAAAGCCGTTTCATCACGGCCACGTAGTGCCAGCTCGAATGCCCCACAAAATTTTGCACAATCTATAATTTTGTTTAAAATAGAACGCTTTTTTGATACATTTTCATTAAAATTTCTAAGGGATTTTCTATAAGCTGTGTCTAGCTGAGTGCGAAAATCAACACTTCCGACCGTAGCAGTTCATCGAACATTTTATGTGATCTGCAGAAGAGGCATGTTTTTTTTATTTTTTCTTTTAAGTGTTTAAAGTCTTTAACACCAGTTTTGCACCATATTGAGTCCGACATGTCCTTATAAAACAACAAACAAACATAACAGTAAAATGAGTTAGAGACTTCACAACCACATATCCGGTTAGCTAAATCGAACATACTTATCAGGATTGTTTAAAACATGTATCTGTCTGTACAGAATTGTTTGAGTCCTTAGGACTGATAAACTCTGAAAAAAGTTCTCTATTACCTCAAACTAAATGTAAATTTTTAGGTTTTATCTTTGACAGTCTTAATATGACCATATCCTTACCTGAAGAAAAAAGAAGAAACATACAAAATATCGCTAAATTCATAAATATCGCTAAATTCATTGGGCTATTAGTTTCAGCCGGTCCTTCCACAAAGTATGAGTGGCACTACACCAAGTCTCTTGAAAGAGAGAAATATTTTGCCCCTATTAAACATAAGGGTAACTACAGTGCAATTTTTTTTTATCTAGCAATGTCATATCTGACCTTAAGTGGTGGTCTATCCACATTTTATCCTGCTATATCGATATTAAAAAAGATAAATTCGAATTAGAAATTCTTACGGACGCGTCAACTTCGGGTTGGGTAGTATGGTTAGAAACAAATTGTCACATAAATGTCCTAGAACTTAGAGCAACTTTTGCACCTCAAAGGCTTGCTTCTGCTTTAAGAAACTATGGTATATTCTTATCCGATCTGACAACACCACAGCTGTAACATATGCAAATAAAATGAGCAGTGTAAAATGTATACAGTTAAATAATTTGGCAAAAAATATATGGCAGTGGGCTGTAGAGCAAAATATTTGACTTTTTGCAGCACATATTAAATTAGAATACACCTATAAGGCAGATAAAGAATCAAGGAGGCTTCCTACCGAAACAGAATGGGCCGGATTATGCTTTTTCCCGTATTATAAAGACATTTGGAGTACCAGAGGTTGATTTATTTGCATCGTCTCAAAACTTTAAATGCACTAAGTTTGTATCTTGGAGGGGCGATAAAGACTATAGCAACAGGTGCCTTTACAATATCATGGAATAATATTTATTTTTATGCATTTCCGCCGTTTTCCTTACAAAAAATTATCTCCGATTAGGCAGAAGGCATTATCGTCACTCCAAACTGGCTCTCCCAGTCATGGTTCCCCTTGATCTTAAAACTGTCGATCAGCGAACTACTTGTTTTTGAATCCAATGAAAATCTTTTATATTCTCATTTCAGCAGTTCTCACCCACTAGCCTGAAACTTTTCTCTGGTAGCAGCGAAGTTGTCAGTTCAGTCGCTGTCATCTTCGACTCTAAAACAATATAATGCTTGCATTAAACACAGGTGGGAATTTTGTGACAAAAACAATATAAATCAGTCTGATCACTGGTCAAAGAATTGAAACATTATCTCTTATAAAACTAAAAAAAAATATTGAATCTACTTCGGGTTTCCAAATATATAAATATTTGGAAACCCGAATGATCAAGACAACGCGCGTGGGAAAAGCTAATCCATGTCTACAAATACCAAAATTTACAGAAAACCCTGGTTTATGTGTAGCATCTATTTTAAGAAGTTATTTGGATGTAACACAACATTTACGATGAAACGTAGATCATTTATTTATTACTTTCAAAAAAACCGTATAAAGCTGCCTCTAAACAGACATTAAATAGGTGGGTGAAAATACTCTTCAAATCGCAGGTGTTGACATCACTCAATTTAAACCATATTCTATAGGATATGCCTGTACCTTCCTTGCATATAGACAAGGTTTGTCTATATTTCGCACAGCAGGCTGGCCAGAAAACTCTTCCACCTTTGCGAAATTTTTTAACACTCTTGAACAGATCAAACCAATATGCTAAAGCAATATTGCGATCTGTGGCAAAAATCTAGTTTATAGTTTTTATTAGTATTTTCCTAGATTAAAATTATTTTATTCATATGTCTGAACGTTTCGTTACCTGCTTATGTTTATTTATACTGAAACAAAAATAGCAAAATTACAGTTTTTATAATTATATCCCCAATACATGATTTAATGGAAATAGCAAAAGCGAGTTCTCTTATTTTCATACGTAATATAAAAACAACTTTATTTCATAATGCGATTGCCTGTTAAGTGTACAAATATAAATGTCCCATCTAGTCAGCAGTCACTAACATAAATACGTCGAAACCTCATCTATATTTAAATAAAATTAAGACCGCATAACTCAAGACGGTCTTTGTCCGAAAGAAACCACTTAGATGTTTAGACAGTATTCCGATGACTAAAATAAAAATATAAATAGTCTGTCTTACACAATTGCCTTTACTTTTCTTTAAAAAACTACATGGTTAACTTAAATATATCTCGGACTGTGAGCTGTAATACAATTATACAATCAAACGAACTTACCTGTGACGTTCGATTGTAATTGTATGATGCGCACAGTCCGAAGATATATTAACCCACCGATACCAAAATATGTTTATCTAGATGCGAGGGCTTTTCAACTAGACTAGGACTGAATTTTTTATGGCCCAGTGCAACGAGCTACATACCGCCAAAAATCAGAAAATATCATCCAAGTGGGCTTTTTTCGTTTTGCGAAATGTCAGTTGTCATAAATTATTTATTTGATTTTGACGCCGCTCTAAGTTGAGATATTGTTACCGCGCCTCTAAGAATCGTGATGGATGAATTGAAAGAACAAAGATATGCGATCACATTTTGGGTTCGTCTTAGAAAATCAGCAACGTAAACTTTTTCGATGACTAATACGGTTTTTGGGGAATTGTCTATGGCAAGATCTGCTTGTTTTCGATAGCATAAAGAGTTTAGTAATGGCAGGGAAAGTTTTGAGTTGCAAGGCGGTCCAGGTGCTCCTATTGTGGCACTAACTGAGGAAACCATCAATACCGGAGCAGTAATTATTCGCACAGATTCACGTCTGACTATTCTAACTCTCAAATATTCTTAAAATATCTGTTGGAAGTGTTTTTACTCTTTTACACAAGCATTTAAACATATCTAGAATTTGTGCTCACTGGATTCCGAGTATACTGACACCAGATCAAAAAGCGAATAGGGTAACTGTTTCTGAATACTGGAAACAATGCGTTGAAGAAGGCGAAGAACGGTGGATGACCATTATTACTGCGGATGAAACTTGGGTGTATTGTTATGATCCGGAGATGAAGCAACAGAGTACGCAGTGGGTAGAAAAAGGAGGACCATCTCCAAAAAAAGCACGTGCGCAAAAATCTGCCGCTAAAGCTATGGTCATAACATTTTTTGATCACAGAGGCATGGTGTATACGCACATGGTCCCACATGGTAGTGGTTGTTTATAATAACTGCCAGTTATTATAAACAAGTTTTGTTCCATTTGATGAAGGACCATATCCCCAAAAAACGACCTCAGCTGATTGGAAAGTGGAAACTTCATCATGATAACGCTCGCCCTCAGGTAGCGAATATAGTACAGAGTTTTTGAACACTAAAAATATCAGGTCTGTACCGCATCCTCCATATAGTCCTGACATAGCCCCATGCGACTTCTATCTGTTTCCTCAAGCAAAAAGAGACTTTAAAGGACGACGATTTCAAACAGAACTGGATGCTGTTAAGACTTTAGAAGCGGTTTTGAAGAAGCTCTTAAAGAATGGCTTCCGCCATGTCTTTGAACAATGGCAGCACCGTTGGGATAAGGTTATTGCATTACAGGGGGACTATATAGAGCGTGATAAAAGTATTGTTGTTTAAGATTAATAAATAAAGTTTTCATATTTGCCAATGTTAAATACACTAGATTCCCAACCCCTAAGGCAATATAAGTCTAAATAATCGTCGCGCCAGGAGCGGACTACATGGTTAAGCTGTGCAGGTGTCCGTGCTTTTAGGAGTTTGATGCAAACCGCTAGCTATTAAAATGAATAAACGTTCACTTATGTGATTTAAAAACATCTAGCCATAATTGTTATTGGGACTTATTTTGCTTTGTATATATTAAAAGAAAAAAGGGGAAAGTTGTTTAATTGATAGATCTTAATATAATTATAAAAAGTTTGTAAAAAAATATTGAAAAAAGGAAAGTTTAATCAAAAAGTAATAATGTAATAAGCTACAGGTGAGATTTATAGTTAAAAAAATTAACAATAAAAAAGTTGCAAGTACCAACTAGATCAAAATAAGGATTCAAATTACCTAATTATTACCTAAAATATGTACAGGTTGTTCCAAATTAGAGGTCATCAAGGAGTACTTACTTAACAGTAAAATACGGGTCGGAGTAGTTATAGACTGGAAAACTAGTCAAAGGAATAAATCACGTATTTTTTAAGTGCCTTCGAGGGTACGTGCGCATTTACTATTTCCTCGGAGAATTGCCACGGAAGTCCACAGAACGACTAAAATATAACTGGCACCGAATTTTAAAAGTATATGAAAAACTGTCGAAATGATACACGAACGTTCTTATCATGCAAAAAAAATCATGGCAATCTTGATTAAGGTTTCTCGTTAAGAGAAGTAAATAATTTTTGCATTTTAAAGTTTGCCATAAAGATAAAACAGAGATAATCGTAATTTTCCAGCGATTTATAAAATGTATAGTATTTACACATTTTTCCGCATAATATTACCTTTCCATCGTTCTGTTTTACGTCCACTAATTTAATTACTTTTAATTAATTCAACAAAGGTTATATTTCTTCCAAAAATTGCTATTATTTTTCTGTGCCCATGAATTTAACGCATTCATGGGCACAGAAAAATAATTGTAATATTTGGTTTGTTGCTTAGATGGGAAGAATTTAGCAAATCAAATAAATAATTTATTGTTTGTATGAATTTTGCAGGTGCGTTGCTTCTGGAGTTAAAGCCTTAAAATATATGTAGGTATTTAGGGCAGCTGAAAGAGAATCACTATAGACTTGCTATGCATATTTTACTTTCATTTTTTGAAAACTACTAGGAAACATATGCTTGTCAATAAGTTGAGGGCAAAATTTACTAGCTTTTTTGTTGTCATCATGAAAAATATCTAAGTAACTTTTTTGCCAGCTCATCCGACAAACGAAAATAATAAGAAAAAAATTGTTCCTTGGAGATTTCGAAAGATGAGGCACGTCATACATTTAAACCAGTTTTATATTGCCTACCCAAAAATAAGTATGGTTTGTTGTTAAATGAAGCAGTTTGTTAACCAATTTTCTAAAATTAGATCCTAGATCTGAGACTTCCCCCCTAACGTTAAACTCTACTCGATTTAGTTTTCTAACACTTTCAAATAATATATCTTTTATTTCTTCCGAGGTAACTGGTAAATTATAAAAACTAAGCAATAGGTTGATTCCAACTGCTAATAATACCTCGCGCCATTACAGCTAATGCAGAAATAATACAATCAATTTCTTTCATTATTTTAGCCCGAAATTCCAGTAACCGGAAAATAAATGCATTAAAATCGGGATTTATGGTCCATTTTCTTGTAAAACGGTTTAAAGTACTTTTTGATGGCAACCTATACATTGTGCACATTTGCTTGTACGTCTTAGGCCCTAGAAAATATACGCTTAATGCAAATTGTTTGAATTTGTGTGTGAATTTATAGTAGTATCTATATCCCTGATTTATATATATATTTATTATATTTATCTTCCAAAGTTATGCCTGTCGACTCCGAATCATTTTTTTTTACTTAACTTTTTAAACTAAATGTTAATTTCTTTTTAGCAATATTTTTTCTTGGTGTATTTGCTGAAAACATTGCCGATGTTTGTGTAAATTTTTCTATAAACATATATATATATATATATTTATTAAAAATAGTGATATTTGTGTCCCTTTTGTGCAAGAACATCCATCCACACCACAGATTTGTGGCATTTTATAGGACCAAACACAAAACACTAAATTGGTAAATGCTCATTTTAGTCTTTAAAAAATATAAAATTAGTCTTACGCCGCGCGCCGGCGAATATAAGGACAATTGGTATTTGTTAATGTTCGGTGGTATATTTCAATACTTTACTCTACGACGATAGGTTTATGCTTCTCGTTCGGCCGCGACTTCGAGAGATCGAAAAAGCATAGCATGCGATATTCGAGTGAGATATGCCTCACAAGGGTAGCAGCTTCCAGTGCTCGTTCTTGTCTTGTTAATGTTCGGTGGTATCATGGCCCACTATCTCTATAGGTTGCCTCGAGCGATCTTGACCTATCTTAACTCGGTGTGAGCGGTCTACGTCACTCGGCGACCGGCTTTGTCCATATCTCTTCTGTGTGCGTTTAATTACATATATTATTCTTTTTTTGTTCAAAATTGAAACTTTTTGTTACAATAAAATGCAGCTTTTAAGATATAAATTATTATAATTTTAAAGTTATGTTTAGAAATGTTGGGTCAAGTTTTAACCAAGTTTTTTGCCTTGTTTTTTGCTGAGTGGATTTCAAAAAGTTCGCATAGTATTTGAAAAAATATGATGTATTTTAAAGTCTCAAAAAAATATTCTTATAAAAAGTTTTAGCAAGACAAATAGTTCTATAACTTTAGAAAATGTACATTTTTTTATACAAGGTGTCCCAGTAGTGAGTTGTCGGTTTCGGTGATAATGGTTAGAGATAGAGAAAAAGTTTAGATATTAATACTGGTGTATTAGATGACTTATATACCTACTTAAATAGTTTTTCATATACGACACACCCTATATTTTATTACATTTTTAGAATTTTTTCTAATTTTCTACTTCTACTTCATACAGGGTGTAAAAGTTTTGTATTTTTTTCCTGCTGATTACGAAAGTGAAAGCAGAAAAACAATAGAATGTACGGTTCTCGAGATATTTCCAAAAAAGTATTTTTTTTTAATTGAATACCCTATATATGTCTACTTCATTCGGTTCGCCGTCGAAAATGTAATAAAAATTGTTCTTTATCCTTTTTGCCTAAACTGCCAACTAACAGAGAAATTTTTATTTTAATCTAGTTACCTATGGCATAAAAACAATAGTAAAGACGGCGCTGACATTCATAAATCTAATGTCAAGCTATTTTCAATAGTAAATCTATCTAAATCTAATCTATTATTAATATAAAATAAAATAAAATAAATCTATTATTAATAGAATAAAAATGGTGTTTACTCACTTAGAGAAGTGTGATATGGTGGAAATACCGAGGCACTTCAATGTTATAGCGAAAAGTATTCGAAACGCGATCTCCCAAACCTTCGCGCGTCGTTTATTTTTAAAACATGATTCATGTAGGAAAATTTAGTTTTTGCAATAAATTAATAATTAAGGGCAAGCATTTATATTGGTTTATTGAAGTCACATGAATAACAACCAATAACAGGGTGAGATCTTATTACTAAAGATTAAGTTAAAACTAAAATTTGTTACATAAATCCACCTTAAGGTTTTATCACAAATAGAGGTGTAACACCGATACATTTCAATAGTCGATGAGAAGGAAGAACTTTATAAGTGAAGAAACTGAAATAAATGTGTTAGCGTACTTTGAAACCTATCCTGAAAATTCCATAAGGGACCTTTACAATGACAGTGTTTTGTGTTTAGGAAATATTCATGCCCTTTTAGAAAAAAAAAACACAAATTTGTCCCCTTCAACTGGTGTCGCCTAATACAAACCTTGGAAGCAGGTGATTTCCAAAGACTACTTGATTTTTGTACATGGTTTCTTAATCAATGCCGAATAATTCCTAATTTTCAGGCGCTTATACAAAGGGGGGGGGGGTAATTACCTAATTAATAGATTTGAACAATGAAGAAGGTACATATTTAAAAAAAATGCTAGAAAACATCACCACCATTTTGTACGCACAACTGGCACCTCTTACCTATGCTTTTGGTAACATTAATTAACATTTTTCTGTCAATACCAAGAATCACATCGGTGATACTTTGCCGTAAGTAACTCGTCAACGTTTGAATACTTTTTAGGTAAGCTCTGTCCTTAACGTATCCCCATAAAAAGAAATCTAAAGGTGTGATATCCGGGGACCTTGGAGGCCAGCGTAATGGGCCATTTTTAGCTATCCACTTATCCTCAAA
The DNA here is from genome assembly GCA_030620095.1 of Kuschelorhynchus macadamiae. Classification (NCBI taxonomy): domain Eukaryota; kingdom Metazoa; phylum Arthropoda; class Insecta; order Coleoptera; family Curculionidae; genus Kuschelorhynchus; species Kuschelorhynchus macadamiae. Next base: position 64,892 of record JAUTXW010004742.1, read on the forward strand.
GTATCTGTAAAGTAGTTGCTGTACAACTTGGGTCTTATGAGAGGGAGTCACATCCTGCTGAAAATACATTCCTGTGTTCCTCTAAACACACATCGTCCACAAAATTTTCTATAATTTCTGATATTATTTCCAGGTATCTGCATTTAAGGTACCTTCATAAAAATGAGGTCCAATAATTCTTCCTTTGTATATTCCACACCATATGTTTAAACTGAATCGTCTTTGAGGATTACTCTGGTGGACTTGCTTGAGATTTTCCCGTGACCAATAATGACGATTTTTTCGGTTAAACATTCCGCCATTTGAAACATTTGCTTCGTCACTCCATAAAATCATTTGTGGTAAATTAGGAAATATCCTGGATTGATTAAGAAACCGTGTACAAAAATCAAGTCGTCTTTAGAAATCACCTGCTTCCAAGGTTTGTATTAGGCGATATCTGTATGAAACAAATGTGTGCTTCTTTAAAACAGCATGAATAGTTACTAAACACAAAGCACTGTCATTACAAAGGTCCCTTATGGAAGGATAGGATAGGTTTCAAAGTACGCTAACACATTTATTTCAGTTTCTTCACTTATTATAAAGTTCTTCCTTCTCCTCGATTTTTGAAATGTATCGGTATTAGACCTCCATTTCCGATAAAGCGTTAAAAAAAATTGCTGTTTTCTCTGTTATTTTGCACTTTAGGCAAAAATGATAAGAACAACTTTTATTACATTTTTGACGGTGAATCGAATGCAGTAAGCATATACCGGGTGTTTAATTAAAAAAATATACTTTTGTGCAAATATCTCGAGAACCGTACATTCTACTGATTTTCTGCTTTGACTATCGTAATCAGCAGGAAAAAATACGAAACTTTCATAATTTAACCGACATCGTAGCTCTCATAATAAAAAAGTTAGCAATGATGCCAATTTAACTTTGAACGCTCTGTATATTGTCCATGGGCCTAAGTTTAATGTTTTCGAGATATTGACATTTACTGCGATTTTCAATTTTGAACAGCTGTAGAGTCAAAACGGTTCAAATTAGAACAAAACTTATGCACTTTCCTGATTTTATTTTTAATAGTCTACCATAAATTTCTCCTCTATTTCTAACCTAGATATCAACCAAGAACTCACTATGGGGAAACCTTATATATATTAGTATTTTTAAAATTTTATAGATATACTATTTGCAGTAAACACAATTATTGAACTGTTCAAACACCTTTTTTAATAAAAGGAAATAAATTAGCACACAATTTATGCTTAAACGGTAACAAATTAAAATTCAGTTAATTTTTTTTATACAGCTTTTCATGGGGGTCCACTTCAGAATGGCTTTTTTCCCTTCTACAGTTAAATATTTCATTGTTATAAATAACTTTTTTTTAAGAACACTAAAAGCTCTTAAAAACTCTCACTTGAGGAAGTAAAAAAATATTCTGTAAAACACAACTGACAACTATCCCAACGAAAACGTCAAGCTGAATAAGCAATTAACTGGACGCCTTGTCAGATCGGGTCGCCAATCGACGTCACGACCTCCGCCTCACCCGCACGTCCTCCTCACCCGATAGCTGCTCATCGATGTAACCTGATAGAGTTAATGAGCCTTACGGTGGTATTAGTATAGTAGAAATAAACTAGTAGCGCCATTTACCCAGAATATTTTCCGACAAAATTCGGTAGCATGCAAAGCGCTTCGTCATTCGAGCTGAAAATAGGTAGTATTTTAAGATCTTTATATCCAAAAATAATAAATAGTTATTACCTCCAGCTTTTAGCCTAAATTCTAATTTTTTGATTTTTTAGGATATTCTAAAGTTCTATTCCTCCCCATTTTAAACTCCTAACAGTTTCTGAATTGAAATGTTAAATAAATTGTACAACCTATTTTTTATTTAAATGGAAATTTTTACGTGTGAAATTTTAAATCTGTTTTTGTGTAGCCGTCAGAAATAACGAATTTGTATGTCTAAAATATCTGAAAATATAATAGGCAGGTTCAGTATATTTTTTTTTATTACAAATTATAAAAGAAGGTATTGACTTTAGTGTATATCCAAAATTTCAGGTCTTTTCCAATTTGACGTCATAATTAAATAAATTATCAAAGACCGCGCGCACCTGGAAATGGTGTGACGTCATAGAATCCAGGCAGTCGGCCTCGGGTGGCTGTCGCTATGCTGTTCGCGTGATTTTCTTTTAGTTCGGCATAGTATACGGTAAAGTAAGAAGGATAATTATAAATACTGTATATTTCCGATTTTTAAAAACACGACTGCTACTACTCCTAATAAACTCTGTATTACTTTGCCAAGAAATGTAAAGGTAAGGAAGTTGTGGCCTCAGGCTATGCGGAGGACAGAATTTGTAAGTCATAAATCAACAAAATACTGCTGTAAGGATCATTCCAATGTAAGTTTTTTACAGGCTTTAAATATTTACTTGATTCTTAATCTTGAAAAGAATAATAATTATTCGCTTAAGGAAGAACGCTAGTTGGCTGAAATTTTCAGGGAATACAATACTATTTTTCAGTGACAATGCAATAATTAAAATTAAAGGCTATAGTTAGCTTGGTGTTTTTCTAGCATTTTTTTCATTGTTGTTCTTATCTATACTAATATTCACTCACACATTCATCACGATCTTGCTCAAACCGCTTGACGTAGAATGTTGAATTTTGGCATACAAATTGATTTTAGGGTGTAGAGGTTCGATAAGAAGGGATTTTTGAAAACCCTAATTCCAAGGGGGGTGAAACCACCTCTTAACTATTACAATATATTTTCATTTAAAAAACGGTTAGTTTTTCGGAAAAACGCTTGAAAATTCATGTTTTATTTTATTTTTTTTACATATTTTAAGATTTTTAAAAATTGTATACCGGTTTTCATAAAAATCTTAATATATAAAAAAAGTCCTGAGTCACTGACTTATCAACGCCCATCCTAAACCTCTAGAGCTATAAAGCTAAAATTTTGCATGGAGGTTCCGTTTCTGATGTAGACAAGGAATAAGGCCGGATTTTTTAAAGTTCCCACGGGATAGGGAATAATTTTTGGCTTTAAAGTTGTAACGTGAGCCAAACCGCAGGCAAAAGCTAGTTAATTAATAAATATATTTATATTGGACTGTTTTATTACTTACCTAGGTATATTTGAGTTTAGTTTGAAAAAGATATGGATAATTACATGTCCTCTTAGGTGATCATAGGGTACAGGGGTAAATAGGGTGGGGATAGGGAGTGATTCCGCACATTTTTGGTCGTCAGAAACAGAGAAAAATTGCATACAGTTGAAATTCTCGAGCTGTTTTTCTAAAGCGACAGCGACACCGATATTTGGAAAAACCTTCTACCAGCACAAAAAAAAATCTCCAACATCATCATTAGATAGCGAATCATGCTTGAATATACCAGAAGAACTACAGGCTCCTGAAGGTACCGGAATTCAGAGGATGGATACATTTATTCAAGTTAGCATAAAGCCAAAAATGAAATCTAAATTTGTCGACTAAGAACTGGTTCCTCTTCATACTACTGGAGTTCTGGTTTTTCGGCGTTGTATAAGTGAACATCTAGTCACGCCAGTTTAGAGCAGAAGAGACTGAATAAATATTTGATTTAAAAGAAAATGTACAAGGACAAATCGTTTATAATATTCAGATTTTATTGGTATACCCAGTCACTCCCTCTTTATTGTTAAGATGCTCTCCAGAAGCTGGCAGCTATCTAAAATTGAGATATTTGTTACTTTATAAAGAAAATTAAGCTTAACCTTTCATTTTAAATATTAGCACATGGCGAGCCGGTGGCCGAGAGTGTAAAACTTTAGGTTTACACCGGAGTTGGTGTCGCAGGTCCTGGGTTCGAATCCTAGGTGGGTGCACGACTTTCAAGTCTGCAGCTAATATTAGTGGTTTACAAATCCAACAGGGAAGAGTGCAAAATGAATTTAACTTTCCACGCTACCATTCGGACTTCTCGATAAACTGTAGGGCCTGTCTGGCTGACATTCCTTAGACGTAAATTCCTTCCCCCGTTCTTGTAGGGTGATACTGGTCCCCCTTTCCGCGCACCCTTCCATTCTCCCTATATGTTACGTCGGAACAAAAAGTGTACCACTCGGATGATCGGGCAGGGTCACGAGACCCGACCAGTCCCGAACATCCACGAATAAACTAACTTGGCCTGGCCGAATACGTACGGGTGAAGGCTATATCAAACGAACAACAACAACAATATTAGCACATGATTTTTGTATATCTGTTATAACAGTGAGCACAATTTTTAAAAAAACACTGCCAAAGTTAGGATGTTTAAAGGTATTTATTCAGTGGAAATCACTTTCGAAAATTCAAACATGTCTACCAATACCCTTCCGAATAAGGTTCAGAAATGTGCAAAGCAGAATAGATTGTTTTGGAATTTCGATCCAAAAGTCAAAAAATCCTAATTTTCTTGGTCAGATTACAAAAAAGCCACTACCATGAAATATTTGGTAGCTTGTACTCCTGATAGGCTAATATCATTTGGATGCAGAGGTTTTGGTGGTACGATTACAGATAAAATGATCCTAGAGGAATCAGGATTTTTAAACTTGATCGAAAATGGATTGCACGTCATAGTCTGCTAGATCTGATCCCTGAAGTTTCCTCGTGCAATCGAAGGCGAAACGTCGGATAGTAATTTCACTTTGACACGGTCTAATCCCAAGAATCATGATTTCTTAATTCACCAAAGCCTTCACGGCTTTCGCTTCCGTTCTATGTTATTAGCTAACCTCTATGGGGAGGAAACCAAGAAAAATGCCAAAACTTTTGGCGATCTCCGGAACAGCAAGAAGAAGTCACTCTGCCAGTTAGCCTTTCTCCTTAGATGCTGAGATGGGGATGTAGTACCGAAATTACTACAGGAGAGACATCACATTACTTCTAGAACTGCTAAGAATATTTATAATGCATATATATGCATTAGTTAGAGAAAGGAAACGCACAGGCAGAAAAAGTCCATCAAGAATTTACAATTAAGCAACAAAAGAGGTTCCTCAGAATACAATTATCAACTTGTCATCGAAACCGTTAATCAAAGCAGAACATTCCGCCCTTTCCAAAGGCCAAAATTTCGTAATAGCACCGTGTAGCATTCCCGTAGAAGACATAATATCCTCTGTTGAAGCAGCAATCAGAAGATTACCAGTGAAACAAGCCGATGAAGTTAGATATGAGACAGCGAAGATTATTAAAAATTCAAAACCACCGAAGTCGAATCTCTCGGCAGCCGAAAAAATAGCAATGAAGACCTTAAATGAAGACTCAAACATTCTGGTACCTCCAGCAGCTAAAGGCAGCGCCACAGTCGTCATGGACAGAACGGAATACTTGGAAAAGGTAACTCAACTTTTGGACAACACCTACAAGGTTAGGCAGGCAAATCCTACAAGTAGAATAGAAAGACGAATTACTAATCTGATTAACGTATCCAGTCTGCCACCAGCGGAGAAGAAATCATTAAAATAAAGCAGTTCCAAGATTCTCAGGTTCTACGTTTGTTTTTAATTAGAATATAGAAACATAAAATAGCTCTAGGAGAATAAACGAATATATTAAAAATTTTGATGTGTTTGAGCACAAAGCGCAAATAATCACAACGCCAGAAGATTTTTTGAGCGAAGTTGTATGCGCTAACTTGTTTTCTATATTTCATGGTAACATTAGAAGCATAAACAAAAATTTTGACGAAATGCAATTAGTTATTGACTCATTTCACTATTGTTTTGATATTTTGGTTTTTAGAGAAACCTGACAAGGATATAAAGTTATGTATAATGGAGGAAATAATAATAAAAACGATGGTATTGTTGTTTATGTGAAGAGCAAGTACAAGAAAGATCTGAGATTTGGAATTTTAAACATTGGAAAAATTAAATATATTAGCATACATATTCAGGCGTCAGGAAAAAAAGTACTTGTGCAGGCTCTGGACAGGTCACATGAGGTTTGTCCTAATGAATTTAATACCAACCTTAATTATTTTTTGGAAAGTTTTGGCAAGGCAAATTACAAAATATTCATAGGTATGTAGGTAGTATGGCATTTTGGGATGGGGAGGTGCCTTTGAGATACACATCAAGAAACTAGAAATAATGCAAAAACTCTTCGTTAAAATCATGTGCAATAAGGAGAGAACCTACCCCAGAGACGTATTGTATAGGGAAAGTAATCTGATGGATATTCACCAAATATTTTGTTTTAAAATGTTAACAATGCAGCATAAAAAAAGAGGCGAACTACTAAATTCACATAATCACAACACGAGACACAAACTTGACAAAAAAACGAAGACTCAGAAGACAACTATATTTATCGCTTTATTCCAGTCGACATTCGAAATACATTATATATTAAATCTTATAATCAAAAACTAAAAAAAAATGGATACTGGACATAAATAGACAAACTTGCTTGAACTATATTAATTTAATAATTTAAATGTTGTGACTAGAATTTGTTTAGGATGTTTGGATGGTTGTTTTAACTATATACTGATTAGTTAGTTTTAGTTTAATCCTTTAGTTGACAGTCAAGTTTCTTTGAATAAGAAAATTGTATGTATGTAAAAGTAACACGTTAGAAATATTGTAAAACACCCACGAACAGATCCTGATCGATTTCAGTGGGTCTCTTTATTTATTTCTCTTTAGAATAGGAATTTGGGTAGTTTAAGAGAATGTAATTTTTTAAAATCAATAAATTTTGAATTTAAATTTGAATTCTACGGTCTTCCGAAGATACACAAGAACAATGTACCACTTCGACGGATCTTCAGTGCAATAGACTCTCGCACATACAAAATAGGTAAATATCTTTCAGATTTTCTTAATCAATTTACTGGAGAAACAGATTCTTTTATAAAAAGCTCTCCACATCTCGTGCAAAAACTTCAGGCATTCCAGTTGGATCCCGATGATATTTTGGTCAGTTTCGATGTATAATCACTATATACAAATGCTCCTGTCAACGACTCAATTTCCATTATATTAGACACATGATCATAATAATCTTCATAGGAACTTAATAGACCTAGTGGAAGCTTATCTTCTACTTATTTCATTTTTCAAAGAACGTTTTATCAATAAACTTCAGGGGCAGCTATGGGGTCTTCTCTATCAACTGTGGTAGCGAATATCTTTATGGAAGCCTTTGAGGATATTGCCAAATAAACCAAAACACTGGTTCAGATATGTAGATGATACTTTTGTTGTGTGGCCTCATGGACAGGATAATCTCCTCATACTTCTTGATCACCTTAATCAACAACATATCAAGTTCATAATGGAAATTCAATCTAATAGAACGATTCCCTTTCTAGATGTATATGTTCAGAGGAAGGGAAATGGTACATTAGGACACTCTGTGTATAGAAAACCAACGCATACAATAGATGCAAATTCCCATGTCCATTCAGAGCTGTTTCGATTTCTGCTCAAGATTCTCTAACATCAGAAACATTGAAACTGACCGAAGTTCTCAGAGGGAATGGCTATTGCACTGAATATATTCCGCGTTCAATTAAAAGATATAGTAATCCAACTCCGCCAAAGGAGTATGATAAGGTGCCACCGTTAGGTAGTGTTATTCTTCACTACATACATGGCACTACAGACAAAATAGGATGATTACTTCGGCGCTCTAACGTATGTACAATCTTCAATACACATAAGAAGATTGGACAATGCTTGCGATCCCCGAAAGATATTGTACCTTTCCACACGGAAGGAGTATATAATTCCTTACTCCTGTAGTGACGTGTATGCGGGAGAAGCAGGACGCTCAATATCAACTAGACTTAAGGAACATGAACGATGTATTAAAAAGACACAAGTTGTTTAATCTGCCGTAGCTGAACACCAGCACACCACTGGCCATATTATAAATGTATAGAAAACCAAGATTCTAGAATCGGATCCAGGATTGTATAAACGAAAAATTAGAGAATTTATTGAAATTTTTAATCATATAAAAAATGTCAATAGAGATACGGGTTATGGTCTACATCACACGTGGAAACCGATCTTAACACCGGGTTACGTTCGGCGAGAACAAGTCGAGTATAAAAGCCCGCCTGAATCTCTTCAAAGATCCCCGAAGATGCCTCGTGCAATCGAAGGAGAAACGCCGGTAATAATTCAAATTTGACACGGTCTAATCCCAAGAACTATGATTTCTTAATTGACCAAAGCCGTGAAAGTTCCGTTTTATGGAAACCTCATAGTGCTATTCTCGATTTTATGTTTTTTTGGTTCCTCAATATAATCGTTAAATAATTCATCGCTTGTTGATACAGCAGGTTTGGTAATAAAATCTTCGGTGGGTATACATTTTTTTGTACTTGAAACACCGGCTAAAATGGACCTCTTCCAATAACACACTTTCTCCGTTGGAGAAGGTTCTGCGCTTCTACGGTGCACCGACATTAAGAAAGCAACTGCATATTTGCAACCTCCCTCCGAAGCTGGGCAATCGTGGCACTGCACCTCAACAACCTTTTTTTCTAGTTCGTTGATTGCACAGAATACTTTAATTTTTCGACTTTATTTTATGTTCTGGAGTGATTTTCTCTTGTAAATAACACATATTATTGGCACGCTTGACCTGGACATAATCCACAGCATTATCTCCATAGTTTTGACGGGCAGGCCTAAAACAGTATATTTTGAATTACATCTTGTAAATTCCTTTTTAAATATATTTATATCAATTAGTAATATTTATTTTCATAACTTAAAAAAAATACAATAACAATTTTATTACCATTCTCTCATTTATTTTTTTATTTTTCATCTAATCCTTTCAAAAGTTGTTAATTTATTTCATTGTGCCTTTATTTTATATATCGAAAGGAACTTCGATCTAACCGGGTGTTCCACGACACCCAGTGGCGGCTCGCGGGTAAAAAAGTAAGTGAAGTGCAAATGAAGCAAGAAAATATCGCAATAATTTTTTTTCCTGAATTTTTTTATATGTGGAGGGGGTAGAATATTTTTTTACGACTTACCTAAATTTTGTATACTAATTCAATTCTCCTATTTTTCATAGCAGCAAATTTATTCCTCATAAAATGGATGAGTTGCCCTAATCTCCTCCAGAAATTCCTTTTGAATTGAAATATTGCCAAGAGAAGTAAGTCTTTCTTGAGGAGATATTGTATTTCTTAAATAAATTTTTACACATTTGAAGCAAGAAAAACTTTCCACTGAAGCACTTGTCGACGGTACTCTCAAAATAAGGGAAAACAATTTATATACTTCGGTAAAAATATATTTATTTTTATTAATTTTTTTCATTTGCTCTTGCAGCGATATATTCCAAGTACTCTCATTGGCAAAAATAAGACCAAGATCATTTTTAAGTCGTTGGCTTTTTGAAAATATTTCCCAATACAACTATATTCGGAAAATTTGTCAGAACCTGCCAAACATGAAAATGTAAGTTTTTCACAGTGTTGAAATCTTAGTGTCATTTCCATTAAAATATGGTGCAGTGTTTCATAAAAAAGGGTTCTATACTTAGCCCTAATTTCTTCAGGTGTAAAGCTTAGCAAGCTCCGTTTGTAATGATTTATTTCTGTAATAGAATTTGCTTTATGAAACATGGTATTAAAAAAATGTTCATTTCTTTTTTTTTACTTAAAAATGAATGTCAAGCGATGAAGCTGTGAAGAACGTCAAATAGTATGTCCGTGATTGAAAAAATGTCATTAAACACTAATGCCAGAAACGTGAATTCAAAATCGTTCATCTCACCGAAAAATCCTTTCGCAAGGCTGATTGATTTTTCATCAGATTTGTCACAGTTTGTAATAAATTTAAAGACGTCTTTTAATTTATTCCAGTCTTGAACAATCACATTTACTAAGTTCGAATTAGAAGTTGTAACAACACCATAAATAAATATAACACAAAACAGTCAAGTAAACTGCAAAGAAACTCACCGGTTGCAGCGAAATCCGCGAAAATAAAAGTAAACAACCACCGCAAACTGCACGACACGTGGATGTAGTGTACTGCGCCTGCAATTCCCCGAGAGCGTTGTATGGCGCTGACGTCGAATCGGATACGCGTTGTCATGACAACATAGTAGGATAATCGTAAACTAAACATAGCACCTCCAGCAAAGCCAAAGCGGTTTGCGCCACTGTTATAGTTGTAATAAAGTTCGATTGAAAGTTCATGCCGCCAACGGTCAAGTAAAATATTTATTCGAGATGTACAGTTTATTTTTTACCAATTAGGTGAATAAATGAATGTAAAAACTTAAATTTTAAGAGATATATAATAAATATAGTTGGATGTTTGCTTGTTTATTTTTCCTGGTGAAGTAGCATTTCACCTGAATAGCCGCCACTGACGACACCTAACAACTGGTTTTATTTTTGTCTTAAAATTTAGAAACTCTTTAAGAAGGTATCCTACACTTTCCAGCGCAGTGCTAACAGTCAATTAATTTTGTTCTCATTTTTCATCACAAAGCACCACACAACGAATAAAAAAAATATATACATATATATTCATATATATTATATATATATATATATATATATATATATATATATATATATATATATATATATATATATATATATGTATATATAGGTACAACCATCTCGGTGTAAACATACATATACAATAGCAATTAAATTAAAAATCTGCTCGTCTGTAAAAAATATTTATGTATGTAAGAAAGACTCCAGTCATATTGCCCGTCTAAAGTCTGGAACACTTATCTGTCAACGAATCATCGTATTTTTATTTATGTTAAAGCTATTATGGTTATTACAATACTTACTGCTGCATTTTTACACCCCTCATTTCGGCGCTAATAAAGTCTCGATTCGTATTAAAATACTCCAGTACCACAATGACGTCTCATATTAAATTTCCCCGCTGAATATATTTATAACTTTGAAGAAGCATAACTTTTTTAATATTTATTGAAATGATGTGATTTTTTTATATGGTTTATTGGTATGTGATACTTCATGAAACTGAGAGAAAATATAATTTTTGGAATTTTACTAAACGAGCCTATTGTAAGTTCGCCGGAAGCATTTAAGAACGTAACACGCCCAATTGTTTTCATAAGACACTAACTTTAAAATGAAAAGTCCGTAATAAGAAAATACTACGTGATTTTACCTTAAAAATTATTTTTTGCCATTTCATGCCCTTTTTAAACCCTTCATCTAAATTGATTATACCCAAAAGCATTTCGGTTAACTCATGAGCTAATAGACATGCCCAGATATTCTTTGATAAAAATTGGTTTTTACACATTTCGAGAAACTTGAGACATTTAAGACGATTTAGGTAAAAAAATATAATATTTTTGCGGTATTTATTCTCATCTTGATGCAGAAGTACTATTGCTTACATCAATGGTTTTTACAATATTCCGTTTTCATGTAACTTTTCACTCGATGATCAAACGATATTTTTTATTTTATTGTGTGCCCATATTTTCCTAAATACATCTCTGGCTAGTGCCCGACTTCCCTTTGCCGGCCGCGGCGTTCGAAAACTTCCGCAACAATTAGACCATATCCGTAGGCACCAGTAATCGCGCGACGCGAAAAAAAGTGGCAGAAATAGATCAAAGGATTTGCCCAGGAGTGGACCTACTAGTTTATTTCTACTATGGTATTACCTACGTTTTACTTCTTATGCACCCAGAAAATTTGAAAAATTTAACACCTTAAAAAAACGATTGGGTCATGGAAATTTTTGTTGAAATTAATCTTTGAAATCTGAAAAGTTCGTCAACATCCTTTTCAAAATATGGCGTATTGAAATCTTTCATACCAATATTTTATGTTTAGGCGTGTATCTCAAAAGCTCCTAATTAAACAATTAACAAAAACGTCTGGATATATTATATTGAAATGCGTAAAAGTTGTTTTCGTCAAAAGGGTAAACACTGATATAAGAAAGTTCTTCAAAAATCGTTTTTTATCGCTTAGTGTACAAAAGAAGGCTTTTAAAATATGAAACCAGCATCCAAAAAAGTTTTTAAAAGACATAAATCAATTTAATAAAACTTGAAAGAGTATGCTTTTTGTTGAGCAGCTTACTTAGAAAACCCGACGCGATAACATTGCTGCTATAATTTTAATATTATTGTTTCGAAAATTTCGTAGTATGATTAGTAAAGTATAAGTACTTCTTGATGTGTCCTTTTTTCAGGTTCCATGCGACTTGTTTGAGATTTGTAGGCAGCTGCCCTCGGAATATAATTTGATTAAAGAAGTAGAAAAACTGTGTCGAATTTCAAGAACTGATCCGCCCAACTTAGATAAAGTTATCAAACATAGTGAAGAACAAATAATTAAGAGCAGGAAACCATTTAGTAAGCAATCAATATATATATATATATATATATATATATATATATATATATATATATATATATATATATATATATATATATATATATATATATATATATATATATATATATATATATATATATATATATATATATATATATATATATATATATATATATATATATATATATATATACAGTGTGTCCGAAATTGGTTATGACAGTATTGGGATCTCGGAAACCGTGATAGTTACAAAAACGTTTAAATGGAGAAAGTTTTAGACAATTATGTTTGTAATTTAACGCCGTTTTGCTCGCTATTCTATCTTATTTAGTTTTTGAGATATTTTGAAAAAACCAAAAAAACTGCATTTTCGAAAAAGTCCTATAATTTATTTATTTATGAAAATTTTCAAAATCTGTAAGAACATTATTAAGGCAACTTTTTACGTAGAGTGCACCTATTAAGTCAGATTTTACATGCGACGTTTCGATTTTCTAGAACCATCATCAATTTTGTTTTTTCTTATGGCCGCTGTGTTCGATTTTAACAGTTTTGAAAAGAGTATGTCTTTAGCTTTTCAACGGTGTATCACACTTTGTAATTAGGTTATTACTAAAGGTGCAAAAAGTGCGTAGAGAAAATATTTAAACGTTTTTTGGAATTATCAAAGTAAAAAATTAAAAATTAATAGTGTTAAAAGGCAATATGTAATTCAACATCCAGTTCTACAAAAAATTAGTTAAAACTACTCAATAACATTGCACAATGTTCACAAATGTTCAAATGACCAGCCGCAGATAACACTAACATCTTTGCTCAAGTAGGCTTTGGTTTTAAAATAATAGAATGCTTTTAATCTGTCAAAAATGCAACGTTTAAGTTTTATTTAACATTCATCGCTGTTTTAATAAGGATTACAATGGCGTTAAACTTTTCTAATGAAGAAATGTTTGATATGTTAGTGTGTTATATTAAAAATGAAAGAAATGCAAACAGGGCCATGGATGTGTATTTTGACACATACCCCGAAAGACGGCAGCCTGGCAAAATTTATTTTCAAACGCTGGTTAGAAACTTGCTTGAGTTTGGCAGTTTTAATAAGATTCGCACAAAGAAGTATGCAAAAGACAACGAGCAACGCAATAGGCAAATCCTAGAATATTTTAATGAAAATCCGACTTCATCTACAAGAAGAAGCGAAACAGAACTTCAAATTCCAAAATCTACCGTTCATGGCGTCTTAAAAGTAACTAAATATCGTCCTTACAAGACAACAATTGTGCAAGGACTTCAAGCAGGTGATTTCGAAAGAAGAATTGTTTTTTGTAATTGGTATATCAATAGATGTCGAGAAAATCCCGCTTTTTGCAATAAAGTCATTTGGTCAGATGAGACTCATTTTACAAACTGTGGCATTTTTAATAAAAAAAATCACCATTATTGGGCTATTGAAAATTCGCAACTACGCGATCCACGCAGGCTGCAAGAGCGATTTGGTTTTAATGTGTGGTGCGGGATGCTTGGTAAGATAAACATAGTCTAATTGAATTGCTTATAATTCAATATTTTCCATTACTTTTTAGGAAATCGTCTCATTGGTCCCTTTATTTTTGATCAGACACTGACAGGCCCAAGATACCTTGCCATGTTACAGAATCAAATAGTTCCTGCCATTCGAGAAGCTGTGCCAGATGATCAGTTTAATAGCTTGTGGTTTCAGCAAGACGGTTGTCCTGCACATAATAGCAGGGATGTACAAACCTTTTTAACAACAACTTTTGGTGAAAACGTAAAATCCAACAGTGGTCCTGTCCGCTGGCCAGCTAGATCCCCGGATATCACGCCGTTGGATTTTTATTTATGGGGATGTGCGAAAAATGAAATATACGAATTTGACCCCCCAGAAAATAGGCAAGTTCTTGAGCAGCGAACCCGAAATATTCTAGAAAATATAAATAGAAATACCATTCAACGGGTAATCAGAACAGTTGAAAGGAAATGCGGACACTGCATAGAAAAAAACGGTCAACATTTTTAATCCTAGTATTATGTAGCATTTTTTTATTAATTTTATTGAGTAGGTAGTTCATACTGATTTTCTGTTAATTCTTGTAAGGTTAGTACTTTTAAATCGCCATGAACGGTTGACTTCAGAATGTGAAGTTCTGTTTCAATTCTTCTTATGGAAAAAACCAGATTTTCATTAAAATATTCTAATATTTGCCTATTCCATTCCTTGTCATACTTGCATACTTTCTGTTGCGATTCTTAAAATTGGCTAACCCTAGCAAGCTTCTAATCAGTGCAGCGCTTGAAAAGAAGTTCTGTCGACAGTCGTTCTTCGGGGTACATTATGTGCAGTGCACATAGTATTAATGTTACTGAGTAGAACTTACTGATTTTATGCAGAATTTAATGTCCAATTTAAAAATATGGCTATTTGAAACTATTAAATTTTAATTTATATCGATAATTCGAAAAAATGTTTAAACAGTCTTATTTCAAACGCAAAGCCTACTTGGGCAAAGATGTTAGTGTTATATGCGGGTGGTAGTTTGAACATGTGTGAACATTGTGCACGAATCAATTATGTTACTAAGTAGTTTTTACTGATTTTTTGTAGAACTGGATGTTAAATTACAATATATTGCTATTTAACACACCGTTGAAAAGCTAAAGAAATACTCTTTTCAAAACTGTTAAAATCGAACACAGCGGCTATAAGAAAAAACAAAATTGATGATGGTTCTAGAAAATCGAAACGTTGTATGTAAAATCTGACTTAATAGGTGCACTCTACGTAAAAAGTTGCCTTAATAATGTTCTTACAGATTTTGAAAATTTTCATAAATAAATAAATTATAGGACTTTTTCGAAAATGCAGTTTTTTGGTTTTTTCAAAATATCTCAAAAACTAAAAAAGATAGAATCGCGAGCAGAACGGCGTTAAATTACAAACATAATTGTCTAAAACTTTCTCCATTTAAACGTTTTTGTAACTATCACGGTTTCCGAGATCCTAATACTGTCATAACCATATATATAAATATATATATATATATATATATATATATATATATATATATATATATATATATATATATATATATATATATATATATATATATATATATATATATATATATATATATATATATATATATATATATATATATATATATATATATATATATATATATATATATATATATATATATATATATATATATATATATATATATATATATATATATATATATATATATATCGTATGTATATATATACACGATGCCATGCCATTCAATTGCTTTTTAGGTTAGGATTTTTTTATTTGGGTTAACGAAATATGGTATTAAGACACATATTTTTCATGAAAAAACAATTGAATATTACTGCCAGTTTTTCCGATATCAGAACCAAGTTAAGAATTTCAAATGGAACCCTGTATATTATTTTACATAGTTTGATAGAGCTTAGAATTACCTTTTCAATGACATATCACACGTTATATTTTTTTTCAAAATGGCGGACCAGGAAGCGCTTTTTCAAAATTCAATATGGCGGTCGTTTCCCGATACCGATGAAATTTTTGTTTAACAAATTATTAAAATATTAAACAAAATCGGGTTTTCAATGGATTTTAATCAAATTTAAAATCAAATTTTTAATTTATCACAAAATGGGATAAGTTTAATTTTTTCTCTAAAATGTGAACTTTTTCTTAAATTTTCTCAAAGATTTTAAATAGAAAGTTGTATTTATTAAATATTAGTATTAAAGTATATCTTATTAGCTACACGAAACCGCATAACAAGCCGTATTTTTGCTTTTTGTTTCAGAAAAAATTGACAAAACCTTGCCGATATACATTTTTCCTAATACATAACATGAAACAAACACACACATATTATTAATCAGAAAATCCTGGAATATTTTTTATTGTTTATTGATAAGTAATTTTGTATTATTTTGACATTTTATGACTGTTGTCTTATTTTAGGAAAGCGAGAAAAAATCACAAGTAGTATTAATTTTATTTTACCGGTAGATACGGTACAGTAACATGAAAGATGACTTAACTAAGATAAGTAGGCCTTGGAAACAAATGCATAGGGATGCCATTATAATTTTCATTAGATTTAACCAGAAATGTCAAAAGTACTGTTTTGTATCGACATTTCTGATAACTTTCGTTACCTTTTTACACTGAGAAGTGGTTCTAGTTAGTTTTAAAAATAAATATTATGGTTTGGAACATCAAATTGACATGCTCCTTATTTATGGGGAATGTCGCAAAAATTCAAGGGACACAGAGAGATTATACCAGGAACGCTTTCCGAATCGTGACGCTCCTTCATATGCATATTATCCTTGGCTAGTACAACATTTAAAAAATGAAAATAATGGTGGTGTCCATGCTAATGGCAATGATGGTTTCGTAGTAAGCGAAGAAGTGGAAACAAACGTTTTAGCGTACATCGAGTATGACCGTACAGCTTCCCTTCGTGAATTAGGCAAACAGTGCAATACGTCCCATGAAAGCGCCAGAAAAATTTTAAAGAAACACAGGTTTAAATCGTTTAAGTATCAAATTCACCACCACCTATTTGAAAATGACTTCCAAAGTCGACTTATTTATTGCAATTGGTTTTTAGATAATTATAGAATAAGTCCTGTGTTTCATCATAAGATTATTTTTTCGGACGAATCAAAGTTTACTAATCTAGGGATGTTTAATAGAAATAATTTTCGTTATTGGGCAAAGGAAAATCAAAGATTAATAAGAGAAGGTGCCTTCCAGGAACCTTTTGGAGTTAATGTTTGGTTAGGCGTTGTAGGACTAAGCGTTATTGGTCCAATATTATTCCATCAGCCTTTAACTGGCGAGATGTATTTGGACTTTCTCGAAAATGAAATTGAACATTTTATAAATAATTTGCAGCAAAATGATGATTTAGTTTACCAACAAGATGGCGCCCCTGCTCATAATTCAAGAATTGTTGCAAATTACTTGAATGAACGATTTGGTGAGAACTGGTTGGGAACCAATGGACTAATTCGATGGCCAGCGAGGTCGTCTGACCTAACCCCGCTTGATTTTTCTATATGGGGTCATCTGAAAGAAAAAGTGTATGCAACTCCTGTAATATCGTTGGAAATGTTAGAAAATAGAATAAGACGAGCCGTTGAGAGTATCTCAGAACAGCATTTACGAAACCTGCTCGCGGAAAATGTTGAGAGAGTTACACTATGCCAAGAACAAGGCGGACAGCGCATAGAACATTTAATTGAGTGACTTTTGTATTAATTGTGAAAGTTTGATTTTAAATTAGCATTAAACCCAATAAAAACCCCCATATTTGTTTATTATTTCTACCTATAATTCAAATTTGAACAAAAGCTTCCTGGTCCTCCATTTCGAAAAAAAATCAACTTGTGATATGTCAATGTAAAGGGAATTCTAAGTTCTATCAAACTGTGTAAAAAAATATACAGGGTTCTTTTTAAACTTCTTGACTTAGGTCTAGGTATTTCCGGAAAAACCGAAAGTCTACCGGTAAAATAAAATTAATACTACTTGTGAATTTTTCTCGATTTCCTAAAATAAGACAGCAAAAATCATAAAATGTCAAAATAATACAAAATTGCTTATCAATAAAAAATATTCCGAATTTACTGATTAATAATATATGTGTGTGGGTGTGTGTGTTTCATGTTATGTATTACGAGAAATGTATATCGGCAGAGTTTCGTCAATTTTTTCTCAAACAAAAAGCAAAAATACGGTTTGTTATGCGGTTTTGTTTTTGTTTTTTGTTTTTCTCAGTGTAAAAATGTAACGAAAGTTATCAGAAATGTCAATACAAAACAGTACTTTTGACGTTTCTGGTTAAATCTAATGAAAATTATAATGACATCTCTATGCAATTGTTTCCAAGACCTACTTATCTTAGTTAAGTCATCTTTCATGTTACTGCACCGTATCTACTGGTAAAATAAAATTAATACTACTTGTGATTTTTTCTCGCTTTCCTAAAATAAGACAACAGTCATAAAATGTCAAAATAATACAAAATTACTTATCAATAAACAATAAAAAATATTCCAGGATTTTCTGATTAATAATATGTGTGTGTTTGTTTCATGTTATGTATTAGGAAAAATGTATATCGGCAAGGTTTTGTCAATTTTTTCTGAAACAAAAAGCAAAAATACGGCTTGTTATGCGGTTTCGTGTAGCTAATAAGATATACTTTAATACTAATATTTAATAAATACAACTTTCTATTTAAAATCTTCGAGAAAATTTAAGAAAAAGTTCACATTTTAGAGAAAAAATTAAACTTATCCCATTTTGTGATAAATTAAAAATTTGATTAAAATCCATTGAAAACCCGATTTTGTTTAATATTTTAATAATTTGTTAAACAAAAATTTCATCGGTATCGGGAAACGACCGCCATATTGAATTTTGAAAAAGCGCTTCCTGGTCCGCCATTTTGAAAAAAAATATAACGTGTGATATGTCATTGAAAAGGTAATTCTAAGCTCTATCAAACTATGTCAAATAATATACAGGGTTCCATTTGAAATTCTTAACCCAATTAAAAAAATCCTAACCTAAAAAGCAATTGAATGGCATCGTGTAAAACGATATCGTTGACACCCGGTATATATATATATATATATATATATATATATATATATATATATATATATATATATATATATATAGAGTGAATCCTAGTCGTGACTGACTAATTAAGCAGAAAAATACTAAATTAGTGGGGATGCAGTCAAAGAAAACCAAAGGCCTAGTTCAAAAGATGAACCCTTTATTGTATAGTCAAGCTTTCGGGATTATTTACCCCTTCTTCAGGACATTTCTACAAAAAATTTTAGAAAAAGAAAACCACGTTAGTAACTAATTCTAGAATTTTGGTTTTTTTTTTATATAACTCACCAATGTGGGTTTAAAATAAAAGCAAGATTGCATTCCATCAAACAAGAATTTATGTAATGTCTATTCTAAAACAAACCATCACACTTTGGAACATTTAAATTACGAAAATATTGTTATTTAACTGTTATTACATGATTAAAAATTAAAAAAAAATTGAGGGATTATTGAAAACGAACGTTCATGAGGAACGCCATTATGTTACTTAAAACAGGTTGTGTTGTCGTATAAAACGATTTAATTTTTTTAAGATGATGAAATTACAAGGAAAACAAGGTGTGTAATAAGGATAGAGAATTGTTTTGTTAGATGTAAGCGACAAAGAAAGGAGAGAAATATACGACTGAACGTCGGTTACTCTGAACACGCGAAAGGTGATGGAGTGTTGCCTACATTAAGTGAAGGGCTATATACTGCCCAACGCAGTTTTAATCTCTACTAAATTTAAATAAATATATTTGAACATGAGAAGAACAAAAGATTAGTTAATGCTTTTTTTGTGCCTAATTATCTGTTATGGAAACATAATTTTATTATTAAATGATGGAAGGGAGATTTAAGGAGTTATATTAAGTTCTATTTTTTTTATCATTATAAAAATTTTGAAACAAAGTAGAGGGACGGAAAACAGAGAGAAACTCTTTCACTCGTCAGGGGCGGGAGCGTCCAAGCACTGGTATTTGTTTTTATGTAATTTTAGGATGTAGCTGTAAATGGTACTCAGACCTTGAGTATCACTTTTTTTATTCATCACTGGATCCTGTGAAATTATGTGAATCATCTCTAAGAACGTGCGTTTGTAATATGATGAGGCTCTGTCAAGAATCTCAACATTATTCCAGTTAAGAGAATGGTTGTTATTAATAAAGTGTTCACTCAGTGCACAGGACGGTACCCCTCTCCGACAGTCACTTTTATGAGATGTGATTCTGCCCTTAAGGCTCCTAGACGTTTGCCCTATGTATACTAATTCACATTCGTTACAAGGAATTCTGTATACTACATTGTGGTTTTCAAGAGAGGACAAAGGTGTTTTAGTTTTTGTGAAGAGAAGAGATAAAGTCTTTTGTTGTTTTCTCGCTATTTTCACATCTGTATCTTTAAAAATATTGATCAATTTATTAGTGAGATTATCTATGTATGGAAGAGAGAAAAAACGTTGTGATGTATGAGGAGAAATATCATCCTGAGTCGACAATTGTATATTTATGTTACTAGGTGTGTTAACAGAAGAATGAGAAAGTAGTGGACTTGGATGAAAGTTAGGATCTCTAAAATTATCAGTTATGTTGTGTTCAGTTTGGAACAAAATTTTTAGCACTAGCTTTGGGGGGTATGAATTTTCTAAAAAAATGGTTTTTAACTGTTGTAACACTTGATGTCTTTTAGTAGGATGAGAAAGTTTAACGGCTCTAGTTTTCATGCCTATAATTAGATTGGTTTTTGTTCTAGCAGGGTGGTAGGAATAGTAGCTGATGAATCTGTTAGAACAGTATGGTTTTCTATACCATTGTGTTAGTAAAACATTGTCCTCTGACCTGATGACTAACATGTCGAGGAAAGGAATGCTGTTGTTTACTTCCTTTTCACATGTAAATTGTATGTGTTCATTAAATGAATTAAACAGATCAAGAGCAAAATCTATTCTATCCCTGGGGAGCGCAAGTAAAAGATCATCTACGTAGCGTTTGACGAACGGTACGTGGAAAGGCATAAGATCTAGGCAATACTCAATTAAGTCATCCAAGACATAGTTGACTAGAATAGGAGAAATAGCTACCGAGTTCAATTCACCAATGTCATAACTAACTTCATACATAAGAATCACAATATCAATCCACATTTTAATAATATTTTTAATAGAACTAAACGCTTTCTTAAGGACCATCCAGATTTATTTATTGTACGTAGTGATAAAGGAAATGCTACGGTTGCAATGTATAAGGAAGATTATATGATTAAAAGTCAACAATTATTAGATGATACACAATATTACAAAAAACTTAATAACAACCCTACTTATACCTTGCAGCTTAAAGCTAATAAACTAGCTAAACAACTTAAGGACAAAGGGATCATAGATGGAGTAATGGCAACTAAAATGACTACCTATAACACGGTAGCCCCTAGATTCTACACTCTTCCTAAAATACATAAGCCCACACTATCTGTGAGACCTATAGTTTCCGCTATTAATTGTCCCAACGGTGCATTGGCTTCATATATTTCTGATTTCCTTACTCGTGCATATGATACAGAAAATGATTATTATGTCAAAGACTCTTTTGCCTTTAGTAGTTTTGTTAATTATTATCAACTACCTAATGATTATGTAATAGTCAGTTTTGATGTTGTTTCGCTCTTCACTAATCTGCCATTGAATGTCATAATAAATAGTCTAAAAGAAAAGTGGCAACACATATCCCAATTTTGTGGCATGGATTATGAACTATTTGAAACATTAATGAAGTTTATTTTTGACTCTAATATCCTAATTTTTAATGACAGTTATTATAAACAGATTTTTGGTACACCTATGGGGTCAACTATTTCTCCTATTCTAGTCAACTATGTCTTGGATGACTTAATTGAGTATTGCCTAGATCTTATGCCTTTCCACGTACCGTTCGTCAAACGCTACGTAGATGATCTTTTACTTGCGCTCCCCAGGGATAGAATAGATTTTGCTCTTGATCTGTTTAATTCATTTAATGAACACATACAATTTACATGTGAAAAGGAAGTAAACAACAGCATTCCTTTCCTCGACATGTTAGTCATCAGGTCAGAGGACAATGTTTTACTAACACAATGGTATAGAAAACCATACTGTTCTAACAGATTCATCAGCTACTATTCCTACCACCCTGCTAGAACAAAAACCAATCTAATTATAGGCATGAAAACTAGAGCCGTTAAACTTTCTCATCCTACTAAAAGACATCAAGTGTTACAACAGTTAAAAACCATTTTTTTAGAAAATTCATACCCCCCAAAGCTAGTGCTAAAAATTTTGTTCCAAACTGAACACAACATAACTGATAATTTTAGAGATCCTAACTTTCATCCAAGTCCACTACTTTCTCATTCTTCTGTTAACACACCTAGTAACATAAATATACAATTGTCGACTCAGGATGATATTTCTCCTCATACATCACAACGTTTTTTCTCTCTTCCATACATAGATAATCTCACTAATAAATTGATCAATATTTTTAAAGATACAGATGTGAAAATAGCGAGAAAACAACAAAAGACTTTATCTCTTCTCTTCACAAAAACTAAAACACCTTTGTCCTCTCTTGAAAACCACAATGTAGTATACAGAATTCCTTGTAACGAATGTGAATTAGTATACATAGGGCAAACGTCTAGGAGCCTTAAGGGCAGAATCACATCTCATAAAAGTGACTGTCGGAGAGGGGTACCGTCCTGTGCACTGAGTGAACACTTTATTAATAACAACCATTCTCTTAACTGGAATAATGTTGAGATTCTTGACAGAGCCTCATTATATTACAAACGCACGTTCTTAGAGATGATTCACATAATTTCACAGGATCCAGTGATGAATAAAAAAAGTGATACTCAAGGTCTGAGTACCATTTACAGCTACATCCTAAAATTACATAAAAACAAATACCAGTGCTTGGACGCTCCCGCCCCTGACGAGTGAAAGAGTTTCTCTCTGTTTTCCGTCCCTCTACTTTGTTTCAAAATTTTTATAATGATAAAAAAAATAGAACTTAATATAACTCCTTAAATCTCCCTTCCATCATTTAATAATAAAATTATGTTTCCATAACAGATAATTAGGCACAAAAAAAGCATTAACTAATCTTTTGTTCTTCTCATGTTCAAATATATTTATTTAAATTTAGTAGAGATTAAAACTGCGTTGAGCAGTATATAGCCCTTCACTTAATGTAGGCAACACTCCATCACCTTTCGCGTGTTCAGAGTAACCGACGTTCAGTCGTATATTTCTCTCCTTTCTTTGTCGCTTACATCTAACAAAACAATTCTCTATCCTTATTACACACCTTGTTTTCCTTGTAATTTCATCATCTTAAAAAATTAAATCGTTTTATACGACAACACAACCTGTTTTAAGTAACATAATGGCGTTCCTCATGAACGTTCGTTTTCAATAATCCCTCAATTTTTTTTTAATTTTTAATCATGTAATAACAGTTAAATAACAATATTTTCGTAATTTAAATGTTCCAAAGTGTGATGGTTTGTTTTAGAATAGACATTACATAAATTCTTGTTTGATGGAATGCAATCTTGCTTTTATTTTAAACCCACATTGGTGAGTTATATAAAAAAAAACCAAAATTCTAGAATTAGTTACTAACGTGGTTTTCTTTTTCTAAAATTTTTTGTAGAAATGTCCTGAAGAAGGGGTAAATAATCCCGAAAGCTTGACTATACAATAAAGGGTTCATCTTTTGAACTAGGCCTTTGGTTTTCTTTGACTGCATCCCCACTAATTTATATATATATATATATATATATATATATATATATATATATATATATATATATATATATATATATATATATATATATATATATATATATATATAGGTACAAAAAAAATATTTCGTTTTTTTTTTCTTTAACCATATATAAATATTTTGTTAATTCTTTTCTTGGGCACAGGTTAACTCATTGAGAAGTAAAACTATAATTCATATCGACGTTTCGCTCATTATATTGAGCTTTCTCAAGATATTTATTTTCTACAATAAAAACATGTATAGTTAATATTTAAATTTTAAAATGGTTAAAAACATCAGTCAAAAAACATTACATTTAGAACAAACAATGTCAATAAAAACAAAAATACATTAATATTATACATAGTACGTACCTTGGAAACATGTCAGTTTTACGAATGTTTTGAGATAACAATAATTTCGATAGTTTGGAATTCTGGTATATAAAAACAAGACATTTTTTCTTTTTTTTTTTTAATTTACTTGGATGGATTTTTATTGCTATACCGAGTTTGGGTTTATGCTATTACTGAAATGTACAGGGTTTTATGTAAGGAGTGATTTATTTATATTTAGATTAATTTACTTAGATATCAGATTATGATAAATTTGGCTTAAGTTATTGATGTCTTTTTTATCGTTGACGGCATTTTTCTCCTTTTTAATTTGTATCATTTCTTTTATTGTGAGTTTTCAATAATTAGTTTCTCGCTCTAAAATTTTGGTTTGTTTAAAATCGAACTCATGTTTTTCGGAATGTTCGTGTTTGTGGAGTGCAGTAGCGTTTTTTGTGTATTTGTGGCCGTTTAATTGATTATCTTAGTATTGTGTTGTCATTCCTATTTACTTTTTTTGGACTTTTAAACATGGAATTGAGTAAACTAGGTTTGATTTCTTTTTTTATTACTTTGTTTTCCAAGGGACTGAAAAGACTAGTAAAGTCTGTGCTTTATGACAAACAGTTATGTCGTGTTTAGACAAGATGTGATTTATTTTTTCTGATAGTCCGTCTGTGGAGGGCATTGCAACGTATTTAGTATTATTTAGTAACATTTTCTTCTTTCGTTGCTTCCTTTAAGTTATTATAAAAAACACGAGTTCGTTGTTTCAAAACTCGTAGTATGTGTTTTTCCGGATAATGGTTATTTACTAAAGTCTCCTTAACCTTCTTTAAAATCTCAGGACGATATTCTCGGGAAGTAAGTTAGATGGCCTGATTGGTTAAACCTATAATAACGCTATTTTTTTGATTCTTTGGATGGTTGGAGTTAAAGTTTAAGTACCGCTCTGACCATGTTTTTTTTGTATACCAATTGGTTTTTATATTTGATCTTTCTTCTTTCTAATTAGGGTTAAGTCTAGAAAATTAATTTTGTTTTAGTCTTCAGTTTCCATGGTAAATTTTAATTTGGGGTGAAAATTATTAAAGGCATTTGATAGGTCATTAATATGGTTTTTTTGAAACGGCAGTTAAACAATCGTCTACAAATCTTTTAAAAAAAGGAAGGTTAAAATCAAGTTCACTTATCATACTCTCCTCCAGAATATCGTCATGAGATTTTAAAGAAGGTTAAAGACTTTAGTAAATAACCATTATCCGGAAAAACACATACAACGAGTTTTTAAACAACGAACTAATGTTTTTATAATGACTCAAGGAAAGCAACAAAAGAAAAAAATGTTAATACTAAATACGTTGCAATGCCCAACACAGACGGACTATCAGAAAAAATCAATCACATCTTGTCTAAACACGACATAACTGTCTGTCATAAAGTACAGAATTTACTAAACAGTCTTTTCACTCCCTTGAAACGAAAAGTAATAAAAAAAAAGAAATCAAACCTAGTTTACTCAATTCCATGTTTAAATTGCCCAAAAAAGTACATAGAAATGACAACACAATACCTAGATAGTCGATTAAACGGCCCAAAATACACAAAAAACGCGTCTACTGCACTCCACAAACACGAAAATTCAGAAAAACATGAGTTCGATTTTAAACAAACTAAAATTTTAGAGCAAGAACTAATTATCGAAAACTCACAATAAAAGAAATGATACAAATTAAAAAGGAGAAAAATGCCGTCAACGATAAAAAAGACATCAATAACTTGAGCCAAATTTATTATAATCTAATATCTAAGTAAATTAATTAAAAAAAAACCACTCGTTACATAAAACCTGTAGATTTCAGTAATAGCATAAACCCAAACTTGGTATAGCAATAAAAATCCAAGTAAATATAAAAAAAAGAAAAAATATCTCGTTTTAATATACTAGAATTCCAGACTATCGAAATTATTGTTATCTCAAAACATTCGTAGAATCGACATGTTTCCAAGGTGCGTACTATGTATAATATTAATTTTGTTTTAAATGTAATGTTTTTTGAGTTATGTTTTTTCAGTAATGTTTTTAACCATTTTAAAATTTAAATACTAACTATACATGTTATTGTAGAAAATAAATATCTTGAGAAAGCTCAATATAATGAGCTATACGTCGATATGGATTATAGTTTTACTTCTCAATGAGTTAACCTATACCCAAGAAAATAATTAACAAAAAAAACAATATATATATATATATATATATATATATATATATATATATATATATATATATATATATATATATATATATATATATATATATATATATATATATATATATATATATATATATATATATATATATATATATATCTGTCTCCTACATCTTTTATTTAATGTTATCCAAGTGGTACTTGTTTGAAAGAGCATTTAAAGCTCTTTTAACTACTGTCATTTTTGGCGCTCGATAGTTCTTGGTACACTGAATAAATAGTAGTTATGTACAAAAGTATTAAAAAGTTTTATAAACAAAAAATTAAATCTGCCAAAAAAGATTTTTTGGTAAAAAAATACAAAATTCAAAAAATAAACCTAAGGATCATTAACACCAATTTCAATAAAAACAGTATAAACAACGAAAACATAAAACTAGCTATTGAAAACAATATTATTACTGAACCATCTTATGTTGCGAACGAGTTTGCAAATTATTTTAGTACGATGGCTTCAAAAAAGCTAGAAAATAAATATCATGTAGTGGATGCACCTGGTACGGTTCCTGAATTACTACCTAACTCGATGGTATTATCAGGTGTGACAGAACGTGAAGTTTTAAATACCATTGATCCCATCATAAACAAAAACTCGCGTGGTAGTGATGACCTTAACATTGGTTTGATCAAGGCAGCTAAACAGTATATTTGTAACCCACTGGCAATATTAATTAATCTTAGTCTTGACCATGGCATTTTTCCGAGGATATTAAAGACAGCAATTGTAACTCCAATATTAAAAAGAGGCTGTAGTAAAAACATTGAAAATTACAGGCAAATTTCGATACTTACCTCTTTTTCAAAAATTTTCTAAGAAATAATAGATTCCAGAATTACTGCCTTTTTATCGAAATACAACATTGTTAGCGGATCAATCAATCAACTGAGTCTGCATCTAGGAGTTTCTTAAATTTTGTATATTCGAAACTGGATCAGCACGAATATGTTATAGCTATATTCTTTGATTTGTCCATACCTTTCGATACAATTAACAAAACTATGCTTATATCAAAACTTTTCAATATGGGCATTCGTGGTAATTCTGTTGCTATGGATTGAATCGTACCTATCGGATAGGGATATGACAGTAAAATGTGGTAATACCTTGTCGATACCTAAGGAAATAAAACTTGGGGTACCACAGGGTTCAGGGTTGGGTCCGCTGCTATTCCTGTTGTACGTTAATGATCTTCCGGACGCTCTTGGTGCTGATCACGTTACTATGTACGCCGATGACACGACGGTGGTAGTTTCTTCTTGCGACCCGGAGATCCTCGCTCATAAAGTAAGGCGAATATGTGTTAATATGGAGGCTTGGTGTCGGGCGAATCAGTTAATCGTAAACCCAGACAAGACCGTATTTGTTAATATATTTATTCGGAACCCTCTCTCCTTAATATTTCAAAAAGACGCGAAAATAAAATTCTCTGAAGGTACAAAGTTTTTAGGCACATATATTGAGTCAACCTTATCTTTTGAAAAATACATTGACCATATCGGCTCCAAATTAAATTGGGCATATTTTGCTATCTTAAATCTTAAAAATTCACTTGACGAAGCGGGTATGTTAACAGCATATTACGCAATGGTTTTCAGCCATATATCTAATAATATAGTATGCTGGGGTCACAAGGGTTGTGATCGCATATTCGTGTCTCAGAAAGAGGATATTAAGATTAATATTTAATCTTAAACCGCTGGAGAGCTGTAGAACACTGTTCAGAGAAAAGAAAATATTAACTGTCCCGTGTTTATATATATTGAGATGCCTGTTGTGTGTTCAAGATAATGCTTCTGAATATGATAGGCTAGGCGAAGCTAATTCGCATTTTACTAGAAATACTGAGATACTTAAGATGCCTAAACATAAAAAAACTTTTTTCAGAAGATCCCCTTTATACAACTGCATGTATTTATACAATAAACTGTCACAAAGATTCAAACGGTATCAAGGTGAAATTTTTAAAAATGTTGTAAAAGAATTTCTCCTGGACAAGGCTTTTTATTCTACAGCGGAGTTTATAAATTACAAGGAGTGAAAACGAAGGACTATTTGGCAAATTTATATTTATTTTATTAAGATTTTTGTTGTCTTTTGGTGATTGTCCCTGATGATTGTCAGGCTTGGTAGAATGTTTATTGTTTCTGTTTTTTGTTTTATTTATGTCTATTTATTTATTTGTTTATATGCTATTTAAATTCTATTTATTTTGATATTGATTAGTTTGGTTATATTATTTTATTGTATTTATTCATCGAATATAATTTATTTTATTGTAAATTTCTTGACGATCCTATATACGAAATGTATGATTTTCTGATAATATATCCTATTCTATTCTATTCTTTATTACAACTTGAAAGCAGATAATCCTTATTACAATAGTGTTGGCTTTACCTCACACTTTATCCAGGCTTTGTACTGGTCCAAATTTATTTATTATCAAAAATTTGAAGCATTTAAAGTCCAACGTGCTATGACCATAACAAAACGGTAAAATTGAAGTCCTAAAAAATTACCATTACAAAATGTCTTTACAAATGTTCAAAATTGTTGTCATTTCTGTAAACCCAGTGATTTTAAGGAGGGAAAAAGTAACTAAACCCTGTTTTGATATCTTTATTCATTTTTTAGTTATTTCCTATGAAGCATTCATAAAAGTGGTAAATCCTAAAACCTAATTCCTAATTTTAAAAATAGCTTATTCTGTATTAAAGTAAATCATTATTTGTGTTAATGTTGACAGACATAACGTTAATAACTAAGAATATTATTAGTTACGCGTCAACGTTAAAATATTGCAAGTAGGCTGCGTAAAAACAAAAAAGGCATATTAAACGTGGTTGGCTGTATATATATATATATATATATATATATATATATATATATATATATATATATATATATATATATATATATATATATATGTGATGTTATGACGTTGGTGTACGTGGAATGAAAATATACTATCATTTAATGCTCCCAACGAAAGCCAGGAGTCACAATGTAATTCAATGCCGGTCGTGGTATTAGCCAGCGGAGAAGTTGTTTTTGTGATTCCATTTTGTGCCTTTGCCCTACACGGGGCTCGCTAGTCTATGGCGGCCTGATGAGCTCTAATAAGAGCGAAATTGCGATCGTCGTTTGACTAAACTGGATTATTGTGTCTGCTGTGATGCAGAACATAATCCAAACAAGGATCATTTTCTTGTTATGACGTTGGTGTACGTGGAATGAAAAGATACTATCATATATATATATATATATATATATATATATATATATATATATATATATATATATATGTATATATATATATATTTATATATATATATATATATATATATATATATATATATATATATATATATATATATATATATATATATATATATATATATATATATATATATATATATATATATATATATATATATATATATATATATATATATATATATATATATATATATATATATATATATATATATATATATATATATATATATATATATATATATATATATATAGAATCGAAAGCAATTCTTCTTGTAGGCCGTTTTGCACCTGCAGAAATTATATATTTTTGCTATTATATATATATATATATATATATATATATATATATATATATATATATATATATATATCAAAAATATATAATTTCTGCAGGTGCAAAACGGCCTACAAGAAGAATTGCTTTCGATTATGTCACAGGGTTGCGATCATGATTTCTGGGCCTCTACCCTCATCAGGCAGGTTTGTACCCAGGGAGATCTGAACAGATTGCTCGATATGACAAAATCGAAAACAAAACTTCTATCATATTAGAACAGTATTAAATGCTAAGTGTAACACTTAACGCCACCTATTGGGGCTCCGGTGGTTTCCGGCTGCAAACCCGTAGGTATTTTGGCTAAGTATGCATTAGCATATATATATATATATATATATATATATATATATATATATATATATATATATATATATATATATATATACTAAAATCGATAAAAATGCGCTTTCACACATTTTTATCAAAAGTTCTTGACCGGAAAAGATATATGTAGAATACATATATCTTTTCTGGTCATATACATATATATATATATATATACTGTGTGTCCCAGATTCGCTTTTCTATACAGGGATCTCGGCTCCTATTATACCTACAGCAAAGGTTAAATGGGGAAAGTTTTATAGGAAACTTATTGCATTCGATATCCGGCTTCAGATTTTCGATCGATCAATTGTTTTTGGAAATATCGGGGAAAAACCGAAAATGGCGGATTTCGTTTTTGGCCAGTATATCCAGAACGGTAAATTTGACAGCTGCCAAAATGTGACATTATTCGGACACATTTTTAAGACAAATAAGATGGCGTATACGACACGTCTTCATTGTTTTTTGTTAACCCGCAACCCGCCTCAACTTTCATTTTTCTTATGGCCGCCATATTGGATTTTTTGATTTTTGGAAAGAGCCTAAAATTTCCAGTATAGTGATATCTCACAAGTGCATTAAAGATTTTAGTATCATCGAAATATTGCACTTCGTAAATTTAGGTTTCAGTTTTTTTCTAAGGAGGCCATGATTTAAAGTAATGTTAGCTCTCAATGCTTTTCTAAGGAGGCCATGATTTATCTGTAACAAAATTGGATTTTGACTTTGACGTGAAGTTAAATAATTGAAAGTATCAAAGCTGTGTTTTAATAAGTAGTAGGTACGCTTTTATCGCAATAAAATCATAAATCTGACACATAAATTATCAAAACCTATAGAAAATGGCCGGCATTCCGTATTCAAATGAAGAAAAGGTTGACATGTTACGTCTGTAGTTTCAGTCATACAGAAACGCCGACGTTACCTGGGTATATAGATGTACCACGAACGACGGCAACCTCATAAAACCCAATTCAGAAAAATCGTAGTTAATTTAATTAACCATGGTGCCTTCGAACAACCTAGAAGCGGATACAATAATAACAATGAAAATCGAGACAGAAAAATTTTACAAGCTATCAACGAAAACCCTAGTGCATCGGTAAGAACTGTAGAACAGGAAACTAATGTGCCAAAATCAACAGTACAGAGAGTTTAAAAAGAGAATAAGTACCATCCATACAAACCCATAATAGTACAAGGACTTAAGGAAACTGATTTTCCAAGACGACTACAGTTCTGTGAGTGGTATACTAGGAGATGTAATGAAAATCCTGATTTTGTAAATCATGTCTTGTGGTCCGATGAGAGCAGGTTCACAAATTGTGGAGTCTTTAATATGCACAACCGTCATCATTGAGCTGTGCAAAATCCTCACGAAGTGGCAGAGAGACGTCTACAGATCGGATTTGGAAGTAACGTTTGGTGTGGGATCATTGGTAAGTTAATCTAACCAATCTTTTTTAAATAGGCTCCAAATGATGGTCAAATAATAATCTTTTTTTTTTCGTTTAGTTCTTTAATGATACTAAAAGAGTATAACCTAAAGTAAAACGTTCTACTCTAGTCAGTCAACTTACTTTTTCGATATTGTATTAAATTTTTATTCAATCATTTTGTATTGTAGTTTCGAAGAACCTATAAAAATAGAATTGGGTTCTATAAATGTATTAATACTATCTAAATTTTCTGCAGATTTAGCTAATTCTCTAAAATTATTTTGATTATCTGAATTTAATGATTTATTATTACCCGGGAAGCCTAGTTCTTTCGTTATGAAAAAAATACCATATTAATCAAATGTCGAATTATTTTTCGATTTTCATTATGATTTATAGAAAGGCGTTCAGCTGTATTTTCGAATAATTTAAATTTTAATACGCAAGGGGTTTGTTCTTTTGATATTTTATGTTTTATTAAGGCACGATGTACTTCTTTAAGATTATTATATCACTGAAATAAATTGATTTAGTATTTCCGAAATTAATATGCAATACCAACAAAATAATTTATTACGGCTATTACTTCCCGCTAACCAAATATGTTTTGCTTTTTCATAATAAAGGTGAATAGGTTTCAACTGTATACAAACTCATTCATTACGGGATGTTTCGATAATTATTTTTGGAAAGAAAATATCTACTTTTTAATAAAGATAATTTTCCCTTTATAATTTATAGTTTCTAGTAACACCCGGCCGACCCTGCCGCCCTTGATTGTAGGGCACATATTTATAAATTAATAATCATTTCAGGAAATCGACTTATTGGACCATTTTTGTTTGACTACAACCTAAACGGGCAGAAGTACCTAGAGCTTTTGCGAAACCAGGTTGTACCAGCCTTACGAGCTATTCTAACGGAAGATGAATTAAGAAGAACTTGGTTTCAGCAAGATGGATGTCCAGCTCACATTACCATTTAAGTCAGGTACTTCTTAAGAGAGCAGTTTGACGAAAGAATAATTTCTCTAAATGGTCCAATATCTTGGCCTCCTAGATCCCCTGACCTGTCGCCCTTGGATTTCTACCTCTGGGGTCACACGAAAAATGAAATCTATGAATTTGATCCCCCCGTGACCAAAGAAATCCTGAGAGACAAAGAGTTCTGGACACATTTAGAAATATTAACCGAAATACACTTACCAGGGTTGTACGAAAAACAGTCACCAATTGTCAAAAATGTCTCGATGGAAATGGATGTCATTTTGCAGATTTATAAATTAATGTTACCCACTTACAAAGTAGTTAAAGCTCATTTAGATTTTTTAAGTCTTTATTTACGTTCATGTTGTATGGAAAATTCAATGCGTTCAATACATTACTTACTTATTAATGTAATCTTGTGACAAATAAATCATGGCCTCCTTTAAAAACATTGAAACCTAATTTACGAAATGTGATATTTTGATGACACTAAAATCTTTAATGCACTTGTGAAATATCACTAGACTGGAAATTTTAGGCTCGCTCCAGAAATCGAAAAATCCGATATGGCGGTCATAAGAAAAATGAAAGTTGAGGCGGGTTGCTGGTTAACAAAAAACAATGAAGACGTGTCGTGTACGCCATCTTATTTGTCTTAAAAATATGTCCGAATAATGTCACATTTTGACAGCTGTCAAATTTACCGTTCTGGATATACTGGCGAAAAACGAAATCCGCCATTTTCGGTTTTTCGCCGATATTTCCCAAACTTATTGATCGATCGTAAATCTGAAGGCAGATATCGAATGCAATAAGTTTCCTCTAAAACTTTCCCCATTTAAACTTTGCTGTAGGTATAATAGGAGCCGAGATCCCTATATAGAGAAGCGACACTGTATATGATATATATATATATATATATATATATATATATATATATATATATATATATATATATATATATATATATATATATATATATATATATATATATATATATATATATATATATATATATATATATATATATATATATATATATATATATATATATATATATATATATATATATATATATATATATATATATATATATATATATATATATATATATATATATATATATATATATATATATATATATATATATATATATATATATATATATATATATTCCCCAAACTGAAATAAAAAAAAATATATTATTCCAAATAATTCCAAAACTGAAATCTGAAAACAATTTTATAATAGGATATATTCTCTTAAATATTACGTTAGTAGATATATTTTGTTCATCAGTGTGGTCATAGTTTACATTTGTAATATAACGGCTTGTAGGG
Organism: Kuschelorhynchus macadamiae; assembly: GCA_030620095.1. Classification (NCBI taxonomy): domain Eukaryota; kingdom Metazoa; phylum Arthropoda; class Insecta; order Coleoptera; family Curculionidae; genus Kuschelorhynchus; species Kuschelorhynchus macadamiae. The sequence goes on from JAUTXW010004742.1 coordinate 99,062, forward strand.
TCACAATCGTTAAATTCTTCATCATATTGACTTAAAGCTGAGTTATTAAATTCATGTATTTCAGGCGTATTGAAATTATTATTCTCCGAATCATTACATGGTAAAATCTCGATGTCTTTTCAATTGCGTGTTAGGATATCGCCGTTTTCAGTTTTTAATCGATATGTTCGGTGACGTACCTTATTAACTATTTTTCCAAACGACTAATTTGAATTTGTATGCATTTTATATCTAACTAGTTCAGTGGCGGCGCGGCACGTGGATTTAAGAACGGGTGAGGCGCAGCGTAGGCAGGGGCATAGCGCTGCAAAACTTTTTCAGGGTGGCACGCCCAAAATGGCTATTTTTTTAACTTTGAGGTTAATTATCCATAGCTTTGGAGCGTTTTTAATATTTAGGGGAAATAATATGAATTTATAAAATTTTAAATATATTTTTTTGTTCTTAAAAAACAGTTATGTAGGTATATCTTAAATCTAATTTCGATTCGATCGATGTAAAACTGCTTCCGTCTCCGATGATCCGAACGCACTAATTTACATTAATTCTATAACAAGCGAACAAGCGCCTTCAGCTTGCAGCAGCAGTCTTTTGCCGCTCCCATCTCTATTTGGCTTACGGATATTCATAATTGCGTTGCCATAGTTGCCATTGCCGTAAACAAATCTAAGCGAGAAAGCGGGCGTGCGGAGGGCGTCTGATGCGGAATTTGTTACTACTGATTATTATTATTTCTCAACAGGTCGCTCTTATGAAAAGGTGTTCGGCGCCCTACGTTTTTATATCATTATTATTTTTTGAGTATATAACGCACTAGTTTTCATAGAAAATAATGGTATAATTAAGTAAATAATGTGAATTTATATAAAACATACTACATTTTTATAACAATGTAGATTATAAAATGCTTAATATTTTAATAATATTTTTATTTTTGAGTAAATTGATTGGAAAATGTAGGTGAAGCGACGCTTCACCTGCGTCCCCTGGCTAGCCGCCACTGAACTGGTTTGTTATTGTTTATCGAAGTTAACGGTCTTTTACCTATATTGTATTTGTCGATTTTGCTTAAATTGTAGATTTTTAAAATATTTTTTGTTATTAATAAAATGTGGTGAACATTTTTTATTTAATACTGGCAACAGATCACGCAGTTTTGTGAGACATTAATAGTTCTGCTGGAGATAATCCTATATTGTCAATAAGAGTATATTTATAAGCTAGCAATACTAGATTCAAATCTTTTTTTATCTTCCTTAGTTTTATAAATTAGTTTTTTAATTGTTTGCTTAGCACGTTCAACTTGGCCGTTAGATTGTGGGTTACGAGGGCTTGTAAACATATGATTAAAACCCCATTCCTTAGAAAATTTTACAAAATACATAGAATTAAACTGAGGTCCACCATCACTCACTAAAATCTTAGGAATACCTAATCTAGAAAAAATATCTTTTAAGCATTGTATTACAGTTTGTGAAAGAGCACTATAATGTAACGGGACAAGCTCAACCTATTTTGAGTAATAATCTATGACAAGTAAATACATTTTTCTACCCATATACAAAATGTCACAACCAATTTTAGTCCAAGGCTTATCAGGTATATCGCGATTAAATAATGGGTCCCTTTGATTATTATTTTGAAATTTTAAACAAAAATCCTACAATTGGATATAACATCTTCTATATGAATGTGCATTTCAGGCCAGTAAAAAGATTCTGTGGCTCTGTTTTTACACTTAACAATTACAATATGGGAATAATGAGTTTTATTTATAATTTCTTGTCTTTTATTTAAGGGCACTATCAGTTTATTACCTACAAAAGTCCATTAAATTCAACAGTTTCATGTCTGAACTTAAAATAACATCGCAATTCCTCGGGGATATTTTTTATGTTTATAAACCAATCATTTTTAACAAAAAATAATAACTTTTTTAAGCGTAGTCGTCTTGGAAAATCAGTTTCCTTAAGTCCTTGAACTAGTATGGGTTTGTATGGATGGTACTTCTTTTTTAACACTCTTTGTACCGTTGATTTCGGCACATATATTTTCTGTTCTGCAGTTCTTACCGATGCACTATGTTTTTCGTCGATAGCTTGTAAGATGTTTCTGTCGCGATTTTCATTGCCAATTAAAAACACAACTTTGATACTTTGAATTATTTAACGTCAAAGTCAAAGCCCACTTTTGTTACAAATAAATCATGGCCACCTTACAAAAAATTAAGACCTAACTTTACGAACTGATATTTCGATGATACTCAAATCTTTTATGCACTTATGAGACATTACTAGATTGGAAATTTTACGCTCTTTCCAAAAATCGGAAAAATCCAATATGGTTTCATTTTGACATTTTCTGTTTTTCGCCGATATTTCCAAAACCACGTAAAAATCTTAGTAATCTTTTAGCTGATTTTAATGAAATTTGGTAGTGTTATTTATATTAGTAACAGGCTACTTTGACCCTAACTAGATTAAAGTCCAGTCCTTTAACCAATATTTTTGACAAAAAAAATGTGCGCCACTGACTTTTTAAATTTTTTTATATTTTTTTCGTATTCAGCAACTCTTTTGTCTTTAGAATTTTTTTGATATCTGGCTTCATATTCGAGGAAAAAAAAGTGACAAATTGTATGTCCCTGGAACAACATAAAAAATTAAAACTATCAAACTATAAACTATCAAAAACAGGGGTATTCCTGTTATTTTTTCTATATCAATAGTCTATTGTTGTTTTTAAAATTGTTATAAAATTATTGCTAGTTAAAAAATTGTGTTATATTACTTCTTAATCTTCTTTTATGTTCATGGACATGCAATAAAATGATTTAATGAAAACGAAGCAAGATACCAAAAAAAAATCAAGAGACCAAAAGTTCTATTTTTAGTTGCCTAATGCGAAAAACTTTAAAATAACATTTTTAAAAAAGTCACTAGCGCATATTTTTGGTCAAAAATATTGCTTAAGGTACCCCTCGGAAAGCCACTTGACTTACTTAATTTTAATCTAGTTAGGATTAGTTTAGCCACTTGCTACCATAAATATCACTGCCAAATTTTAACAAAAACGGATGAAGGATTATTAAGATTTTTACGAAAAAAAGAAACGATTTTTTTAAAGAAAAGTTTGACACCCTGTTTCATAAAAAAAAGCATTATCGGACTTATGTTCATATTAAGTATTTATATTAGAACCACTCAATGAATTGAATTTTTTTCGCTTAGATTAACCGTTTTCAATAAAGCAAATAAACATAAAATGTATAAGTATTTACTACTGCAATGTTTTGGATGTAACAAAAAAGTAAGAAGGCCATGGACGGAAAAACAATTGTTCAAACAAATTTGACTTTGACATAACTTAAGCAGTGCGTACATAATTATTTGGTGGTAATAATCTGAAGTATTTTAAAAGTTTTAAGCTAAAACATATTTTACTGATATTATATGGTTCAATTTACAAACGGAGAAATGGCCGATATTCATTTTGTTTATGGATTGGCTCGAGGCAGTTCCAGAGCGGCTAGACGAATTTATCAACAGAGATATCCTCATCTCCTTGTACCAAACAGACAAATATTTGTAAGAATACATGAGAGACTCTGCGAATCAGGCTCCTTTCAAAGGTCGACTGCTGTTATTGGTAGACGTGCAACAGTAAGAACAGTGGAAGTGGAGGAAGAAATTTTACATGAAGTTGAGCGTAGCACCGACACAAGTACACGCAAAATTGCGCAACCATTAAATATATCTCATTATACTGTATGGCAGATTTTAAGAGATTTTCAACTGTATCCTTACCACGTACAGCGTGTTCAAGCGTTATTACCTGCCGATTTTCCCCAGCGAGTGGATTATTGTACTTGGCTTTTGCAACAACAGATAGCATCTTCGACATTTCTGTCCCATATTTTGTTTACAGATAAAGCCGGTTTTTCCCCAAATTCATAAAAATTATATCTGGCTGAAGAAAATCCCTATGCAGTGATATAAAATAATTATCAATAACAGTTTTCTGTGAATGTTTGGGTTGGTATTGTAGGTGATTATATCATTGGACTATTAGAAAATGTCCCACTGGCACAAAGAGAAGCAATGTGGTTCATGCACGATGGGGCACCACCTGATTTTAGCATATCAGCACGTCAATTTTTGGATTCAACTTATGGAGAAAACTGGATCGGTCGTGCGGGTCCACAATCGTCGCCACCCAGGTGGCAGCAGTGAAGAATAATTAATTCAATAATTCAACATAAATTTCCCGTCAAAATTTTCATTGATAACGAAAGCTAAAATAGTGAAAGTGGAAAAAAATGTCTGCTTTATAACTACCAAAAAGACTACTGACTTTTGTGATCAGTTTAGTAAATGCTGCCACCATTCACTTCCATGCAAAAAAAAAAGTTCAAAACATTGCTGTACATTACGCAACATCTCGGGTGTAATTTGACGGCATTCAATAATTATACGGTTTTCCAGTGATTCGTGCTTGGTCGCATAAATCTTAGATTTGAGATGATCTCGTAGAAAAAGTCCATTGGATTCAGATCAGGTGACCTGGGTGGCCACTCAATATGTCCCCTTCTTTCAATCCAACTTTGAGGATAATTTTATTCTAAAAATTGTCGCACAGGTTGTACGAAATGAGGTGATGCACCATTTTGTTGAAAAATTATCGTATGATGGTCTTCTTCATTTTCCAATACACCAGGGCTGGATAAATAACATTTGAGATTACGGGATCTAAAAAAGGGGCCGATTATGTGATTTTCATAAATACTCGGCCAGACATTTAATTTTTGGGGATGCTGAGTATGTACTTCACGATTTTGATTTTCATCTGACCAATACCGACAGTTATGCCTATTTACAATGCCGTAAAGGTAAAATGAACACTCATCCAAAAAACAGATATCGAATATGTAGTTTCGATTATTGTTAATAATTTTACTGACCACTTCACAGAACTGGAGTCGGCGATCGAAATCATCCTGGTTCAGTTCCTAAACCAATCGTCTCTTAAAATGATGTAACTTATGTTGTTTAAGGATTCTCCTGATTATTGGGCGTGATACACTAGATACGTCGGACAATTTTCTACTACCAAGGGTCGGATTCATTGCATTGCTACATGACCTAAAACAGCCACTTCCCTCGCTTCGTCTCTTTTGCGTACCCTCTCTTTATTTCCGACTGAACCATTAGCGTCAAACTTGACAACCAGTTAGAAAACGTAAAGAGCGGTTACATTTTTTGAGAATGGCGTTTATTTAATAAAGCCGCTGTTACTTGCGCAAACAACCCTAAAATTTCGCGTCAAAAGTTTCATCGATAACGAAACGGAAGCTAAAATAGTGAAAGAAGCAATGTCGAATTTTTCTCGACGGATTATTCTTATGAGACTGGCATTTGAGAAGTATTTTTTATTTATTTATTTTTTTGACAAAAAAAATTTGTGGACGCACTATGTGTTCGATTTACCTCAATTCATCGTGAATTTTTAAGAACGTGGCAAATTGAATTTTTAGTAGAATTAAAATAACGTATTCCGTGAAGAAAAGGGTGGAAATTTTAAAATTGTTTTTTTTTTAAATAACGACTCTGCGCGAGTCGCGGCTTTATTTAACGACTCCATCCTGAAAAAAATGTATCCGCTGTTTACATTTTGTAACTGGTTGCCAAATTTGATGCTAATGGTTCAGTCGGAAATAAAAATAGGATGCATGAAAGAGACGAAGCGAGGGAAGTGGCTGTTATAGGTTATGTAGTAATGGATCCGACCCTTAGTTCTAGGAAATTGTACGACGTATCTAGTGTATCACGCACAACAGTCAGGAGAATCCTTAATCAACATAAGTTCTATCCTTTTAAGATGTTATTGGTTCAGGAACTAAACGAGGATGATTTTGACCGCCGACTCCAGTTCTGTGAAATGGTCAGTGAAATTATCAAAACTAGAAGTTCGATATCTGTTTTTCGGATGAATGATAATTTTATCTTAACGGCATTGTAAATAAGCATAACTGTGGTATTGGTCAGTTGAAAATCCAAGACTATTTCGTGAAGTACACACTCTGCATGTTCTCTGCAAATATTAAATATCTGGGCGGGTATTTATGGAAATCACATGATCGGTCTCTTTTTTATACCCGGTAATCTCATTGGCGAAATTTAACCGGAATTATTAGAGAATTCTATTTATCCAGCCCTCGTGCAAGTATTGGAGAATGAATAAGACCATCACACGATCATTTTTCAACAAGATGGCGCACCACCTCATTTCGTACAACCTGGCGACAATTTTTAGATGAAAATTTTCCTCAAAGCTGGATTAGAAGAAGGGGACATTGAGTGGCCACCCAGTTCACCGAATCTGAATCCAATAGACTATAGGGTCTTCTGAAATAGAAGATTTATGCTACCAAGCCCTGGATAATTTGCAAACTCGTATAATTAATGAATGCCGTCAAATTACATCCGAAATGTTGCGTAATGTACGGGAACGTTTTGAACACAACTCATTTTGCTGCATGGATGTCATTTCCAGCATTTAATAAACTGATCACAAAAGAAAGTAGTGTTTTTGTTGGTTATTAAGCAGACATTTTTTCCAAATTGCCACTTTCACTATTTTAGCTTGCGTTTCGTTATTATATGAAAATTTTAAGGGATTACTGCACGCAGTATTATGGATCAGTTGCAAGCCTTCCACCGCTGCATTATTATGTTAAAACTATAAGAGTTATGTATTAGTGTAATGTGATTTTAATAGGGAAATATGTATAGTTATAGATAAATGCCAATTTTTATGAAAAATTCGAATTTAGAATGAAAACATTAGTAGCAAAGTAGTCCATTTTCGATCATTTTTTGACCCAGATGCCGCTCCATATAATTTTGTTTCCACAAAATGGTTGTTTACCACCTTACACTCATCCTTTGTCTACATAACTGCAAAATTTGAAATGTTAAATAGCACTCGTGTCTTGGTTTTTCTGCAGCGCGTGAACCCTGTTGAGCCGGTTTTTAACCGAAATGTATTTTAAGTCGCCTATTCACAGCATAATTTTCAAGGTCTGACGTGAAGGAAACGTTTTGAATTGAGTTATTAAAACTAATGTTCAAGTGACTTAGTAAAATAAATGGAAATTTCTGTTAATTAAAAATAAAAATGTGGAGAAATATAAAAATGTTGTAAAATGTAAAACAGGTGGAATATTATGATAAAAAAATATATTTACACTATGACCTTTAAATTATGGAATATTTAAAACAGCAAGTCAATTTTAATTTTCTCAATTTTCTTAGAATTAAGAGCAGAGTAACTAAAGTCTCGAAAGGCTTTCTTGTACAGGGTGTTACAAGCAAATTTCATAAAATTTAAGTTGGGTGCGTAACAAATACCAGCCAAAGAAAACGTGATCTTTATAGTGAATAAGTTATGGGCTGATCTAGAGTAACTATTTTCACAGGTACTTCATCATGCAGTTTCAGGTACATGCGAAATCATTCAAGTCTTGTATAAAGTGCGAGAATTAAATTTGTTTTCCTATTACGCTTAAGCTATTGTAAAAAATGTTGTATGGGTATAATGTGACACGCCAAGTTCTAAAAATGTTTCAGCGGCGTTGCCATATATCAGCCAAAGAAAACTTGATCTTTATAGTAAATATGTTATGGGCTTATCTAGAGTAATTATTGCCACAGAGACTTCATCATCGCACGTGGTCGGATTAATAGGCTTTAATTAAGATTACCTTTTTTATTAATTAATTAGAGGATACGTTTGATACATCAAAATAATAATGGTAAATAAATTCATAATCTTACTCGTTTGTACGCCACTAGTCGAAAATACTGTCAAGAATGTTATATTGAAAAATATGTTTTTATACATGTTTTTGCTATACCGAGTTTCATTCCATCTAGTAACCCGGTTTGAATATACAGGGAAAAATCAAATAAAAAAAATTAACACCGTGTATCTCGAAAAATAAAACGGAATAGTTTTATTGTTAAGATTCATTAACTAAATTAAAGTTTTTGATATAGAGTCTAGTTTATTTCCGCGGAGTATAAACGAGTTTTTTTTGAATATTCAGCATGGGCTTTCTGCCTCGGTGGTAGGATACTAGGCTTTGGATGCGGTTCATGTGTGTTCGAATCTTCGTTCAGGCGGATGACTTTTTTAAATTCTTTTTTTTGTGGTAACCAACCAAATTCTATGTCTATATTAAAACAAGGATTTATTTATTTAATATTTAGTTATAGGTAATATTTAGTGCTCTACATGGCAAAACAAAATGTAGATCTAACAAAATGTTTAAATATTCGGTAAAATTCCATGCACCGAAATAAAACTTCTTTTTATAGAGGAAAATAATAAAGGACAATTTATTTTCTATAGACTACGTAGATAATATTATGAAAAATAAATGATAATAATACTAATCATAATAAATATATTAAAAATTATTATCAAATAACTATATGCATATATCAGTGGCGGCTCGCCAGAGGACGCGGGTGAAGCGGCCTTCACCTACATTTTCCAGTCAACTTAATTAAAAATTAAAATATTAAGCATTTTATAATCTACATTTTTTATTATAAAAATGTAGTATGTTTTATATAACATTATTTACTTAAGTATACCATTATTTTCTATCAAAACTAGTGCTTTATATATGTTTACGACAGTTGCTATGGCAACGCAATGATGAATATCCTTAAGCCAAATAGAGATGGGAGCGGCATAAAACTGCTGCTGCACGCTACAGGCGCCTGTTCGCTTGTTATAGAATTAATGTAAATTAGTGCGTTCAGATCATCGGAGGCGGAAGCATCGATCGAATCTAATCGAAATTAGCTTTGAGATATAGGTTCATAAATGTTTTTTAAGAACAAAAAAATATATTTAAAATCTGATGAATTCATATTATTTCCCCTAAGTATTAAAAAAACCCTCCAAAGCTATGGGTAATTAACACTATAAAAAGGTTTAAAAAATAGCCATTTTTGGCGTGGCACCCCGAAAAATGTTTAGGTATTTAATATCCGTATTAGCCTACTAACAAAAAAAAATTCAGACGCAAATATTAGACCTAGTATATACCTATAAAGTGTTTTAGAGAAGCTTGTAACAAAAAGGGTGTTATTTAATTTTTAATTTTTGGGCTTATTTTAGGATAAAAGTTCATATAAATATGTGTCCGCCAGGCGTTCGTTTTTGAAACACAAAATTTAGATTGTTTTGTTGTTTTACTATGTAAAACTTATTTAGTTATAACTTATCAAATTTTAGTAGATACTTAGGGTTGCATTTTGTAACTATTCGTTACTTTTAAACTCGACCATGGGTGTATATATAGGTAACCTTGTGAAGTTTTAATTAAAAACATAGCACGTCCCTATTTTTTTTCACACAATTAGGATAAGTAAAAAGAGAAGGTAAAAGTATACAAATAAGTAAAAGTATATAATAAATTTAATAATGTTTCATTGTAGTGATTGAGGTAGGAAACCTTTAAATTCCGTTTTGAAGTAGGTACACTTCTAATCCAATTTTAGTGCACGTAAAAGTTGCTCAAAAATCTTTAAAATTTAGATACGTGATAGTTTTTATAAAAAAAAAGATTTTTTTTATAAAATGTGTCCAAAAATATTTAATTTTGTAGATACAGGGTGTTCAAAAAATCCTTATTATTAATATTTTGAACACCCTGTATCTAAAAAGTTAAACATTTTGGAACTATTTAAGGTTGATATTTTTTTTTATAAAAGCTATGTGATGTCCAAATATATTTGAGTAACTTTAACCCGCACTAAAAAAAAACGTTTCCTCGAAAACTACCAGTCCACTGAGAATTTGTCAAGAGTCATTTTTTTGTGTATTTTGACCTTCTCTTTTCTCTAATGTTACTAATTTGACAAAAAAACAGTGGCGATGTATTTTTTTCGTTGAAACTTCATAAGGTTACCCATATCTCTGCCCATGGTTGAGTTTAAAAGTAGCTAGTAGTTACACAATATAACCCTTATATCTATTAAATTGTGCTAAGTTTTAATTAAATAGCTTTTAAAATATTAGAATAAAAATTTTAGAATGTTTCTAAAACTGTAACATCCTATCAAAAGCAAAGGCCTTGCCGACATATATTTATATAAACTTTTAGTCTTAAAATAAGACAAAAAATTACAACCTTCATTTTTAGTATCAGTAAAATAAAACCCCGTATAGGTTAACTGATTGAAAGAAAAGACAAAACTTTAGGTTATATCTAAATAATGACGGCTCACAACAGAAAGCTGGATTACGACTCTGGATTCTACGTAAGAAACAATATAACATAATATAGCTTTTATTTTTTCGATAAGGTAAAGCGTAATCAATTTTCAATGATTTCAATTTCACCCTGTATCTGAGAATCGAAGAGGGCTATAAAAAGTTTGTGTATGGCGATCCTCTCTCATCACTAATTTGGGAAATACGCCGTAAAACCATCGAAAACTAGTGACCCTGATGTACATTATCTAATATTCTACCATAATATAATACTAATTACGTACTTGCTTTAGTATATAAATTTTTCGTTTTAAACTTTTTCTTCTACTTCCAGGCGTAACTTTCAGTTAGAATATTGAGCAAAGTCGATAATAAAAATCGGTAAATTTCCTTTACACGGAACTTTACTCGTTATGAATCTTTCCTTTTAGGAATAGTGATGTGTGACCCAGTTTAGTTCCACACATAGTCATTTATTAATACATATATACTGCCTTTTCAAACATTGCTATTGAGCGCTATTTTGTTCCACTATAATGGATGCGTATCAAACAGTTTCTTCCTGTGCCACACTTGATTTTTGAGTAAAATCTCAAATAAATTGAATAAGTACTTTTTACACTGATTTTTTTAGACCGCAATTTTGTCCCATCATGTTGAATTCGTATCAGTTTATTCCTATATTACATTTAATTTTTGTGTAAAATTTGATTTTGATTGATTTGAAGAAAAATTTTACCATTTTAAGTCTAAATCACATTTAATGCTTGTATAAAGTTTGAATTCAATCTAATATGTGATATATAAAAGTTTGTTCAAAGCATATACAATTTTTAATTTAATAAGCTAAGATTACACGTGTTTCGGCAAACAAACAGGCATGATCAGATCTAAAATGCAATATGAACCTAATAGTAATAACAAACAAACAAACAAAAGTATGCTTTATTGCCGCAGAAAAATTTTACAATTTTATGGACAAAGCAAAATATACCTAAAATAACATATCAAAACATTAATCGAAAAGAATTTCGATAGGTCAATGCTTTTTAAAAATGTAAATTATCAATTTACCAAATCGTAAAACACACGTTAGAATATAACATAACATGGCCGCAAAACAGTTAATGAATCCTAATAACCTTATAAAAGTAAACAAACACACATGTACGAGGTGAATAATTTCCATGACATTGAAATCAAAATTGCAACTATGCGACCTTAAACTCTATGTTATTATAGTTATACAAATAATTGTGATGTTAAACAGAAGGTATAATGAACTAGTGTAGAATGTAGTATACAAAAAATAATTAAATTTTGTCTTTAATCCAATACCTAACAAAAATAATTAAGTTTTAAGTGAATGTTCGCCAGTTCTTTTCTCTATATGATGATTTTCAAAATTCCATGCTACGAGTTAGGACATGACTCACAAAAGATTTAAGTAAACAAGCGAATTTAGTGACCATTTAAAGAGACTTACTCGCTGTAAAATGGTCTCTCAATGAGGTATGCTTTGGTGTTTTTTCGAAATTGTGCAAGCATAGGGATAGATTTTAAATGTACTGGCAGATTGTTGTAAAGTTTTATGGCGTTGTAAATAATTGATTTTTTTATTAATTCTGAGGAAGGAATGGGAAGATATATATCATGCCTAGAGTTTCTGGTAGGGTATACATGTTGTGGCCTTTCTGGGAGGGTGTTTATATGTTTTCTCAGCAAACATACCGTTTCCAAAATAAATAATGCAGGAAGTGTTAATATTTCATGTTTTTTGAAATAGTATTGGCAGTGAGCTCTATTATTTAGACCAAACAAATAACGAATGGCTCTCTTTTGAAGCATAAAAATACTACGAAATTGCTCGGTGGTACAGCAGCCCCAAAAGGGAAGGCCATAGCGGAGGTGGGATTCAAATAAAGAGAAATAAGTAAGTCTGGCAGAAGGAACGTCAAGTTCTTTTGAAACTGATCGAATGGCGAAGCAGGCGGTAGAAAGTTTTTTAGTTAAGGTGTCAATATGATTAGACCATTTTAGGTTGTATTTATATTTAAACCCAGGAATTTAACCGACTCTACGTATTCAATATTGCTGTTATGTACCTGAAGTGGTTGTAAAGTTCCCTTATAAGATAACGCCACCGTTTTATCGACATTAAAACAAAGCATATTGGAATCGGACCAAGCCTTAATTATAACCAAGTCTTTGGAGATACTAGAGTGTAAAGACGTTGTATCAAAATCACTCCAAGTTATGCTTGTGTCGTCAGCAAAAAGGGAAATTCTTCCATTAATTTTAAGGTTCGTGATATCATTAATGTATAACAAAAAAAGAATAGGTCCCAAGACTGAACCTTGTGGGACTCCACTTGTAATCAACTTACAATCAGAATCGGAACCATTAGCCCTTACAAGTTGTTGCCTTTTCCCAAGATAAGATTTGAACCAATTTAAAGAAGTACCACGAATTCCATAAAAATTTAGTTTGTTTATCAGAATTTCATGACTAACACAATCAAAGGCTTTCGCATAGTCACAAAAAACTGAGGCAGTTGGGTGGTTGTTATTGAGAGATAAGTAGACGCCTCTAAGCAACGTGAACATGGCGTCGCTGGTGCACTTGTTGGGTAGAAATCCGAACTGCTCCGGGGATATTATCTGATGTTTCAGGAGAAATGGCATAAGGCGATTCTTCAGTAGCCTTTCGATGATTTTTGAAAGCCCTGGTAGTAGTGCAATTGGGCGATAATTGCAAGAGTTAGTTTTTTCGCCGCCTTTATGAAGTGGAATAATTATAGCTGTTTTAAGGCAATCAGGGAATACACCTTTTATAAAGGACTCATTTATTAATGTTGTAAGGGCCTCTATGACTGGGAGTGGCAAGTTCAGGAATATTCTAATTGATAGGCCATCAGTGCTACACGAAGATTTACTTTTGATATTATTTATTACCTTCAATAGTTCAGTGTTGCTAACGGAACTTAAGAAAAAGCTATCAGCTAAATTTTTTGAAGGAGGGAGAAACGAAAGAGGGTCCAAACTTGGCGAGATACTAGAGGTAACATTTTTGCTTACATTAATAAAATAATCATTTAGATCATTGGCCCCTGGCAAGATCTGAGTCACAGGGTTTGATTTGTTTCTGAGGTTATTGATGATGGACCAGGTTTCTTTTGAAACGTTATTTGAGTTTGTTAGACGTTTTCGGTAGTGTAATTTTTTTGCTGACTTAATAAGAGTAGTGTAGATCCTCCTATAGTTAGAGATATAGTCGAGAATAAGAAAGGAGTCGGTGAATTTTTTTATATATGAGAGCGAGCGCATATTTTTAGCAGAAATTCGTATTCCTTTCGTGGTCCACGGTTTATGCCGCTTAGGTTTGATATTCTTAAGCGGGAAGGCCTTGTTAAAAGCACTTAAAGTTTTATTTAAAAAATGTATTTAATACATTGAGAATTAAAAAGCCTACCTGAAAATAATAAAAACCTGTAAAATATTTTTACATGTTTTGCATAAAAACCATAACTAAAAGTTTGTTTTTGACAGGCTTTTACTATCGAAGATTTCCAACTTTTATTACCATAATTTTATGAAGTGCAGGATCCATCTTCAATTTTTATACAATTTAAAAAACAAACCCTCACAATAATGAATAAAGCCATACGTTTGGCGAAAATGCAATAAGAAATGTAAGATTTTCACTCTGCAACACATAAACCCAAACTGTTGAAATTAACATTTTGCCAAAATTCTCCTCCGTTGCCCCCAGAGCCCTGATGGGCAGCCCTGAAATGAGCTTAACTCTATTGGAATAAACGAGAGCTTTCATTGCCATTTAACTGTCGCTGTATATAATTTCTGTAATTTTTTTCTTCAAAGTAGACCGTTAACAATAATTGCGTATTAATGGCAGATGCATATTAAAACATGGACATAGAAAATGTTTTTTTTTATAATTAATAATACAAAAAATAAATCATTAAGAAACGTAACTAGTTTACGTCCTAATAAGAAGTAATTTGACTTGGTAAGTAAGCTAAGATTTTCAAATTAAAAGAATAGGCAATGCATTTTAAGGTATATTTGAATTCTCTATTAAAAGTTGGGTCAAATTTATCAACTGTTATCTACCTAGCTTAAATGATATTCGAAATATTTTAATGTTTTTAAAAATATTGATATTTTCTAAAGAGTAAATGGCATCGTAAATAATCATTGTGACATGACTACCTGGTGCAAATTTTTATATTAAGTATCCAGAATATTTAAAAACCCTGGCTACTGCAAAACTAAAATAGATAGGTCTAGATAAAGCTAATACAATTTAATTTTACGTTATATAAGGTCATTTTATACAGGGTGTCCTTATTAATAATAATGATATAAGTAATTAAATACACGGTATCACTACACTTACTAATAAACGCACCAATCAATTTACCTACATAACTGTTTTTCATATTATTTCCCCTAGATATTAAAAAACGGTCCAAAGTTATGGATAATTAACATCATAAAAAGTAAAAAAAAATAGCCATTTTGGCTGCGGCGCTATTTTTGCCTGCGGTGCTGTACACCTAGCTACGCTGCGCTTCAGGCATTAAATAAACTTTCTATTTGTGTGAGACTGTACAGGGGGTTGCACATAAAATAACGAAATTACTATTGGTTGAATTTAGGCAAAGTACACCACTTTGTTTTTTACTACTTTGAATATTTTTTTTGAAAAAATCGATATTTTCAAAAAAATTAAAATATTCCAAAAACCCTTTAAGCTGAGGATATAGCACAAATTAAACGTAATTTAAGTTCCGTGAAATTTCCTTTAACATTTTAGTGTATTCTTGTCTTGTCTGTCAGAGACTATTTTGTCATTGCCCTATACCTCGTAAACCACAGTGTAAGGCAGAAATTGGGGGCCAAATTCTGTATATTTCCAATTTTGGCACAGACATTGTGCCTAGTAAGTAGCAAGTTGTTTGTAAACCTTTGTTAATATGTTGTTATCTTCCCTGTAAGGAGTCTTTTTTGGCATTGCACCATATTTCGCAAAATACAGGGTAAGTTAGAAATCTAGGGCCGAAAATTGTATATTTCCGATTTTTCAATTTTTGCATAGACATATTTCGAGCCTGGCAAGCTATTTTGTAAACCTTTTTGAATATAAAATAGTTGTTCGTAACCCCTAAATTATTGCGGTGTCTTGAAAATTTATACAGGGTAGAAGCATAATTAGTGCATATTTTTTTTACTTTGATAAAAATATTGAACAAAAAGTTAAAACTATCTGCTATTACTCTAATTATATAAAAAAAACGTTATTTCCAAAATGAGTTAAGGGTTGTAAAGTGTATGAAGGAAAAATTAAAAAGTATTCAAACATATTTTACAGCACTTTTCATTTTAGTAACGACTTCTTGAAACAATATAACTTGCGGCCAACCGCATGACCTAAAGTTAAATCCAAACAATTTTTTTTCTGGGTTAAGCCGAAAGAGTTGTGTCCAAAGAAACAAAAATAGCCAACCAACAATTTCCTCTATTTATAAAATATATAAATCTTTTTACTAAATTATTGATTCACTCTACATGAAGTTAAATAAAAATGTCTCTAATAGTCACGGTAAAATATCTACTAAACAACTAAAACATAAAACAACTTTTTCCGTCAAATAAGTTTACGCTACTTTAACGGAACCCGAAACATTTGTGATTGCTTTTTGTCTTATTAGGGCTATAGGAGATTGAGATTTAACTTATCCTCAAATATTTTTATCAAAGTAAAAAACTATGCACTAAATATTTTTTTACTCTCTATAAATCTTTAAGACACCTCAGAATAACAATTTAGGTCTTACAACTAAATATTTTATATTTAAATAGGTTTACAAAAGAACTTGCGAGACCCGAAATGTGTCTATGCAACAACTGGTGAATTGTAAATATATAACTTTTGGCCCGCGATTTTTGACTCACCCTGTTTTTGTGAGGTATGGTGGTGCAATGCTAAAAAATATCCTTTTAGGGACGATAACAATATACTAACAGGTCTACAAATAATTTGCAAGGCCCGAAATACATTAATGCAAAATATGGTAAATTGGAAATATAAAACTTTTGGCCCACAATTTGTGACTAACCCTGTAGTTTGCAAGGTATAGTGCTATGGCAAAAAAATATCCTCATAAAAACAATAACAACATACTAACTTAGATTGACAAACAACTTGCGAAGCCAAAAATATATTATTCAAAATTGGTAAATTAGAATTATACAACATGTTGCACAGAGGCAAAAAAGTCATCTTATAGGTAAGATAACCATATACTAATATAGGTTTACAAACAACTTGCGAAGCTAGAAATATTATGTCTATGCAAAACTTGGTAAATTCAAAATATATAATCTAAATTATGTTGCCATGTGCTTTGGTCTAAATTTTTAAGGAGAATTCAAATATGCGATAAAATTTAGGGTGGTCTATTTAAAAAAGGGTAACTTTGATAAGCTTCGGATTTTGTGGCGCACCCTGTATTCCTACAAATAATTTTAAAATGTACCCATATCCGAATCATATATATACTGAAAGTTACATTTAAAAAGAAAGTCTAGTTATGCAGTATATATATATATATATATATATATATATATATATATATATATATATATATATATATATATATATATATATATATATATATATATATATATATATATATATATATATATATATATATATATATATATATATATATATATATATATATATATATATATATATATATATATATATATATATATATATATATATATATATATATATATATATATACATATAATGTGTTTTCGTTCCGGGTGTACATCCGTTCACTACTGTCGTTCTGAAAAGAACAGTTTTGCTGACGTTTCGCCAAAATCACATTTGGCATTTTCGAAGCTTTCTTTCTCGCGTCCGAATAGAGTCTCTATTTTTTATTTTCTAACATTTTGTATAATTCTAATTTACCAATTTTGCATAATATATTTTTGGATTCGCAAGTTGTTTGTCAACCTAAATTTGTATATTGTTATTGATTTCATGAGAATAATTTTTTCCCATAGCACCATATCCTGCAAACTACAGGATGATTCACAAATCGGGGGCCAAAAGTTTTATATTTCCAATTTACCATATTTTTCATTAGGTTCTTTCGGGCCTTGCATATTATTTGTAGACCTGTTAGTATATTTTTATCGTCCCTAAAAGGAGATTTTTTTTTTACCAATGCACAATACCTCACAAACAACAGGGTGAGTCAAAAATCGCGGGCCAACAGGTCTACAAATAATTTGCAAGGCCCGAAATACATTAATGCAAAATATGGTAAATTGGAAATATAAAACTTTTGGCCCACAATTTGTGACTAACCCTGTAGTTTACAAGGTATAGTGCTATGGCAAAAAAATATCCTCATAAAAACAATAACAACATACTAACTTAGATTGACAAACAACTTGCGAAGCCAAAAATATATTATGCAAAATTGGTAAATTAGAATTATACAACATGTTGCACAGAGGCAAAAAAGTCATCTTATAGGTAAGATAACCATATACTAATATAGGTTTACAAACAACTTGCGAAGCTAGAAATATTATGTCTATGCAAAACTTGGTAAATTCAAAATATATAATCTAAATTATGTTGCCATGTGCTTTGGTCTAAATTTTTAAGGAGAATTCAAATATGCGATAAAATTTAGGGTGGTCTATTTAAAAAAGGGTAACTTTGATAAGCTTCGGATTTTGTGGCGCACCCTGTATTCCTACAAATAATTTTAAAATGTACCCATATCCGAATCATATATATACTGAAAGTTACATTTAAAAAGAAAGTCTAGTTATGCAGTATATATATATATATATATATATATATATATATATATATATATATATATATATATATATATATATATATATATATATATATATATATATATATATATATATATATATATATATATATATATATATATATATATATATATATATATATATATATATATATATATATATATATATATATATATACATATAATGTGTTTTCGTTCCGGGTGTACATCCGTTCACTACTGTCGTTCTGAAAAGAACAGTTTTGCTGACGTTTCGCCAAAATCACATTTGGCATTTTCGAAGGTTTCTTTCTCGCGTCCGAATAGAGTCTCTATTTTTTATTATCTAACATTTTGTATAATTCTAATTTACCAATTTTGCATAATATATTTTTGGATTCGCAAGTTGTTTGTCAACCTAAATTTGTATATTGTTATTGATTTCATGAGAATAATTTTTTCCCATAGCACCATATCCTGCAAACTACAGGATGATTCACAAATCGGGGGCCAAAAGTTTTATATTTCCAATTTACCATATTTTTCATTAGGTTCTTTCGGGCCTTGCATATTATTTGTAGACCTGTTAGTATATTTTTATCGTCCCTAAAAGGAGATTTTTTTTTACCAATGCACAATATCTCACAAACAACAGGGTGAGTCAAAAATCGCGGGCCAAAAGTAATATATTTCCAATTTACCAGTTGTTGCATAGACATATTCCGAGTCTCCCAAGTTCTTTTGTAAACCTATTTAAATATAAAATATTTAATTGTCAGGCCTAAATTGTTATTCTGAGGTATCTTGAAGATTTATAGAGAGTAAAAACATATTTAGTGCATAGTTTTTTACTTTGATAAAAATATTTGAGAATAAGTTAAATCTCAGTCTCCTATTGCCATAATAAGATAATAAGCAACAACAAATGTTTCGGGTTCCGTTAAATTTCCGCTAATATTTTACCTCGTAAACTGCTGGTGAGTTAGGAATTGAATGCTAAATATTTCATACCTTAAAATTTAACGGCAGAAGCGCAAACTTATTTGACGGAAAAAGTTCATTTATGTTTTAATTGTTTAGTAGATATTTTACCGTGACTATTACAATCATTTTTATTAAACTGCATGTAGGGTGAATGGCAAAAAAGACTCCTTATAGGGAAGATAACAAAATATTACCAATGGTTTACAAACAACTTGCTACTTACTAGGCACAATGTCTGTGCATGAATTGGTAAATTGGAAACGTACAAAATTTGGCCCCTCATTTCTGACTCACACTGTAGTTTGCGAGGTATTGGGCAGTGACAAAATAGTCTCTGACAGATAGTGACCTCATATAGCGTAAAATTAAAGTGTTTTAGCTTTATCTATACCTATCTTTTTTAGTTGTGCAGCAACCAGGCTTTTAAATATTCTTGATACTTATTATCAAAATTTGCAGCAGGCAGCCTTGGTACCTCTATGTCACAGTGATTATTTACGATGCCATTTACTCTTTAGAAAATATTTCGAATACCTTTTAAGCTAGGTATAGATAACAGTTAATAAATTTGACTCAACTTTTTTAATGGAGAATTCAAATATACTTTAAAAGGCATTGCCTATTGTTTTAATTTGAAATTCTTAGCTTACTTACCAAGTCAAATTACTTCTTATAGGACGTAAACTAGTTATATTCTTAATGGTTTATTTTTGGTATTATTAGTTATAAAAAAAAACAACATTTTCTATATCCATGTTTTAATATGCATCTACCATTAATACGCAATTATTGTTAACAGTATACTCTGAAAAAAAAAATGCAGAAATTATATACTGCGACAGTTAAATAGCGATGAAAGCTGTCGTTTATTCCAATAGAGTTAAGCTCATTTCAGTGCCTGCCCATCAGGGCTCTGGGGGCAACGAAGGAAAATTTTGGTGAAATGTCAATTTCAACAGTTTGGGTTTATGTGCTGCAGAGTGAAAATCTGCCCTCCATTTCTTATTACATTTTCGCCAAACGTATGGCTTTATTCATAAATGAACCTAATATTAATAAATAAGATAAGATATTATTTAGAGTTTTGATTTAATCAGGGTTTGTTTGTTAAATTGTATAAAAATTGAAAAGATGGATTCGGCACTTGATAAAATTATGGTAATAAAAGTTGGAAATCTTCGATAGTAAAAGCCTGTCAAAATCAAACTTTTAGTTATGGTTTTTATGTAAAACATATAAAAATATTTTACATGTTTTTATTGTTTTAAGAAGGCTTTTTAATTCTCAATTTATTAAATACGTTACTATTAGGATCCTAATGCATGTTGTTAAATTGTATAAAAATTGAAAAGATGGATTCGGCACTTGATAAAATTATGGTAATAAAAGTTGGATCTCTTCGATAATAAAAGCCTGTCAAAATCAAACTTTTAGTTATGGTTTTTATGTAAAACATATAAAAATATTTTACATGTTTTTATTATTTTAAGTAGGCTTTTTAATTCTCAATTTATTAAATACGTTACTATTAGGATCCTAATGCATGTTAGATCTGATAATGCCTGTTTGTTTGGCGAAACACGTTTAATCTTAGCTTTTTCCTGTATTAAACGACTTCACTGAGATCGAGACGTTGTTTCTCTTTTCTGCAATTATTAAACTAGGTCTTAGAAATATTTATACTGATTATAAATATCAGTAAATATTAATTGATTTTTTCATTGCTTAATTCATTAATTATTATAAAATGTGCCACGGCAACGAAGAAAAAAGTAAGTTATAGTTAAATCAATGAGGTTATAACAAGATGATGCAGTTCATCAATCTTACCTTGAGTGCGAAATTTCGACATTTAAAGGGACTAACTTCAATGTAGTAAAAAGATAACAATGCAAAGATTAAACGCCGGGCCAATTATTATAAAAGGTTCATTTGAGCTTGAGGTCTTGGAATTGCTTAATTAACTCCAACAACATCAATCTTAAAATGAATATATATATATATATATATATATATATATATATATATATATATATATATATATATATATATATATACATATATATATACATATATATATATATATATATATATATATATATATATATATATATATATATATATATAATTTCAAATTAAAACAATAGGCAAGGCCTTTTAAAGTATATTTGAATTCTCCATTAAAAAAGTTGAGTCAAATTTATTAACTGTTATCTATACCTAGCTTAAAAGGTATTCGAAATATTTTCTAAAGAGTAAATGGCATCGTAAATAATCACTGTGACATAGAGGTACCAAGGCTGCCTGCTGCAAATTTTGATAATAAGTATCAAGAATATTTAAAGCCTGGTTGCTGCAAAACTAAAAAAGATAGGTATAGATAAAGCTAATACACTTTAATTTTACGTTATATGAGGTCATTATCTGTCAGAGACTATTTTGTCACTGCCCTATACCTCGCAAACTACAGTGTGAGTCAGAAATAAGGGGCCAAATTTTGTACGTTTCCAATTTACCAATTCTTGTACAGATATTGTGCCTAGTAAGTAGCAAGTTGTTTGTAAACCTTTGTTAATATGTTGTTATCTTCCCTATAAGGAGTCTTTTTTGCCATTCACCCTACATGAAGTTTAATAAAAATGATTGTAATAGTCACGGTAAAATATCTACTAAACAATTAAAACATAAAAGAACTTTTTCCGTCAAATAAGTTTGCGCTACTGCCATTAACTTTTAAAGTATGAAATATTTAGCATTCAATTCCTAACTCACCAGCAGTTTACGAGGTAAAATATTAGCGGAAATTTAACGGAACCCGAAACATTTGTTGTTGCTTATTATCTTATTATGGCAATAGGAGATTGAGATTTAACTTATTCTCAAATATTTTTATCAAAGTTAAAAACTATGCACTAAATATGTTTTTACTCTCTATAAATCTTCAAGACACCTCAGAATAACAATTTAGGCCTGACAATTAAATATTTTATATTTAAATAGGTTTACAAAAGAACTTGGGAGACTCGGAATATGTCTATGCAACAACTGGTAAATTGGAAATATATAACTTTTGGCCCGCGATTTTTGACTCACCCAGTTGTTTGTGAGGTATTGTGCATTGGTAAAAAAAATCTCCTTTTAGGGACGATAAAAATATACTAACAGGTCTACAAATAATATGCAAGGCCCGAAATACCCTAATGAAGAATATGGTAAATTGGAAATATAAAACTTTTGGCCCCCCAGTTTGTGAATCATCCTGTAGTTTGCAGGATATGGTGCTATGGGAAAAAATTATTCTCATGAAATCAATAACAATATACTAACCTAGGTTGACAAACAACTTGCGAAGCCAAAAATATATTATGCAAAATTGGTAAATTAGAATTATACAAAATGTTAGCCCTCGATTTCTGACTCTCCCAGTAGTTTGCGAGGAATAATGCAGAGGCAAAAAAGTCATCTTATAGGTTAGATAACAATATACTAACATAGTTTTACAAACCACTTGCGAAGCCCGAAATATTATGTCTATGCGAAACTTGGTAAATTCAAATATATAGTCCAAATTACGTTTAAGAGCCTTGTACTTTAGGCCAAATTTTTAAAGGCCGTTTTACATGCTGCAATTCTTTTTTGCAATATGCAATAGTCTTGAACAAAGGCACGCGCAGTTTGACAAAAGGTACAAATGTCTTGCCACTGCGCATGCATGCTTTTGTTTAAAACTATATGACTATGTATATATATATATATATATATATATATATATATATATATATATATATACATATATATGTATATATATAAATATATATATATATATATATATATATATATATATATTTATATATTTAAATATATATTTATATATATATATATATATATATATATATATATATATATATATATATATATATATATATATATATATATATATATATATATATATATGTATATGTATATATATATATATGTATATATATATATATATATATATATATATATATATATATATATATATATATATATATATATATATATATATATATATATATATATATATATATATATACATATATATATATATATATATATATATATATATATATATATATATATATATATATATATATATATACTGCATAACTGGACTTTCTTTTTAAATGTAACTTTCAGTATATATATGATTCGGATATGGCTACATTTTAAAATTATTTGTAGGAATACAGGGTGCGTCACAAAATCCGAAGCTTATCAAAGTTACCCTTTTTTAAATAGACCACCCTAAATTTTATCGCATATTTAAATTCTCCTTAAAAATTTAGACCAAAGCACATGGCTCTTAAACGTAATTTAGATTATATATTTTCAATTTACCAAGTTTTGCTTAGACATAATATTTCTAGCTTCGCAAGTTGTTTGTAAACCTATGTTAGTTATTGTTATCTTACCTATAAGACGACTTTTTTGCCTCTGCATTATTCTTCGCAAACTACTGGGAGAGTCAGAAATCGAGGGCTAACATGTTGTATAATTCTAATTTACCAATTTTGCATAATATATTTTTGGCTTGGCAAGTTGTTTGTCAATCTAAGTTAGTATGTTGCTATTGTTTTTATGAGGATAATTTTTTGCCATAGCACTATACCTTGCAAACTACAGGATTAGTCACAAGTTGGGGGCCAAAAGTTTTATATTTCAAATTTTTTTATTTCCAATATACTGGGTGGTGCAACCAAGATGGGGTGGACGATTGTGGGCAAACGGAGAGGAATTCGAAAAAAAAAATGTGATATGATTGATAGTCAAGAACGCTGTGTTTTAAAATTATACCCATTATACAGGGTGGTCTGAAAAGTTCGTGGTGAACCAAACTTGTGTTTTTTTAAATGGGATACCCGGTATATTATTATTTTAGTTGATTCTCCTATTCGTTGCGATCATTTTGATATAAGGTTAGTTGGGTCTAAAATTTATACCAAGGAAATGGGACGAGGTTAAAGTGGAAAAAAGGGTTATACTCCGGCCATTTTTTGAAAACAATTGAAGCAAGTATGGAAAAACCAAATATTCAATAAAATGTATTGTATCTAGGACTACAATAATCGCTTGTAAGGCGTTCAAAATTATTCACTGTTATACAGGGTGGTCAAGTTTTGCAAATTTACCTTGGATTGATTTTTTTTAAATGGAACACCCTGTATATTTTACTTTCAGTTTAAGATAACATTACTAGCTTTCAGAAAATACCATATTTGATACCTTTCTGACCAACAGTTTTTCAGTAAATTAGCTGTGAAATCAAAATTTCTTCATTTTAACACGAATTCCTCTGAATTCACGTTGTTAAAATTGACAATTTAATATTATATCATCATAAATTGAACAAAAGATTGACAGTCCTGTCTAAACAGCAAAGTGTCAGAATATTGTCATCAGTAAATAAATAAATATTGTTCTTTGATGATGCGATGCCGAAATAAAAACAAGATAGAAGCTTTTGCAAGTTTATCATAGAGATTTCAAGAAACAGGAAATGATGCTTTCAGAAAAACGTAAAGTAATTAATAAACCAGTTACCAATGAAGATAATGCTTTGACAGTATTAATAACAGATCTTTTTTTACAAAAAAAATAAATTTAATATAAATCAACAAAAACAATGTAATTAAAACTTATAAAAGATGTTCAACTAAACCACCGTTTTGCTGAAGGCATATTTCGAGTCTATCCATAAATGAAAGTTTCACTTTTCTCAAAGTCAGGTCTGAAATGTTGCGAAAACTGCTTATTATTCTCAACTTCATATCTTCCACTGTGGTTGGAACCTCTTTATAAACTTCTTTAACATGTCCCCATAAAAAGAAATCTAGTGGCGTTAAATCGGGTGACCTCGCAGGCCACTTAACTGGTCCACCTCGCCCAATCCAATCTCTCTTTTCCAATTATTGAGAAAATGTCTTACATGCCTATGGTAATGCGGGGGTGCTCCATCATGTTGGAACCATAAGGAATTTCTTAACATTAAAGGTAAGTCTTCGGGCAATACGGGCAACTCATTTCTCAAAAAATTTAAATAGACTTCTCCCGTTAAATGCTCTTCAAAGAAAAATGGTCCTATAACATGAGAGCCAATTATACCTCCCCAAACATTAATTGACCATTTATTTTGATGGTCCACCTGACGAATCCAATGTGGATTTTCGGTTGAATAATAGTGCATATTATGTTTGTTAACCAAGCCGTTGCTTTTAAAAGTTGCTTCATCTGAAAACAGCACCCTATCTACAAAACCTGGATTATCCCAAATTGTATTTAAAAACCAAATTGAAAACTCTTGTCGTTGGACGTAATCGCGATCATACAGTTCTTGGTGTAATTCAATGTGGTAGGCAGTAGTATATAAGGCGGGGTACTGTGACCGAGGATGGCCTGTCTGTCCAAAGATTGGGCGTGTCCAACTTCTTCGGCGACGAAGTGACACAATCCTGAAAAATTCCTGAAAATGGCCGAAGAAGAAGTGGTCGACAATGACCAGAGGCTGTTGACCAGAAGGGCCTTATTAGTGTCAAAAAGGCCTTTTATATTTGAAGTGTCTTTTTGGCACTCACACACACATGCACCCCTATAATTATTACTAATTTGTTTCTTATAAAAAAAAAGCCCACGCGCCCGCCTGGATTCGAACCGTCGACACCGAGATTTGTTTTTTGTCAAATTTTTAACTTCTAGACTACTACCGCCATGCAGTACGTCGTAATAAGTAAACAATTTAGATGATCTTGTTTATCTTTTAAACGAGCAATAATAGTAATAATACGCAGTTATACAGTACAACACATGTGGTAAAAAAAAATAGAATGTTTGTAGGGCTTCACGCCGCACCTCTGGTATAATTTCATGAGCCTCGCCTCGCCTCGCCGAATTCCGAGAATTGTTTTTCTGTTAATATTCGACGTAAGACTAGAGGTCAGGTTCGCAGATAAGAAAAGGTCGAGGATGTAGATAACGAGATCTTTGTGTAGTATTGAGATGAGCAATAATAATGTTTTAATAAATAATATTTGTTTCGAATAATAGCTTATACCAGGTGATTAAAAATATGTATAGCACACATAATTAATATATACGTAAGCCTTCTATAAATGAATACAATTTTTATGCCAAAGATGTAATTGTTCAGTTGAAAAAAAATATTAATAAACACTTAAAACACTTAAAACATAGAGTAAAGTTATTAAAATTTTGTGATACTTGTTTAGTGAATTATGTATTTGGTGTAAATAGTATTAGGTCTATGATTTTAATGTCAAAATAGAACAGTGCAAAAATATGCAAATTAAAATGTAAAAAAAAACTACTACGGTTTATTTTATGTGTTGTTGGTTTTACTTAGTGGGTCTCGTAATTCGAACTATGGCAGGAGAAAATTCAATTTTGTGTCTTGATATCCAGAGATTTAATTGTGCCTCTGGATTTATTCCAAAAGAACTAGCTGTGTATGATGGAACACGTTGTTCAAATTTTCTTTTCAAACCACCATATGACAAAAGCATGTTAAAAGGCCAGGATTTAAAAACGATATCTTATCTCGAAAACTCATATCATGGTCTAATATGGGAGTCTGGTTTAGTAGACTTGAACGAAATAGCAAATATCTTAGAACATGCGATGAAAAGATATGATGCCCCCAAAATATACGTCAAAGGAGATGAAAAGGTGAATTTTCAAAGAAAATTTATAAGTGCGGAAAAAATTTGGAGAGTGAACCGAAGCTAAACAAGTTTAAGAAAGTTTCCGAATGTCACTTTCACAAGGATCCATATGGCACTACTTGGCATTGTGCATTATCAAACACCAAGTTGTTATATGGTTATAAATACTGTTTTTTTTTGTTTAAAGATCAATAAATTATTTGTAGAAAACATGGAAATAAAACGTATATGAAAAAAATATTTATTTTATTAAGTCACTCTACATTATTTTTATCTATCCAACTATTATACTTATCACTGAAACCTAACCATTTTACGAATACTCTATTGTTTTTACGTTTTAACACCTTTTCAACTAAATAAATGTCTGGATATTTAACTTTTTGCAATTGAAGTTCATAGAATCCTTCTTTAATGTCTTGTTTTTCTGCATCTTGAAGTAGGTATGTCACTGGATTTGTAAGTTAAACTTTTTTTAATATAAATTCGGTTTGGATTTATAAAAATTTGCACTTATAGTGTGTTATTAGTATAGGTTTTTAATATAAAAAAACATAACATATTTTAATATTTTATTTAATATTATCAGATGATCTGAAACCTTTATTTCCCCCTAATGTCCCAAAAAGAATACTGTTAGTCGATACAAAAGTGCAATTAATAGATTTTTTTGATGATGATTTGTGCAATTTTTTCTGATTTACAAATTTTAGATGCGATGCAATTAATAGATTTTTTTTGATGATGATTTGTGCAATTTTGTCTGATTTACAAATTTTAGATGTGATATTTGAATGATTAAATAAAACTATAAATACATTCTTGATCAATGATGCCCGCTCCGACGTCGATTCCATATTTGGCCCGATCTTGAATGGATTTCAGCGTAGAATCCTTGTGGTATTTCAATTTGTATGCCTGTGTCAATTTTTGATGATGGTTCAATGGTGTGGTCTTCTACGCTGAAAAGATCGAATCCAGCCGCTTCAGAGGTAAATTGTCTAGGAGCTAGAGCCTCTGGGTGTGTTTTTTCTTAATTTAATCTGAAAAAAAAGTAAATTTAGTTATTATATGAAGTAAATATTGGTATTCAACAAATTTATTAATTTAATGCCTGCCTGGATAGTTGGTTTTGTTGTTGTTGTTGATGATGAGACTGATGTTTTATTCGTTCTAATCTACGAAATTCCCTTTTTACACTTTTTGAAGCACCTATCGGACTTTGTCGCAGTACCAAATGGTTGGATACGTAACGGATAGGATCATAAGTTT
This sequence comes from Kuschelorhynchus macadamiae, assembly GCA_030620095.1. NCBI lineage: Eukaryota > Metazoa > Arthropoda > Insecta > Coleoptera > Curculionidae > Kuschelorhynchus > Kuschelorhynchus macadamiae. The sequence goes on from JAUTXW010004742.1 coordinate 127,199, forward strand.
CGAATGTTCCATCTTCATCCCAGCTATAATCAACCAATTGTGATGATGATGGCACTGCTGTTGTTGTTGTTGTTGTTGTTGTTGTTGTTGTTGTTGTTGTTGGTGCTGTTGTCAACGATGACGACGACGACGACGATGATGATGGTGCATCAAAAAGTTTGGTTCTTGGTGTAGTCATTCTTTTTTGATTTATTCTAAAAAAAAAATAAAAAAAATAGTAATTTTTTTGTAGATCCTGTTTATTATGATATTTTTTGATATATTTAATTTTTTAGAATATAACCTTTTAATATTGTGGTTTACTTTTTGTTCTAGGTGCTTTATTCGAAACAGATAATAGATAAATTAGAAAAATTAAAAACATGAATATTGTTTTTTTATTAGGTAAATTTTAGTTTTAAGGAAATCACCATGGTAAAGTATCTGTATATTTGTAATTGACGATTCTTTTATCGTCGTAAGGATTTAGAGCAACTTTTGTCTGATTAAATGTATAAACTTTATGTAATTTTTGATACAATCATTTTTTGATTAACATTATTACAAGTATTATTAAAAATACGTTGATAATAGTCATCAAAAGTTATAATCAAATACAAGTCACGTTGCACGACGTACATTGCATTTTGCTTTTTCGTTATCGAATACAATTCACGTTGCAAAATATTAGGAAAATTTCTGTTTTTGCTAGTAATTATGATAAAAGATAAAGAAACATTTACTGTGGACGTGGTGTTATAATATGTAACGGAGCAAATTTTGTTGAAAATTTCCTTTGAAATTAATGAATACTTTTATCGTCGTCTACGTCAAAATTGCTAATTTTTTCAATGATAAATTTGTATTTATACTCATCCAGAGTTTGCGTTTGGTATCAGTTCTATGTCTATCCGTTTTTTTGGAAACAGCCAAACGAAAATATTCAAGATGGTAACAGTACCCAGTACACTTGTTGTATTTTCTGAAGATAAAATAAACTTTCCTGTGCGTCACGTCTTGGTTGTTATGAAACAGCTTTTTCAGTAAGTATTTGTTAAAGTGTTAGTGAACGTACCATTTATTATAATAACAGCTCCTTTTATTACATTTTGTGCAAGAATTTATTTAGCTAGGTGCTGTAGCTTATTTTATATATTCCATAAATTTATATAGCACATGTTTTTTTAATTTTGAAAGCTTTTCAGTGAAGCAATATTTTTTATTTTTGCAAAAATACTGAATATATAAAAATGATTCCTATGAGGTGTTATAAAACCTGTATTTAGAGAAGTTTTTTGTTTCCTTTCAGATATGGTGTTGATAGGATTCTCGAAAGGGATGATAAGGTGTATATACACCTTACTTATAGTCCCCGGAGAGAAACCTTGAAAAGAAAATTTGGAAATCTCCCCGTACGCTATCTACGGACAAAAATCAATAATGATGAGGAATTTAGGATACTCGAAAGAGTGGTAAAACGGTTCAGATTTAATCTTGTGGACGAGGATGTGGAAACAACTGTTAGTGAGCAACAACGACGAACACTACCATCAACATCATCGTCGTCGTCGTCGTCGAAACGGCAAAAGTTGACTGTGGAGGAGGTCTATTCCTCCAGCGAGGATGAAGAGCAACAACAACAACAACAACAACTAGAACAAACAAATGTAAATTCATTTTAGTAATTTTAGTGTTCTTTTTTCAGATTTAAATATAGTTAGAATAGTATATTTATTCTTTTATTACAGAAAAATCAACTAACTTTGATAGAAGGTTATAATTACCTAAGCTTAAAAAAGTGTTGGACTTCAAAATCATTACATGATGTGATTGTTGCTGAGGTTCTGGATGAGGTAAAAATCATTAACCTATTACTAAAATCTTGTCCGTGCAGATCCTTTGTAGCCGGTGGTTATCCTAGTTATTTAGTAGGTCGAACCAAAACTTACGCAGATATTGACATGTTTATTGAACTTAGTCCTGTATGTGAAGCGGTATGTTTATTGATTTTAAATATACTGATAGAGAAACTTAAGGAAAATGGTTATAGAAGTGTACAAAGTATAACAACTGTAAATAATTACTCAACAAAATTTTTCTTACGAAATGTTGTCGTCAAAAAAGGTTTTTTATTACAATTGATATTTTTGAAAGAAAACTCTAACCATTTAACTTTTGAAGAACTAATTATACATACGATAACTAATTTTGATTTAGATATATGTAAAACTGCTTTATTTAGGCAAAATAATTCGTTACATACAATTCAAATTAATCAAATGAAGAAAATTGAAAATTGTATTCCAAGAAATCTTAATCGTCGTGATAAATATATAGAAAGACGCCTTGAAAATGGATTGAATGTAGACACCTTAGCAATGATATGTCTGAAAAAAATAACATGTCTAAAAGTAGGATAACGATTTGAATAAATACAATTTACATAATATTTTAGTTTTTTATTTCAATCTTCATTACAATTTCTACATTTAAATGTATTCCAATGATATAAATTAAATACGTTTTCCAAGGTACAATTTAATGTGTTACTATCATGTTGCTGACAACGATATGACTTGAATATATTTTGTAATTCGGCCAAGGGTGGACATCCTCTTGTTTCCAAATCAATAACGGTGTAATTTGTTTTGAACAATAATCGGGTCAACCACTCCAATTTCTGATTTCCCTTTACTGCAATGATATTGTCGGTGTAGTCGTTATTCCAAGAGTCCACAGTGTCATATCCATTTTCTTCATTAATAAAATCTTTTATAAACTCAGTCAGATTTTCATATTCCAAATTTTCAAAAGCATCGTTTGACCATTCCAAGCCATGTACGTTGTTGGTTAACCATTTCATGTGATTTCTAATTTGGTCTTTGCAAAAGTCCAATTCAAAAGGAAGTTTAACTGAAGCATGTTTATAATTTTTATTTGAGGTATTAAGAATTGCAATTTCCTTGCACAAAAAAGTTGAGCTGCCATATTGAAATCCTTGTATATCTATTACAAACATGACTCTTTACAAAACGTTCACTATACTGCTGCTGCTGCTGCTGAGACTACTCCACCTTTTACCGCGAACAATCGATGACTGACGTTTTACTTTTCACACTTTGAAATTTAATATACTTTAACTGTACTGGTTAAAGGATTGTATTTGACTAAACGATCGTGTAGAATCAAACAGAATGCTGAGGTATTGTTTGTTATTGTTTTAGTTGTTTCGAATTCAATGCGAATATCAACAGCTCCACCTTTTAGGATGTCTTCACCTTGACGTGAACAGTCAACAACAATTAATGCTGCTTTAGTCTTGTATGTTGTTGGGTCATAACACGAATCACTCTGATTTTTATAATAATAGGATTTTTGAAATTGTTGATACATTTCATACGCAAGCGCATATTTATTGTTATCAAAGTCCAAATTTAGATTATCGTATGGAAACATATCAGAGTTCAAATACACCTTCAAATTTAATAAACTGCAATGCTGAAAATGACTCGCATTTTTCGCAATATTATTTTTCACACCAGTTTGAAAACCAATGATGATAAAACGAGGCTTCTCCAATTGATTTGATGATTTCACTGCCCATGTGTGGTTTTTGCTTTGCTGCAGTTGTGGGTATTCATGTAGTTCCCAACTTCTGAAAGCAATCGTTAATTCCCTGTTACTTTCAAATTGTTTAAGTAAACGTAATTTTTGAGTATCACTAACGGTAACATGAGGCATTTTCCACAATATCTTACTCAGTGTAACTTTATAGGTTTCCTTTTTGTCATTTTTTTGCATGATTCCCTCTGTATCAGAATTGCTTCTAATTAATATTAATTCTTGACGAATATTCATGATTATCTTATGAAAATCCTCCGTAAAACCCATCCACATTTTTAGCGGAATACAAACATTAAAACTACCGTTACCATCCAAAATTTTTGGATTGTCTTCACAATCCCATCCAGCATTCTGAAGTGCAAAATATTCAGCTTTCGAAAATGATACGTAACCTTTCATTGTTGTGGCTATGCCGGGATTTCGAACCCGATCGATAACCACTCCTCCTAGTTCATAGCGAATTTCATCAAACAAATGAACAATTCCGTTATTGATAAAAGTTACATTATCACTATAGGTATTATCGTTTTTAAGCAACTTTCCTTCAATGTATAAAAAGCTTTGACTCGGTAACGTGTATAAATCTTGTGTTTGTATTGGTATTCTAATTTCATCGTTATTGTTTAGAGTTGTTGAGGAATAAGGTTGATGTGTATGGTATTGATAATTTATGATTGAGTCATCATTTAGCACATTTTCTCCCACTTTTAACATGTTATAACTCATTGTCTTTGTGCCTATATCTACACTTGCAAACTAATATAATAAAAATTCTTTCCAAACTTGTAGTAATCCGTAATTTAAATAATAATAGTAATAAGAAACATAGAAATAATGTTTATTATTTTGATAGTTTTGGAAATTTAAAACCTCCTCTGGAAGTGTGTAAATATTTTAACTCTAATGGTATTTGTAACATATTTTATAATCATCGTTGTTACCAACCTTATGACTCGTTTATATGTGGTCACTTATGTCTGAAATTTTTGTATCATTCTGTAGATTTAGAATAAATACCAATATAACTATATTTTTTGTTTTATTTAATGTAAATACTTTGATCCGAAAAGTAGTTAAACATGTCTTATACGTTTACCTTATCGGGAACGGAGTCTGTACTTTCAACCAAAATTTATCCACCCATTGTTTTGAATGAAAACGAAAATTATGTTTTGGGTTTAATAAATTTTGAAAGTTACAACTCAATTCCTAACATTGATAGTAGCAATAACAATTTTCATTGTGGAGATGAGCACGTTGTTATACCTGAAGGATCCTACGAAATTAGCGATATTCAAAAATATTTGACGACGTATCTGAGATTTCATTCAAAAGAAAAGGATCCAACACTTCGTTTGGAAGCGAACCATAACACTTTACAGTGTGAAATCAAATGTAACCGTAAAATTGATTTCAGCAAAGAAAATTCAATTGGCAGTTTACTGGGATTCGGTAGCAAGCAACTCGAGCCCAATAAAAGACACATTTCCGATAATCCTGTAAATATATTTAAAGTGAATTCAATATGTATAGAATGTAATCTAGTGACAAATTCTTATAATAACGGAGATTTAGTTCATATTATCCATTTGTTTTATCCAACAGTGCCACCAGGTTTCAAAATAGTCGAGAAGCCATCGAATGTTATTTATCTACCAATCAGCACACGATATATCGATGAGATAATCCTTAAAATAACTGATCAGGATAAAAAATTAGTCAATTTCAGAAACGAGCTAGTAACGATAAGGTTACATTTGAAGCGAATTCTTTAAAATGGTTTTTCTGTATAATCATAATTCTTTAAATATACCAAAGGACTCGTTTGAAAATTGTCATAAAACCCAATTAGATGAACAGACAACTATTAGTTCCACCAGAACGTTTAAGGAGTTAACATCTAAAAACAAACGTGTACTACTCTCACTGGGATTCAGTTTACAGGAGGATGAGAAGAAGAAAAATCAAAATTAAAAATTGGAAAATTACAAAGATTTTGGTGTAGTTTTAAATTACGGATTACTACAAGTTTGGAAAGAATTTTTATTATATTAGTTTGCAAGTGTAGATATAGGCACAAAGACAATGAGTTATAACATGTTAAAAGTGGGAGAAAATGTGCTAAATGATGACTCAATCATAAATTATCAATACCATACACATCAACCTTATTCCTCAACAACTCTAAACAATAACGATGAAATTAGAATACCAATACAAACACAAGATTTATACACGTTACCGAGTCAAAGCTTTTTATACATTGAAGGAAAGTTGCTTAAAAACGATAATACCTATAGTGATAATGTAACTTTTATCAATAACGGAATTATTCATTTGTTTGATGAAATTCGCTATGAACTAGGAGGAGTGGTTATCGATCGGGTTCGAAATCCCGGCATAGCCACAACAATGAAAGGTTACGTATCATTTTCGAAAGCTGAATATTTTGCACTTCAGAATGCTGGATGGGATTGTGAAGACAATCCAAAAATTTTGGATGGTAACGGTAGTTTTAATGTTTGTATTCCGCTAAAAATGTTGATGGGTTTTACGGAGGATTTTCATAAGATAATCATGAATATTCGTCAAGAATTAATATTAATTAGAAGCAATTCTGATACAGAGGGAATCATGCAAAAAAATGACAAAAAGGAAACCTATAAAGTTACACTGAGTAAGATATTGTGGAAAATGCCTCATGTTACCGTTAGTGATACTCAAAAATTACGTTTACTTAAACAATTTGAAAGTAACAGGGAATTAACGATTGCTTTCAGTAGTTGGGAACTACATGAATACCCACAACTGCAGCAAAGCAAAAACCACACATGGGCAGTGAAATCATCAAATCAATTGGAGAAGCCTCGTTTTATCATCATTGGTTTTCAAACTGGTGTGAAAAATAATATTGCGAAAAATGCGAGTCATTTTCAGCATTGCAGTTTATTAAATTTGAAGGTGTATTTGAACTCTGATATGTTTCCATACGATAATCTAAATTTGGACTTTGATAACAATAAATATGCGCTTGCGTATGAAATGTATCAACAATTTCAAAAATCCTATTATTATAAAAATCAGAGTGATCCGTGTTATGACCCAACAACATACAAGACTAAAGCAGCATTAATTGTTGTTGACTGTTCACGTCAAGGTGAAGACATCCTAAAAGGTGGAGCTGTTGATATTCGCATTGAATTCGAAACAACTAAAACAATAACAAACAATACCTCAGCATTCTGTTTGATTCTACACGATCGTTTAGTCAAATACAATCCTTTAACCAGTACAGTTAAAGTATATTAAATTTCAAAGTGTGAAAAGTAAAACGTCAGTCATCGATTGTTCGCGGTAAAAGGTGGAGTAGTCTCAGCAGCAGCAGCAGCAGTATAGTGAACGTTTTGTAAAGAGTCATGTTTGTAATAGATATACAAGGATTTCAATATGGCAGCTCAACTTTTTTGTGCAAGGAAATTGCAATTCTTAATACCTCAAATAAAAATTATAAACATGCTTCAGTTAAACTTCCTTTTGAATTGGACTTTTGCAAAGACCAAATTAGAAATCACATGAAATGGTTAACCAACAACGTACATGGCTTGGAATGGTCAAACGATGCTTTTGAAAATTTGGAATATGAAAATCTGACTGAGTTTATAAAAGATTTTATTAATGAAGAAAATGGATATGACACTGTGGACTCTTGGAATAACGACTACACCGACAATATCATTGCAGTAAAGGGAAATCAGAAATTGGAGTGGTTGACCCGATTATTGTTCAAAACAAATTACACCGTTATTGATTTGGAAACAAGAGGATGTCCACCCTTGGCCGAATTACAAAATATATTCAAGTCATATCGTTGTCAGCAACATGATAGTAACACATTAAATTGTACCTTGGAAAACGTATTTAATTTATATCATTGGAATACATTTAAATGTAGAAATTGTAATGAAGATTGAAATAAAAAACTAAAATATTATGTAAATTGTATTTATTCAAATCGTTATCCTACTTTTAGACATGTTATTTTTTTCAGACATATCATTGCTAAGGTGTCTACATTCAATCCATTTTCAAGGCGTCTTTCTATATATTTATCACGACGATTAAGATTTCTTGGAATACAATTTTCAATTTTCTTCATTTGATTAATTTGAATTGTATGTAACGAATTATTTTGCCTAAATAAAGCAGTTTTACATATATCTAAATCAAAATTAGTTATCGTATGTATAATTAGTTCTTCAAAAGTTAAATGGTTAGAGTTTTCTTTCAAAAATATCAATTGTAATAAAAAACCTTTTTTGACGACAACATTTCGTAAGAAAAATTTTGTTGAGTAATTATTTACAGTTGTTATACTTTGTACACTTCTATAACCATTTTCCTTAAGTTTCTCTATCAGTATATTTAAAATCAATAAACATACCGCTTCACATACAGGACTAAGTTCAATAAACATGTCAATATCTGCGTAAGTTTTGGTTCGACCTACTAAATAACTAGGATAACCACCGGCTACAAAGGATCTGCACGGACAAGATTTTAGTAATAGGTTAATGATTTTTACCTCATCCAGAACCTCAGCAACAATCACATCATGTAATGATTTTGAAGTCCAACACTTTTTTAAGCTTAGGTAATTATAACCTATCAAAGTTAGTTGATTTTTTCTGTAATAAAAGAATAAATATACTATTCTAACTATATTTAAATCTGAAAAAAGAACACTAAAATTACTAAAATGAATTTACATTTGTTTGTTCTAGTTGTTGTTGTTGTTGTTGTTGCTCTTCATCCTCGCTGGAGGAATAGACCTCCTCCACAGTCAACTTTTGCCGTTTCGACGACGACGACGACGACGATGATGTTGATGGTAGTGTTCGTCGTTGTTGCTCACTAACAGTTGTTTCCACATCCTCGTCCACAAGATTAAATCTGAACCGTTTTACCACTCTTTCGAGTATCCTAAATTCCTCATCATTATTGATTTTTGTCCGTAGATAGCGTACGGGGAGATTTCCAAATTTTCTTTTCAAGGTTTCTCTCCGGGGACTATAAGTAAGGTGTATATACACCTTATCATCCCTTTTGAGAATCCTATCAACACCATATCTGAAAGGAAACAAAAAACTTCTCTAAATACAGGTTTTATAACACCTCATAGGAATCATTTTTATATATTCAGTATTTTTGCAAAAATAAAAAATATTGCTTCACTGAAAAGCTTTCAAAATTAAAAAAACATGTGCTATATAAATTTATGGAATATATAAAATAAGCTACAGCACCTAGCCAAATAAATTCTTGCACAAAATGTAATAAAAGGAGCTGTTATTATAATAAATGGTACGTTCACTAACACTTTAACAAATACTTACTGAAAAAGCTGTTTCATAACAACCAAGACGTGACGCACAGGAAAGTTTATTTTATCTTCAGAAAATACAACGTACTGGGTACTGTTACCATCTTGAATATTTTCGTTTGGCTGTTTCCAAAAAAACGGATAGACATAGAACTGATACCAAACGCAAACTCTGGATGAGTATAAATACAAATTTATCATTGAAAAAATTAGCAATTTTGACGTAGACGACGATAAAAGTATTCATTAATTTCAAAGGAAATTTTCAACAAAATTTGCTCCGTTACATATTATAACACCACGTCCACAGTAAATGTTTCTTTATCTTTTATCATAATTACTAGCAAAAACAGAAATTTTCCTAATATTTTGCAACGTGAATTGTATTCGATAACGAAAAAGCAAAATGCAATGTACGTCGTGCAACGTGACTTGTATTTGATTATAACTTTTGATGACTATTATCAACGTATTTTTAATAATACTTGTAATAATGTTAATCAAAAAATGATTGTATCAAAAATTACATAAAGTTTATACATTTAATCAGACAAAAGTTGCTCTAAATCCTTACGACGATAAAAGAATCGTCAATTACAAATATACAGATACTTTACCATGGTGATTTCCTTAAAACTAAAATTTACCTAATAAAAAAACAATATTCATGTTTTTTAATTTTTCTAATTTATCTATTATCTGTTTCGAATAAAGCACCTAGAACAAAAAGTAAACCACAATATTAAAAGGTTATATTCTAAAAAATTAAATATATCAAAAAATATCATAATAAACAGGATCTACAAAAAAATTACTATTTTTTTTATTTTTTTTTTAGAATAAATCAAAAAAGAATGACTACACCAAGAACCAAACTTTTTGATGCACCATCATCATCGTCGTCGTCGTCGTCATCGTTGACAACAGCACCAACAACAACAACAACAACAACAACAACAACAACAACAACAACAACAGCAGTGCCATCATCATCACAATTGGTTGATTATAGCTGGGATGAAGATGGAACATTCGAAACTTATGATCCTATCCGTTACGTATCCAACCATTTGGTACTGCGACAAAGTCCGATAGGTGCTTCAAAAAGTGTAAAAAGGGAATTTCGTAGATTAGAACGAATAAAACATCAGTCTCATCATCAACAACAACAACAAAACCAACTATCCAGGCAGGCATTAAATTAATAAATTTGTTGAATACCAATATTTACTTCATATAATAACTAAATTTACTTTTTTTTTCAGATTAAATTAAGAAAAAACACACCCAGAGGCTCTAGCTCCTAGACAATTTACCTCTGAAGCGGCTGGATTCGATCTTTTCAGCGTAGAAGACCACACCATTGAACCATCATCAAAAATTGACACAGGCATACAAATTGAAATACCACAAGGATTCTACGCTGAAATCCATTCAAGATCGGGCCAAATATGGAATCGACGTCGGAGCGGGCATCATTGATCAAGAATGTATTTATAGTTTTATTTAATCATTCAAATATCACATCTAAAATTTGTAAATCAGACAAAATTGCACAAATCATCATCAAAAAAAATCTATTAATTGCATCGCATCTAAAATTTGTAAATCAGAAAAAATTGCACAAATCATCATCAAAAAAATCTATTAATTGCACTTTTGTATCGACTAACAGTATTCTTTTTGGGACATTAGGGGGAAATAAAGGTTTCAGATCATCTGATAATATTAAATAAAATATTAAAATATGTTATGTTTTTTTATATTAAAAACCTATACTAATAACACACTATAAGTGCAAATTTTTATAAATCCAAACCGAATTTATATTAAAAAAAGTTTAACTTACAAATCCAGTGACATACCTACTTCAAGATGCAGAAAAACAAGACATTAAAGAAGGATTCTATGAACTTCAATTGCAAAAAGTTAAATATCCAGACATTTATTTAGTTGAAAAGGTGTTAAAACGTAAAAACAATAGAGTATTCGTAAAATGGTTAGGTTTCAGTGATAAGTATAATAGTTGGATAGATAAAAATAATGTAGAGTGACTTAATAAAATAAATATTTTTTTCATATACGTTTTATTTCCATGTTTTCTACAAATAATTTATTGATCTTTAAACAAAAAAAGACAGTATTTATAACCATATAACAACTTGGTGTTTGATAATGCACAATGCCAAGTAGTGCCATATGGATCATATAACAACTTGGTGTTTGATAATGCACAATGCCAAGTAGTGCCATATGGATCCTTGTGAAAGTGACATTCGGGAACTTTCTTAAACTTGTTTAGCTTCGGTTCACTCTCCAAATTTTTTCCGCACTTATAAATTTTCTTTGAAAATTCACCTTTTCATCTCCTTTGACGTATATTTTGGGGGCATCATATCTTTTCATCGCATGTTCTAAGATATTTGCTATTTCGTTCAAGTCTACTAAACCAGACTCCCATATTAGACCATGATATGAGTTTTCGAGATAAGATATCGTTTTTAAATCCTGGCCTTTTAACATGCTTTTGTCATATGGTGGTTTGAAAAGAAAATTTGAACAACGTGTTCCATCATACACAGCTAGTTCTTTTGGAATAAATCCAGAGGCACAATTAAATCTCTGGATATCAAGACACAAAATTGAATTTTCTCCTGCCATAGTTCGAATTACGAGACCCACTAAGTAAAACCAACAACACATAAAATAAACCGTAGTAGTTTTTTTTTTACATTTTAATTTGCATATTTTTGCACTGTTCTATTTTGACATTAAAATCATAGACCTAATACTATTTACACCAAATACATAATTCACTAAACAAGTATCACAAAATTTTAATAACTTTACTCTATGTTTTAAGTGTTTATTAATATTTTTTTTCAACTGAACAATTACATCTTTGGCATAAAAATTGTATTCATTTATAGAAGGCTTACGTATATATTAATTATGTGTGCTATACATATTTTTAATCACCTGGTATAAGCTATTATTCGAAACAAATATTATTTATTAAAACATTATTATTGCTCATCTCAATACTACACAAAGATCTCGTTATCTACATCCTCGACCTTTTCTTATCTGCGAACCTGACCTCTAGTCTTCCGTCGAATATTAACAGAAAAACAATTCTCGGAATTCGGCGAGGCTCGGCTCGGCTCATGAAATTATACCAGAGGTGCGGCGTGAAGCCCTACAAACATTCTATTTTTTTTTTTACCACATGTGTTGTACTGTATAACTGCGTATTAATACTATTATTGCTCGTTTAAAAGATAAACAAGATCATCTAAATTGTTTACTTATTACGACGTACTGCATGGCGGTAGTAGTCTAGAAGTTAAAAATTTGACAAAAAACAAATCTCGGTGTCGACGGTTCGAATCCAGGCGGGCGCGTGGGCTTTTTTTTTTTTTTTTTTATAAGAAACAAATTAGTAATAATTATAGGGGTGCATGTGTGTGTGAGTGCCAAAAAGACACTTCAAATATAAAAGGCCTTTTTGAACCCGTACACTAATAAGGCCCTTCTGGTCAACAGCCTCTGGTCATTGTCGACCACTTCTTCTTCGGCCATTTTCAGGAATTTTTCAGGATTGTGTCACTTCGTCGCCGAAGAAGTTGGACACGCCCAATCTTTGGACAGACAGGCCATCCTCGGTCACAGTGCCCCGCCTTATATACTACTGTAGGCATGATATTTATGTTGTTTCAGAATCCGTTTAATACTAGTGCGTTCAATATCAGTAGCTGTCTCAATTTCCCTGGTACTTGTGTGTGGATTTTCTTTCACTGTTAATAACACTGTCAAAGCATTATCTTCATTGGTAACTGGTTTATTAATTACTTTACGTTTCTTAAAAGCAACATTGCCTGTTTCTTGAAACCTCTCTAATAAACTTGCAAAAGCTTCAGGTCTTGGTTTTTTTTCGGCATCGGGATATCGTACCGCATAAACCCTGCTTGCTAGTAAACTGTTTTTTTTGACACTCGCCCAACATAAAAGTCATGTTTATCAACTTTGGAGTACTCAAACTCATTGTTACTTAACAATTTTTCGGCTTATCGTCAAACAACAATGGTAATTGATGCCAATTCTCTGACACTTTGCGGTTTTGACAAGAATGTCAATCTTTCTTTTCATTTATGATTATATCATGGCCTCCTTTATTATAGGTAGTCACTTTAAGCAACGTAAATAATACCGTTTCTGTTAGAATGAGTAAATTTTGGTTTCACGGTTAATTTACTAAAAAACTGTTGGTTAGAAAGATATCAAATAGGGTATTTTCTGAAAGCTGGCGATGTTATCTTTAATATGACAGTAAAATATATGGGGTGTTCCATTTAAAAAAATTCAATCCAAGGTAAATTTGCAAAACTTGACCACCCTGTATAACAGTGAATAATTTTGAACGACTTACAAGCGATTATTGTAATCCTAGATACAATACATTTTATAGAATATTTGGTTTTTCCATACCTGCTTCAATTGTTTTCAAAAAATGGCTGGAGTATAACCCTTTTTTCCACTTTAACCTCGTCCCATTCCCTTGGTATAAATTTTAGACCCAACAAACCTCATATCAAAATGATCGTAACGAATAGGAAAATCAACTAAAATAATAATATACCGGGTGTCCCATTTAAAAAAACACAAGTTTGGTTCACCACGAACTTTTCAGACCACCCTGTATAATGGGTATAATTTTAAAACACAGCGTTCTTGATTATCAATCATATCCCAAAAATGTTTTTTCAAATTCCTCTCCGTTTGCCCACAATCGTCCACCCCATCTTGGTTGCACCACCCTATATATACAATGTGTCCCAAATTTGGCTTACATGCATTGCTATCTCGTAAACCGCTATAGCTACAGGGTGGGTTAAATTAGGAAAGTTTTAGAGAATTTTATTACAAATTTGATGACGTTTTGAAGTTTAGGATATCTTTTGTGGTTTTCAAGATAATTGGGAAAAATCAAAATGGTGCATTTTCAACTTTTGCCCTTAGTTTCTAAACGACTCGTATTATGGTTTTATGGTTTATACATTATTAGGGCACTTTTATTAGAGGAACATTATGCAGGTAAAACGAAGTTTCTAGCTTCAATTGTTTTTGAGATATTGGCATCAACTTTTTATTTTCTTACCGACGCCATATTGGATTATTGTATTTTTGGAAAGATCTTTTTAAGAGCTTTCCAATGATGTAAAACAAGGTAAGATTATTATTTTTCTTGAGCTCTAAAAACCAAAATAATTGTTTTTTTTTAAGTAGGCTTTGATTACGCATGACGGCCATAATGAAACAAAAGAATGCCGCATGTCAACAATCATTTTGTGTTCCTGAATAGTACTTGTTATCATTTTCTCATTGTGCCGAGTTTTTACAAAGTTTATTTGAGTTTCTTATACTACTTAAAATGGAGGGTAATTATTCCAACGAAGAGAATTTTGATATGATAGAACTTTATTTTAAAGCAAATAGAAATACACAAGCAGCTGCACGTTCATACGAAGAACAATTTCCAGACCGACATCAACCAAGCCAAAGGCATTTCAGATTTCTAATTGTTAACCTGTTAGCCTACGGGTCTTTTTTGAAACCGAAACCAAAGACCTATTCAATAAATAATGAAGCAAGAAACGCAGCTATAATAGAAAGTGTCAGGGACAACCCAACAACCTCAGTAAGAAAGATTGAAGAACAAACGGCAATTCCCAAATCAACCGTCCAACGAGTCTTGAAAAAATTTCACTTTCATCCCTATAAACCTACTATTGTACAGGGTCTTCAGGTAAATGATTTTGCTAGAAGACTCACGTTTAGTGAATGGTTCATCAACAAATGCCAGCAAATACCCAACTTTCATTCTAAAGTACTTTGGACAGATGAAACACGATTTACAAACTGTGGAATTTTCAATAAACATAATACTCATTACTGGGGCACCGAGAATCCTCATAATTTAGAAGAAAGACGTTTACAAACAAAATTTGGGTTCAATGTGTGGTGTGGCATTATAGGTAATTCCAAACAATGCACTTCTGCTTTAAATCACTCATAACAATTTGTATTTTAGATAACCGTTTGATTGGGCCGTTCATTTTCCAAGAAAATTTATCGGGTAACAGATATTTGCAAATATTACGGGAACAAATTATTCCAGAAGTTATAAATTCTGTTCCCCCAAACGACCTGCAAAATATTTGGTTCCAACAAGATGGCTGTCCGGCTCACGGTACCAGAGAGGTGATGGCGGTCCTCAGAAATACTTTCGGGGAAAATATTATCGCTAATAATGGCCCTGTTGCTTGGCCGGCAAGGTCACCGGATATTACTCCTCCCGATTTTTATTTATGGGGATACGCAAAAAATGAGGTCTACGAATTTTCTCCGCCAGAAAGTCTCAGAGAGCTAGAAGACAGAGTCCGAGATGTTTTTGCTAATATTAACAGGAACACCTTAAGAAGGGTTACACGGAAGGTATTGGAGAAATGTCAAAAATGTATGGAAAATGGAGGGAGGCATGTGGTGTAACTTATATTTTTTTTATGTGTTAATTTAAATTTAGTTTAGATATTTTCAATAGTTACATTTTAGTCACTAGGTATTCACTGTTAGTATAATATCTTAGTTGAAAATCTGAAACATCGATGGTTGAATTAATATTTTTACCCATAAGCTAACAAGTTTACAATTAGAAATCTGAAATGCCTTTGGCTTGATTGATGTCGGTCTGGAAATTGTTCTTCGTATGAACGCGCAGCTGCTTGTGTATTTCTATTTGCTCTAAAATAAAGTTCTATCATATCCAAATTCTCTTCGTTGGAATAATTACCCTCCATTTTAAGTAGTATAAGAAACTCAAATAAACTTTGTAAAAACTCGGCACAATGAGAAAATGATAACAAGTACTATTCAGGAACACAAAATGATTGTTGACATGCGGCATTCTTTTGTTTCATTATGGCCGCCATGCGTAATCAAAGCCTACTTAAAAAAAAACAATTATTTTGGTTTTTAGAGCTCAAGAAAAATAATAATCTTACCTTGTTATACATCATTGGAAAGCTCTTAAAAAGATCTTTCCAAAAATACAATAATCCAATATGGCGTCGGTAAGAAAATAAAAAGTTGATGCCAATATCTCAAAAACAATTGAAGCTAGAAACTTCGTTTTACCTGCATAATGTTCCTCTAATAAAAGTGCCCTAATAATGTATAAACCATAAAACCATAATACGAGTCGTTTAGAAGCTACGGGCAAAAGTTGAAAATGCACCATTTTGATTTTTCCCAATTATCTTGAAAACCACAAAAGATATCCTAAACTTCAAAACGTCATCAAATTTGTAATAAAATCTAAAACTTTCCTAAAACTTTGTAGCTATATACGAGATAGCAATAACCCACCCTGTATATATATATATATATATATATATATATATATATATATATATATATATAGCGGTTATACGAGATAGCAATGCATGACCAAAAAAAAAGCCAAATTTGGGACACATATGTATATATATATATATATATATATATATATATATATATATATATATATATATATATATATATATATATATATATATATATATATATATATATATATATATATATATATATAGAAATTTCAAAAAAAATATCTGCCGGATAGGCACCAAACGTAAAAATGTTATATATATATATATCTCGTTATTGTAAACAATAAATGTGCAAAAAAGTTATATAAACGAAATATACGGTATATATATAAATATATATATATATATATATATATATATATATATATATATATATATATATATATACAATGTGTATAATTTATATATATATATATATATATATATATATTATATTATTTTATACAAATTTATATTTAGTTTATATATTTTGTGGTTTTCAAGATAATTGGGAAAAATATGGTCATTCTCCGTAGATATATATATGGTTTTATATATATATACATATATATATATATATTAAATGGTGCTTCAAAGATATTATTTTGTATTTTTGGAAAGATCTTTTTAAGAGCTTTCCTATACAAGGTAAGATTATTATTTTTCTTGAGCTCTAAAAACCAAAATAATTGTTTTTTTTTAAGTAGGCTTTGATTACGCATGGCGGCCATAATATATATATATATATATATATATATATATATATATATATATATATATATATATATATATATATATATATATATATATATATATATATATATATATATATATATATATATATATATATATATATATATATATATATATATATAATACTTTACTTAAAGAGATAGACACATATAAATGAATGTATAGAGGTTAATTTAACCAAAAAAAATTCAATCAAACGGAAAAAAATTGCAGCCTTGCCTATAATGGATTAGGCACCAAACGTAAAAATGTTATTTCCCAACGGTGAAAACTGGCCGTTTTTACCTGAAGACCCTGTGCAATAGTAGGTTTATAGGGATGAAAGTGAAGTTTTTTAACGGAATTGCTTCTTCGATACATCTCGTTATTGTAAACAATAAATGAAGACTGCAATTTTTTTTATTAAGGCAGCCGTTTTCTATCCATTAGCACCTAAAATGTTTTAAGACCTGACACGGGCTAACTTCTTAGTTCAAAGAGATAAACCTATGCAACTACAGGATTAGTCACAAATTGGGGGCCAAAAGTTTTATATTTCAAATTTATTTATATTATATATATATATATATATATATATATATATATATATATATATACTTTAGTTAAAGAGATAGACACGTATAAATGAATGTATAGAGGTTAATTTAACCAATCATAGTATCATCATTAAAACAGTCATATTGGGATTCAACATAGTGGTCTGTTTGATTATTTTGAAAGTGGGGGTTCCTTTGAATAATTCATTGTGTTTGGTTATTCTTATTTAATTAAATTGGGATTTTATTTCATTAGATCTTGATGAGAAAGAATTTGTTAGTGGATTTGTGTAAAAATGTGGTTTTTTTAAAGTTATTTGAATTTTGATAATTATTTGGTTTTTGTTGAGTGATTCTCATTAAATGGGTAACTTGTACGTTGTACTTAGGAATTGGAATGCAAATGTCCAACACTCCTTATTTGTTGATTCGTTTTCGGTAAATTATGTTTGGTTGCAGGAAGTTCACGCTCGAAACTTGGGTTTCGAGAAGACCTTGGGAATTATTGCCCTTATCCTACTCGAGGTTCTAAGCTCATCAAGAAAGTGCGTAGTCTCAAAGAATCAATTAAATTTAATTGTGTGCGTTTGCGTTTTTTATCCGCTGAAAGATTAGATTTTTGTTTATTCGCATGCATTTTTGCATTTAGTTTTTGTAATCTATTTAGGAAAGTCATCAAAGATTCATTCCGTAATTGTTTAATTCGTTGTAGATCTTGAATTAAAGAAGATAAGTCTCTCGTATCGCAAAAGTGATAATTTAAAAGTTTTATTTCAGTGCATGATAACGGATTTCTAGATCTTCTTGGTTGTGCTGCTTTACCAATAATTGCTTTTGATTACCCGAAGACATGTTATAGGCACAATCACAGCATTTATAAAAGTTTGTAAAAAAATATTTGGTCGCCGTCCTATTCTGGGACAATAGAAAATATTTCGGATAATTTGTATGGTTCAACTTGTGTTGTGCTCTGACACTTGTAGTTATAATTTTGATTAATATTCAATATACCAAAATAGAACGAAATTATAGTAATAAAACTGACATATAGTATTACTATTTATGATAAAAATGTGCATTATTCAATCAACCGTATAATCTGCAAAAGTATGTGATAATATAAAAGTTTGTTCAAAGCATATACAATTTTTAATTTAATAACTTTATGGAATAGTGCAATGTTGTTTTCGATATAAAATAACGTTTAGTGTTCATTAGTAGTACAATTAACACAAGAAAATGCTTAAATCTAATAAATGTGTTTTATTTTTTTCTTGGAAAATTAACTGGTCAATTAACAGGATAATCGACAAAATTAATTAGATATTTTCTCAAAATATGGAAAATATTTCTCTTAGTGTATTTGATCGGCTAAATAAATAATCGGATATTTTGACTAGATTTTTAATGTTTTCTTTAAATTAATTTGTTTTGCTAGGTTTCTCATTTAAAATATTAATTAGCAGTAAAATTGATTGTTACAAAAATATCAATTAGCAGTATAATTAATAAATATTTAAAAGTCGAACAGTTTAGTAAAATTTGCATGCAAATAACATTTTTATCATTTATCCCTAATCCGGCAACGCTGCAAATTTTTGTTTCAATAATTTTTCATATATCGATCGAACTCATAGGTTTATCTCTTTGAACTAAGAAGTTGGCCCGTGTCAGGTCTTAAAACATTTTAGATGCTAATCGATCGTAAAACGGCTGCCTTAATAAAAAAAATTGCAGTCTTCATTTATTGTTTACAATAACGAGATGTATCGAATTCCGTTAAAAAAGGGCCAGTTACCGTTGGAAAATAACACTTACGTTTTGTGCCTAAACCGGCAACGCTGCAATTTTTTTGCGGAATTTTTTTTTGATTAAATTAACCTCTATACATTTACTTGTATGTGTCTATCTCTTTATATATATATATATATATATATATATATATATATATATATATATATATATATATATATATATATATATATATATATATATATATATATATATATATATATATATATATATATATATATATATATATATATATATATATATATATATATATATATATATATTTTTGTCGGTATTTTCTTGGGTATAGGTTAATATAAAACCAGTTCTATAATTTTACATCGACGTTTCGCTCACCATATTGAGCTTTCTCAAGATGAAAATTTATTTCCTAAAAAGACACATATATATAGTTAAAAAACATAAAATTATCAAATTTAACTACATTTTTTTAAAAAACATTAAATCTAAGTTTTTCGGTAAAAAAAACTTAGATGTAATGTTTTTTAAAAAAATGTAGTTAAATTTGATAATTTTATGTTTTTTAACTATATATATATGTGTCTTTTTAGGAAATAAATTTTCATCTTGAGAAAGCTCAATATGGTGAGCGAAACGTCGATGTAAAATTATAGAACTGGTTTTATATTAACCTATACCCAAGAAAATACCGACAAAAATATTTCATAAGGTTAAAGAAAAAAACGAATATATATATATATATATATATATATATATATATATACATATTCATTTTAAGATTGATGTTGTTGGAGTTAATTAAGCAATTCCAAGAGCTCAAGCTCAAATGAACCTTTTATAATAATTGGCCCGGCGTTTAATCTTTGTATTGTTATCTTTTTACTACATTGAATTTAGTCCCTTTAAATGATGAAATTTCGCACTGAAGGTAAGATTGATGAACTGCATCATCTTGTTATGACCTCATTGATTTAACTATAACTTACTTTTTTCTTCGTTGTCGTGACACATTTTATAGTAATTAATGAGTTAAGCAATGAAAAAATCAATTAATATTTACTGATATTTATAATCAGTATAAATATTTCTAAGACCTAGTTTAATAATTGCAGAAAAGAGAAACAACGTCTCGGTCTCAGTCAAGTCGTTTAATACAGGAAAAAGCTAAGATTAAACGTGTTTCACCAAACAAACAGGCATTATCAGATCTAACATGCATTGGGAACCTAATAGTAACGTATTTAATAAATTGAGAATTAAAAAGCCTACTCTAAAACAATAAAAACACGTAAAATATTTGTATATGTTTTACATAAAAACCATAACTAAAAGTTTGATTTTGACAGGCTTTTACTATCGAGGATTTTCAACTTTTATTACCATAATTTTATCAAGTGCCGAATCCATCTTTTCAATTTTCATGCAATTTAAGAAACAAACCCTGATTAAATCAAAAATCTAAATAATATCTTTTTTTTTATTAATGTTAGGTTCACAACTCACATTAATGAATAAAACCATACGTTTGGCGAAAATGCAATAAGAAATGGAGGGCAGATTTTCACTCTGCAGCACATAAACCCAAACTGTTGAAATTAACATTTCACCAAGGCACCGAGATGAGCTTAACTCTATTGGAATAAACGAGAGCGTTCATCGCCATTTAACTGTCGCTGTATATAATTTCTGCATTTTTTTTCTTCAGAGTATACTGTTACAATAATTGCGTATTAATGGTAGATGCATATTAAAACACGGATATAGAAAATGTTGTTTTTTTTTTTATAATTAATAATACCAAAAATAAACCATTAAGAAATTAAATAGTTTACGTCCTATAAGAAGTAATTTGACTTGGTGAGTAAGCTAAGATTTTCAAATTAAAACAATAGGCAATGCCATTTAAAGTATATTTGAATTCACCAATAAAAAAGTTGAGTCAAATTTATGAACTGTTATCTATACCTAGCTTAAAAGGTATTCGAAATATTTTTTAAAGAGTAATTGGCATCGTAAATAATCACTGTGACATAGAGGTACCAAGGCTGCATGCTGCAAATTTTGATAATAAGTATCAAGAATATTTAAAAGCCTGGTTACTGCAAAACTAAAAAAGATAGGTATAGATACAGCTAATACACTTTAATTTTACGTTATATGAGGTCATTATCTGTCAGAGACTATTTTGTCACTGCCCTATACCTCGCAAACTACAGTGTGAGTCAGAAATGAGGGGCCAAATTTTGTAAGTTTCCAATTTACCAGTTCTTGCAGACATTGTGCCTAGTAAGTAGCAAGTTGTTTGTAAACCTTTGTTAATATGTGGTTATCTTCCCTATAAGGAGTCTTTTCTGCCATTCACCCTACATGAAGTTTAATAAAAATGATTTTAATTGTCACGGTAAAATATCTACTAAACAATTAAAACATAAAAGAACTTTTTCCGTCAAATAAGTTTGCGCTACTGCCGTTAACTTTTAAAGTATGAAATATTTAGCATTCGATTCCTAACTCACCAGCAGTTTACGAGGTAAAATATTAGCGGATATTTAACGGAACCCGAAACATTTGTTGTTGCTTATTATCTTATTATGGCAATAGGAGATTGAGATTTAACTTATTCTCAAATATTTTTATCAAAGTAAAAAACTATGCACTAAATATGTTTTTACTCTCTATAAATCTTCAAGACACCTCAGAATAACAATTTTGGCCTGACAATTAAATATTTTATATTTAAATAGGTTTACAAAAGAACTTGGGAGGCCCGAAATATGTCTATGCAACAACTGGTAAATTGGAAATATATAACTTTTATATATATATATATATATATATATATATATATATATATATATATATATATATATATATATATATTATCATCGTATTACTGTTTAACTCCAACCATCCAAAGAATCGAAAAAATAGCGTTATTAAAGGTCTAAACGATCGTGCCATCTCATTACTTCCTCCGAATATCGTTCTGAGATTTTAAATAAAGTTAAGGAAACTTTACTAAATAACCATTATCCGGAAATAAACACGTACATAGACGGTCTATCAGAAAAAATAAATCACATTTGTCTAAACACGACATAACTGTCTATCATAAAAGCACAGAACTTATTAAACAGTATTTTCACTCCCTTAAAGAGCAAGGTAATAAAAAAAGAGATGAAACCTAATTTACTCAATTCACTCACAAATATACAAAAATGCATCTACTGCACTACATAAACACGAACTTTTCAGAAAAACATTACTTCGATTTTAAAGAAACTCAAGTGTTATCGCAAGAAACTAATTATCGTAAACTGCCAATAAAAAAAGACAACAATAATCTAATTCCGCACCTATCAAAATCACTGTTATCTCAAAACAGTCTCAAAAAATCGACATGTTTCCAAGGTGCGTACTATGTATAATATTAATTTGTTTTAAATGTACTTTTCTTTTTACGGTCATTGTGTTTAATGTAATGTTTTTTTAGTTAATGTTTTTGAACCATTTTAAATTTTACACTCTTAACTGTATATGGTTTTATTTTTTAGTGAGTTAACCTATACCCAAGAAAATAATTAACAAAAACAATAATAATAATCTATATATATATATATATATATATATATATATATATATATATATATATATATATATATATATATATATCAAAATATGTTAAGCTTGATGCAAAGTTGTCGTAATTTTGGGAATTTTAGGTATATATTAATTATATTAAACACTTTCGGTAGTAAATAGATATCTTAATACAAAAATGTCATAATTGACAAATTTAGGAGCGTAATCGAAATTAAAACTATTTTTAAAATATTTAAGTGTCTTGAGTAAAGTTATAAAATTTGAAAATTAGAATTGCTGACCAAAATTCGACAGACCTATGTAAAACTATATAATAAAAAAATGTTTAACACTTTTTTGTATTTTAGCAAATAACCGGTTTCTCTGCGACTTGTTTAAAGAAATATCCATAAGTTAGGTGACTATTCCGTCTAAGTCATTTTTCATACTTACTTAATAAATAAAGTAAAAACAAAATGTATACCGAATTTTTGCCAGAAATTCCGAAATTAAATTATTGTAACTTTTTGGTTTTTCGAAAATTCCAAAAAACTAATACTTTAAGAAATATATTTCAGTTACTTCAGCAAGAAAAATAAAAACCACCTCTTCAAAGCTTCTAAGCTTGATGTAAAGTTGACGCTCTTTTAAGAGTTTTAAGTATATATTAATTAATATTTTTTTGGATGAGTATCATAACACAAAAAAAGAAAACAATGATGAACTGTTTTAAAAGTGTAGTTTTCAATATACAGCATAAAAGATTTAAATAATAAATTCTGCATGATAACAAATTTCAGATGGTATGCCCTCCTACTAGCCGTAAAAGTTGTTTTATTTCTCCACAAAATATTTTGTTGAGATCAAAAATGCTCTTAATTACCTCTTTGAACCTTATGTATCAAAATGTATTCTTCAGCCCTAGATTAAAAAAGGAGCTATGGGGGCTAAAGCTCCAGGCGTCGTCGGCAGAAGCCCCAGCACAGAGCTTGCGCTATATTTTGCCATAATTTATTATTGAATAGGTGTAGGGCTCACATGCGGTGGGGGCCCCGTGAGACATGAACCAGTACTTTATTAGTGAAATATAAGACCTTTTTTCTCATTAATAATTTTGAAGCGCAGCCAAGGGACCAGCAAATACTTAAAGACCATTGAACTTTTGTTGTTGTCAGCATTTTCTTCTAAAAGGCGCTCTCGCAATACCTCGCCCGGATCAAGGGCACCTGAAGCCATATAGCCCCAGACCCCGTAAGAATCTAATACGGCCCTGGTATTCATATATTTTAAAATATTTGTAAATTTTGGCCTCGAATTTGTATTTGTCGTAAAACTGTTGATATAATAATAGTTCTGAGAAGGTACATATCGCATGGAGGCACTTTTAAAAAGCATACGATGCTTTTGCGAAGTAGCCATGAAAAAAAAATGACATTTTATAAATTGTCATTTTAAAGAAATACACTATACAGACATTCTGGTAGTGGTTTTGGTTAGAAAAGTTAACAATTTGTAAAATATCATTAACAAAGGGTGTTAATTTTATGAGAAAAAGTTGAAATTGTTTTGATTTATGGAGAAAATACCCCGCATTGAGAAATATCTAATATTTTTAACGCAAGCCACCCAGGCAAAAATGTACAGCACTCTCAGACTATAAAAACAAGAGAGACCCAACTATTTACATTTGACAGGGGATCATAGATTACATTTTTTCCCTCTCCACTACATCGATAGGTGTATGTTGTTGTGACGTTTTAAATATTCTAAGCCAAGTTTTATCGAATTATTCCAATATGTTTATTTTTTTTTATAACACTGTTATATGTATATCAAAAAACTACATACAATAATTATCCTCGGACTATAAAACATTGTTTAATCGTCTAGTAATTAACTAAAATACAGTTTTACGACAAATACAAATTTCGAACCCAAATATTTTAGAATATATGAATATCAGGGCCGTATTAGCTTCTTACGGGATCTGGGGCTAAATGAGTTCAGGGGCACTTGATCCGGACGAGGTATTGCGAGAGCGCCTTTTAGAAAAAAATGATGACAACAAAAAAGTTTAATGGTCCTTAAGTATCTGCTGGTCCCTCGGCTGCGCTTGAAAATTATTAATAACAAAAAAAGATCTTGTATTTCAGTGATAAAGAACTGGTTTATGTCTCGCGGAGTCCCCACCGCATGTGTGCCCTACACCTATTCAATAATAAATTATCGCATAATATAGCGCCGACTATGCCTGGGGCTATAGCCCCCATAGCTCCTTTTTTAATATACATTTTTATACATAAGGTTGAAAGATTTCAACATAGCATTTTGTGGAGAGACAAAACAACTTTTACGGTTAGTAGGAGGGCAAACCATCTGAAACTTGTTATCATGCAGAATTCATTATTTAAATCTTTTATGCTGTAATTTGAGAACTACACTTTTGAACCAGCTCATCATTGTTTTCGTTTTTTTTTGTGTTAAGATACCCATCCAAAAAATATTAATTAATATAAACTTAAAATTCTTAAAAGCACGTCAACTTTACATCAAGCTTAGAAGCTTTAAAGAAGTAGTTTTTATTTTTCTTGCTGAGGTAATTGAAATATATTTTTTTAAATATTATTGTTTTTTAATTAAAATTTATTATAAATTTTGTTTTTACTTTATTTATTAAGTAAGTATGAAAAATGACTTAGACGAAATAGTCACCTAACTTATGGATATTTCTTTAAACAAGTCGCAGAGAAAGGGGTTATTTGCTAAAATACGAAAAAGTTTTATAAAAAAAAGTTGTTTATTATATAGTTCTATCTATATAAGTCTATTGAATTTTGGTCAGCAATTCTAATTTTCAATTTTATAACTTTACCCAAGGCACTTAAATATTTTAAAAATAGTTTTAAATTTCGATTACGCTCCTAAATTAGTCAATTATGACATCTTTGTCTAATTAATATTCACCTAAAATTCCCAAAATCATGACAACTTTGCATCAAGCTTAACATATTTTTAAGAAGCGATTTTAATTTTTTCCGAAAAAAGACAGTGTTTATGGAGTATTTAGGTATAAGAAATTAATATTATGATGAGGTTACTAACATAACACATTTTTTTTTATGTTAGACAATTAGTATTTTTTTAGAATTTCCAGAAAACAGGAAAAAGTTAAAAAAATAAATATTGGAATTATCAAAATTTGGTATGTGTATGTAAAATTAAAAAATAAACAACTTTTCGACTAAGCCATTTTTCATTCTTAGTAAAGCAAAAGTTATTGCCTATGTTAAACTTTGACAAAGTAACCTAATAAAAAAAATTCCCATATGATGCGAACTTTTTCGATATAGGCAATCTTGTATTTCTTTTCCTTATTCATTGTTAGTCCAAACACACAAGTCACAGGGCAGCCGTAAATCTCTTCCAAAAATAATTCTGGCTGGAATCTAAGCCCTGGAATCATGAATCGCTGTCCTATACGTTTTCAAAAACAAGAGTAGGTGTTGGTCCCAGTCGCGCTAATTTCTGGCAACACTTTTGGAGAGATGTGCTTCTATAGTATATATATCTGACGGAGGATGTATGTCTGTTGTTCTAGTTTTTGGTATCCCCATGATTTCACAAACTTCACTTACTAAATCTCTAAATCCATAACAACTCAAATATATTTGTCTCTTCGATCACACCCTGGAAATTGCCCAGCAACGTCTATTGTTGACATTAGATTGTTTTATTGGCCCACGAGATCTTCTCAGGCCTTTACTTGCTGAACATGTGTCACATCTTCGGCACCATTGCTTGATGTCTTCATGATAGCAGACCCAGTAGAATCGTTCTCGAACTTAACTAGAGTTCTGTTTACTCCAAAGTACACTCCGGATTTTTCTCCATGTAGTTCTTGCAAATGTCCTGGGTTCTTTTTCTGGGAACTACTAATTACGTTTTAGTGGTCTTTCCATCAACTGTTTCCCAGACTCGTTTTAACAGTCCATTCACAACGACCAATGAACCTCATTGAACCCCCATCGGCTTAATGATTATATCACAAATATCAATTGCAGCAGTTGGTCATTTTCACTATCATTCTTACATTGTCATTTCATCGGAGGTTCGATGTCACTGCATAGCTTTGTTGCTTCTTTAACAAAGGCATTCATAGAGTTTCTTATTAAAACCACAGTTTCCTCAAAAATGAAAACTGCCTTCTTTCAAAGGATCTGTATTTTTTTTCTGTAACTCATTAAATAAAATATCTACTTGAGACAACTCAATGAAAAAGTGTCAACCAAAAAATAAATTTCACGTCTACGAGAATTCGTTTGATGGAAGATGCCGCACTACACACACTTCAATAAAGAACTTTCTATGTTCAAAAATTACATTAACAGTTCTAATCTGAAAATTCTAACGAGCTGGAGCACCATGGGGGATTTTTGAGTGTACAACTTTATGCAAAATCATTACACGTTGAGGGGATTTTTTTAAAGATGCAGGTATTTCATATACATTTCCGAAAAAAAGTCGAACTAACTTGGAGGCTCTCAGAGGAGGCCTTGGACATTAATAAACTTAGTTGATGTGCATAGCAGCGCACAAAATGGATATATTTTAATTCTCGCCTGAACTCCCTTATGTTGCCCACTCATGACCTCTGCTTTATTATAACTTTGAGCAGTTGGCTTTTCCTTTGAATTTTTCAATAGAGAATCCAAAACGTACAAAATGGTTTTGGTAAAACTGTAGACATCAAGTTATGTAGGTAACAAATAGGTCCAAAAACGCTTTGCGGGTTCGCCGTTTCGAGAATATGTGAAAATTCAAACTATTTGTAACTTTGCTGATACGTCTGTATCGAAATGGCGAAACACATCAAATTTGTGTGGAATATTTGGTCACTAAAAGTCTGGTGGTCAGTAGAAATCTGGTGAAAGTCAGTGGAAATCTGTTGGAAGTCATTGGAAATCTTACTATAAATGGAAGTCTGGTGTACATATTTCTACCTGTGGTTTGTCCTTCATTTTTGGTCTCTTTGGCATATCTTTATTATTTTCTCTTTATAAGAATATCCTGCTCTATTTGTAGTTTGTTGAATTGTTCTGCAATCTTCTTTACTTTTTTCTCCATTTTAGCAGTTTGCTGTCTAGTATAAGGCACACAAATAATTTTGTAAACTCCTGCTTTAAACCTACCGACAAAACTATCTTGAAGTGTTTCTCCCGAGGTGTTATGAGATCCAAAGCACGATAATTACGTCAAAACTTAAAAATTCGTGTTTGATTTCTGGAACTCTCGTAAAATGTCTCTTTTTAGGTCTTTTTGAGGTCCGAAACTCATTGTAATAGTCAAATCACACAGGTGTCAATTGGTTTAGAAATACAACTTTGTAGAAGTTTTTTTAAAATGTCTTTAGTAGATTTTCTTAGGGTACAAAATACGATGGCAAAGTCAAATCGTACGGATCTAGTTTAGTTTTAAAACATAATGTTCTACAATTTTTCTTTATATGGCTCTAATAAGGTCTACTTGAGGTCCAAAACACGATGGTAAAGTCGAAACTTACGGATCTTGTTTAGTTTCGAAATAAAATGTTCTAAAATTTTCTTGAAATTGATCTGATAAGGTCTTTTTGAGATACGAAATACGATGGTAAGTTGAAAACTTACGATCTTCTTTAGTTGTGTTAAAAGAAGAGTTTCGTAAATCACAATTTAGTCTCAATAAGGTAAACGGTCTCGATCGGGAATAGTTTTTAACAGTCTGCTTCTGATTCAAACACAAATGTCTTAAAAAATTGTCACAATCGGTCATACGTCATACTACAAATTTTCCAATGTTCACATTGATGTTTTTACTAATTTTGAGTCAATATGTTCACTTACCAATTGTTACGCGTTCTTTTTTATAATAAACACTTCTTTACAGCAACACTTACTTTTATTATAAAATAATCCGACAACTATACGTTAACACATCTAAAATAACACTAACTCTAAATCGTCATCGTGTGCCTTTATACATGCAGTAAAAAAAAATTTATTTTTTATATATATATATATATATATATATATATATATATATATATATATATATATATATATATTTTTACTCCTTCACGGATGGAAAAATACAATGTGTTTTCATTCCGGGTGTACATCCGTTCACTACTGTCGTTCTGAAAAGAACAGTTTTGCTGACGTTTCGCCAAAATCACATTTGGCATTTTCGAAGCTTTCTTTCTCGCGTCCGAATAGAGACTGAAGTGTTGGTGACTGCGACGCTTCCTTTTATACCCCCACTCGAGGCCGAAGGTTATATCTGCGCAGGCGTTGGTCGTTATTTATGTTTTCCGGATGGTGCTGTTGTTGTTGCGCTAATTGCGCTTGAGTTTTCGCGATTTTAGATTTGTCGATTATTGTCTTCCATACTGTTGGTAGTTTTAATGATTCGTTCCTTTTATTTAAATCACCTTGCTTTTCAATTTCTATGGCTTCTCGGATTATTCTGGTCTTATAATGTTCTATATTGGCAATCTCCCTACACCGATCGAAATTTATTTTATGGCCGGTTTCCTGATGATGTAGGAATAAAGCTGACGTTGTTTGTTTATTTCTGATGCTGAGTTTATGCTCTTCCACTCTTGCTGATATTCGCCTGTTAGTTTGCCCTACGTACAACTTTTCACAGTCCTGGCACGGAATACTGTACACTCCGTGGTTTTCCAGTTTGATTTTGTCTTTTGGGTTTCCGAGTAGTTTACCTATAGTTGTTTGTGGCTTGTGTATTGTTTGTATGTTGTGTTTCCTCAGAATTCTTCCGATTCTGTCTGTTGTGCCTTTTACATATGGTAAGACTACTCGTTGCTTTCCCGGTTCATATTTTTTGTTGTTCGTTGTTCGGGAAACCTGTGCATTAATAGCTTTGTCTATGGTGCGATTTGTGTAGCCATTTTTCTTTAAAGCACTAGATATTACCTTAAGTTCGTTTTGTCTCGTCTGTGTTTCAGTTAGTCGCACGGATCTAGATATTAGAGTATTTGCCACAGCTTGAATTTGTGCTGGGTGATGATGTGATTTTGCATTTAAATATCTGTCTGTATGTGTTGGTTTTCTATACACGGTGTATTCGAAATGTCCGTTATGTAGTTTTGTGACCAAAACATCCAAAAATGGTAGTTTGTTGTTTTCCTCTAACTCTAGAGTAAATTGTATTCTGGGGTGGATTGAATTTACGTGAGTCAGAAATTTTTCGAGTTCTGCATGACCATGTTGCCATATAATAAATATGTCATCCACATAACGAATCCATAATTTGGGTTTTAAACTTGCTTTCTCAAGAGCTTCTTTCTCGAAGTATATCATAAATAAATTCGCGACTATTGGTGATAGCGAGGACCCCATTGGAGCACCATCCATTTGTTTATACATTTGCCCGTTGAAAGAAAAATAAGTATTTTTGAGGCAATGCTCCGAGAGTTCTATTATATGTGCCTGGAAATCCTCGTTCATAGCAATCTTGTCCAATGCTTCGTCGATGGGAATACTGGGATATAACGATTTGACATCTAGGCTTGCTATGATATCGTTTTTTTCAAGGACGATATCTCGTATAATTCGAGTGAAATGCTCCGAGTTTTTTACAAATGAATCAGCTTTTTCTACAGTTGGTTGCATAATTTCAGAAAGGTATTTCTCCAGTTTTTGTAGCGACGAATTAACAGCGCTAACAATAGGTCTGATAGGCGCCCCTGGTTTGTGTATTTTTGGTAAACCATAGAGTTTAGGACATCTGCTCGACTTTTCCCGTGGTATGATTTTTTGTTGAATTTCGGGGTTTATTGGTGAACTTTTTATTTTATTTTTAGTTGTTTTTTCTAGGTACGTTGTCGGGTCCCTTGGAACAGGCCTATAACAATTGTCTTGTAGGATATCCTGCATTTTTTGTACGTAATCTTGAGTATTCATAACCACAGTTGCGTTTCCTTTATCTGCTGGAAGGATTGTGATGTCTTTATTTTTTCGAAGGTTTATTAGGGCCCTTTGTTCCGTGGCATTTAGGTTTTGTTTTGGTGTTTTGCTCGATCTTAAAATTCTTGCCACCTCTTGTCGAATCTCCTCTGCTTTTGTTTCTTCAGAGGAGTCAAGGACAGCTTCCACTCCAGCTATTATTTCTTCTTTAGGGATTTCCTTAGGAGATATCGCAAAATTAAAACCCTTACTCAGTACGGATTTTTCACTTTCTGAGAGACTGTAGGATGATATATTATGTACTAATTTATCGACGTCTACTGATGATCTTTGTGGCTGACTCGACTTTCTTAGGATATTGTCATACTTTTTCGAAAGTTTATCTGTCTTAATGTTCTTATTTATTTCTGTTCGCCAAAAAGCCAAAGTTTCTATGCGATTCCACAATAAAGGGTGAATGATGTTACTTAGTTTAAGGTGTAACTTTAAAAGTTCTTTCTCTGTCTCGGCTAGTTGTTTTCTAGTTTGATGGATTTGTTCTTTTAATAACGCCTTACTAGCATTTTGAAGTATGGTGTTAGTTTTTCTAGTTTTAGTATGATAAGACAACCGTGTAAAAGTAGGAAGTAAATCGCTGTCACGACACTTAATTTGAAAGGTTAGATCACATAAAAGATTAGTTTTCTTACCTCTCAGTTTCTCATACATCTTGATTGTCTTGAAAATCTCCTCCCCGTAGAGGTGTATAGTGTTGATTTTTACTCCTTCACGGATGGAAAAATACAATGTGTTTTCATTCCGGGTGTACATCCGTTCACTACTGTCGTTCTGAAAAGAACAGTTTTGCTGACGTTTCGCCAAAATCACATTTGGCATTTTCGAAGCTTTCTTTCTCGCGTCCGAATAGAGACTGAAGTGTTGGTGACTGCGACGCTTCCTTTTATACCCCCACTCGAGGCCCGAGGAAAACCACGGAGTGTACAGTATTCCGTGCCAGGACTGTGAAAAGTTGTACGTAGGGCAAACTAACAGGCGAATATCAGCAAGAGTGGAAGAGCATAAACTCAGCATCAGAAATAAACAAACAACGTCAGCTTTATTCCTACATCATCAGGAAACCGGCCATAAAATAAATTTCGATGGGTGTAGGGAGATTGCCAATATAGAACATTATAAGACCAGAATAATCCGAGAAGCCATAGAAATTGAAAAGCAAGGTGATTTAAATAAAAGGAACGAATCATTAAAACTACCAACAGTATGGAAGACAATAATCGACAAATCTAAAATCGCGAAAACTCAAGCGCAATTAGCGCAACAACAACAGCACCATCCGGAAAACATAAATAACGACCAACGCCTGCGCAGATATAACCTTTGGCCTCGAGTGGGGGTATAAAAGGAAGCGTCGCAGTCACCAACACTTCAGTCTCTATTCGGACGCGAGAAAGAAAGCTTCGAAAATGCCAAATGTGATTTTGGCGAAACGTCAGCAAAACTGTTCTTTTCAGAACGACAGTAGTGAACGGATGTACACCCGGAATGAAAACACATTATATATATATATATATATATATATATATATATATATATATATATATATATATATATATATATATATATATATATATATATAGGGTGTCCGATAATTAATGGTACACAGCAAAAGTGTAAATTCTTTGGGCGAAAATATTGCAACTTAACTAAGCTTACCTCAGTCCAAAAGTTGATAATAACCGAGATACAGGGTCTCAACATTGTAATTTTCATTTCGTTTTTTCTTAATAATTCATCAGCAGGGTGGCAGAACAGGCACGGAATTAGGAATTCGGGTTTTTTTGTTTGGAGGGGGGAAATTCAAATATGTTCTTAGTTCGGATGCCGCTTGTAGAGGGCGCCACTTACGGTACATTAAATTTCTCTAAAATGACATAACTTTTTTGTGTCACTGTGTATTAGCCTAAATGTCAAAATGCGAGTGACCATTTTCCTGATATCTGCGTATCAATTATTCAGTGCACCGTTTCAAGTTCCCAAAATGTAAAATTTTGTAAAAGTAGGTGTTATTAAATCAGATGTCAGTTGTAACAAACGCTACACATTTAGTTACTGGCAAACTTTGCTAATGTTTGTTGATATGACATGACTTGTTTCACATAGTTTTTAAAAGATTTTTTCATAAGTACGAAATGCCAAGGCATAACCAGTTTTCTAACGAGGAGATGAGGGACATGATGTATATTTTTATTGAAATGCATGGCTACAACAAATAATAACGGGAAAACAACAACACAAAAACAAGAACATTTAATAAATGTTCAAAGTGATTTCCATTTACTTCAATACATTTAACAACCCGTTTGCTAAACGACATTCCTATCTTAAATAACAACCGATCATTTCGAAACCGTTCCAGGGCATTCACAATTTTATTCCATAATTCGTCTTGAGTGTTCTTCTTTATACATGAGCGACTTCACATATCACCATACACAAAAAATCAAGCGGATTGAAATCGGGGCTCCGTGGCGGCCAAGCATTTCTACGACCTATTCAGCGATGAGGAAATCGAATATCTAGGTAATCTTTGACAGGTCTAGAGAAGTGTGCTGGTGCTCCATCCCGTGTGAACAGCATGTGTTGTCTTAGTTCTAAAGAAAACTCTTTTCAAAATATTCAGGTAACTGGGTTTGCTGAAAATTAAGGTATATTTTGCCGTTTAAATTAGGATGTAATTCGAAAGGGCGCAATACATGATTATCAATGATGCCACACCGAAAATTCATGTTGGAAAAAATAACGTTCGGCTATTAAATGCGGATTTTCTAAGTCGTATGCATGTTTATTTCTAAAGTTGAAAACGTCTCTACATGTAAACGTTGCTTCATCTCTAAATAATATTTTGTTTAAAAACAACCGGTCGATAATGTGCTCGACACGACAGAAACAAGCGAATGTCTGGCTAGCTGGCAAATCAGTTAGCAATAGATTCTGCACTGGCGTGAAATGAAATGGACACAGTCCCTCTTCATGAAGAATTTTGGAAACGATGGACTTGCCTACACCAGTTCTAGCAGAAAGGTGTCTTGTACTTAATTTAGCGTTTTCGGCTATGCAGATCAGAATTTCTTCTTCCTGGTCGGGAGAAGCCTGTTTCTCCCAGTCTGTCATAGAGATTCTTCAAGAAAGATTTTTTTAAATCTGGCTGTTTGCATGCATTGTCCATTCAAGTTGTCCTGCGCGTATGGACAAAGAAACACTAACAAAGTTTGGCACTAACTAAGTGCGTAGCGTGTGACATATGATTTAATAACAGCCTATTTCGACAAAAATTTTATATTTCGGAATTTGAAAAGGTGTACTGAATAATTGATACCCAGATATCAAGAAACCGGTCACTCGGAACAACATTTGCAATGTATACCTTCTTGCTTAACAGTGAAAAATACATAATTTTTAACATTTATGCTAATATACCCTGACAAATTAAATTTTGATCAATTTTCATTTTACACCTAAAAACGTCCATACACAGCACAATAACTCTTTTAAGGCCACGGCGACGATGCCCACCTAAAGTATATGTAGAGCACTATTGAATAATGCAAAAATCCGCGGACTAAATAAACATGTTCATTTTTAACAGAATTTAGAAATTCAAATATATGGAAAAAAATCATGGATGCACGCCGGGGCTTCTATCTGAAATTTTGCATAGCACTTAGCTCTAAAGCTATAACCATGTATGCGTACAGCTTGTTGGAGTAGAATAGTAGACGTTTGATTGGTACTTAAAATTCCTTGCGAAGAAAAAACCTAGAGGTAGGTGGCCAATTCTCAGTCTGCTTTCTGCAATTCGAGGCTATTAGTTTGTATTTATTTATATTTGTGCTTAACCATTGTTTAATCGAAATTTTACAAGTGTTTATTTTTAAATAACCCGGTAGTGCTTTTAACTGCCTTGAAATGTTTAAATATTTCTAAGCTTTCAATTCTTAGCCTTCAGCAGTGTTAACTTTAACTTTCAATTTGTTTAACCAGTGAACTTACTTTCTTTTATTAAACCTAGTAATTTTTATTGAATTTTTGGAAACGTTTAATAACTTAATAAATTAAATTTTGATGTAAATTAATTTTGATAATTTTTAAATGACTTAATTGTTCGCAACTCCTTGTAGACAATATTAGTGGTATCTGATAAAGTCTCTACAATTTCGCGACCCTTTTATTTATTGATTTGCTTAATAGTATTTTGCATAGGCGTGTCCACGGGCCCCAATGTTCGAAACAGAAATTAAATTTTTCCTTTCCAACAATAAATCTGCTATTATTAGTAGTACATTCATTTGGCTCGCAGCTGTAATAATATCAATTGGATATATTCCGTTTATAAATAAATAAATATCAATAAATAAATCTAAATAAGAAGAACAACTTTTGTTATTTAGATCCAGTTTGCCAGAAAGTGCTGGCTTTCTCTAAATATCATACATCGTTGACTCGACTGCTGCTCTGGTCCACGGTTATTATTACCGTGGCTCGTGCCCGCCAAGTCCGCAGAATAAAGAGATGTATGACGTTGAGGTTTGAAATTGGAATTACTTTTATAAAAAATCATAGTAGAAATATGGCTGATATTTTCAACTTTACACGGACACTTCGAGGTTTTAAACGTGTGTCGAAATAAAGAGCGGATCAAAAGCAGTTTCAAGAAAAGTGATTCCGTCTATTGTAAACTTGAAGACTACAAAAAAGGTGCACAATACACACCTTATATTTGATACTACACGTATAAAGTTGACTCGAGTTTGAAGAGAACTCATGCTGTTGTAAGCGGCCGAAGCGGGGTAATTTATTATGTTTTTGTGTATAAGCTGTGATTAAACCTTGTGATTTTGTAATTCTGCTCTGATGTAATAAGGTTTACAGAAGTGAATAAAAACTAAGCTACTATTTTTTCGAAAAATAAAATCATAAAGTGTTTGATAATTGTTGTTGAAAAATCAACATGAATTAGAAAACAAAAAGGAAGACATTAAAGTTAACACTTTCTATCCTTTTTTGGATTCAGTTATATTCGGGATTGATGAGAATTTTAACCAGGAAACGACCAATTTAATTTTAAATATCAGTGAAATACTAAATTTAAACTGTAACGTTGATGTCGACTTTACAATCTTGGAAACAAAATTTAAGATAAAACAAATTGACCTAATGGCGAAATGCAATATTATTAAATTTGATGAATCTGTCCCTAAAGGAGGCAACATCAATGAATTAATAAATTGGTTAATGGCCTGTGATAGGTACAAAATTTATTCTAATTTATTTGAACTCTTAAAAGTATTTTCCGTAATTCCTGTAACTAGTTGTTCCTCTGAGCGATCGTTTTCGAAAATGTTTAAAATTAAATCTAAATTAAATACCAAAGATTTAATGGAGTCGTCCGTAACTTTGTGATAGTACATTTAAACAAATAAATGAAAACACATTACGTTTCAAAATGTACTAGTTAGGTTAGGTTAGGTTAAAAGTGAGTGGATTAAACCGACCCTCCACTGCGACTCTGTGGTTTATTGTGGCTCACACCTATGTGTACACTTCCCCGAGCAACTCTAAGTCCTCAATGAGTCTTATTATTGCCTTTGGGGAGGTATTCTTCAAGTCCTCGGGCAGCAGGATATCTCTACCGAAAATAAAGAACCTGATCCTGGCAGTTGCCGGGCATTCACATAGCACATGTCTGTCTGTCTCGTCATCCTCCATACATAGGCGGCACTCGGATTCGTCTTCAAGCCCCATCCTGTGCATGTGATGTCTTAGACCACAATGGCCAGCGTATAGGCCTACTGCTGTTTTGAGCTTAATTCTGTTCCTATTTAACAGACTTTCTGTTATCCTCTTCTTCATAGGAAGGGGGATAAATGCCTTTGCATGGAACAAGCCTGGCAGTCCAAGCCAATAGAGATTAGCTTTTTCCTCAACCAAGTCCTAAAGCTGGTTCATGTCCCACGAATCTCGTCTGTACTCCTTTCTTTGCTAGAAGGTCCGCAGACTCATTTCCCTCCAAACCTGAAAGTCCTGGTATCCAGATAAGAGCGATTTTATTGTCGCTCCCCAGGCCAGCAAGTGTCTTTTGGCAGTTCCAGACTGTTTTGCATGTACAATGACTCGCTTCAAGTGCTTTAAGGGCCTTGACTATCCGAGAATATTTTTATCGTTTTATGTGTTGTTTGTTGATCCTGCAACATTCTAACACACAATTCGATACCATGGACTTCTGCTTGGGATATTGTGGTGTTATTTCCCAGGCTTACTGACAGGTCAACCCTCGGTCTTAACCCCATGTATTCGAACTCCTATACCTTTATTGGTTTTGGAGCCGTCCTTGAACAGGCACAGCTCTCCGTTAAGTAGATCAGATTTATTCTGATCCCACTCCTCTCTCACTGGGAAGATCACGGAGTAGAGTTGCTGTGCACTAACAGTTTTTGGTATCAGGTCCGATGGCATTCCCAACATGTAGTGGTCTTTCACAACTTTCAGCATGTTGGATGATTCCATGTGACTCGTGCTATCCACCATGCCGTTGGTAACATGATGGAGTCTGTATGTTGTCCTCACTGCTTCCCCTTCCACAAATAGGTGGAGTGGTGGAAGTTTCAAAAGGAGTTCCATGGCCGCTGTCGGAGTGGAGCGAATCGCTCCTGTAATTGACAGGCAAGCCTGTCTCTGCAGTCTACTCAGTTTGGCTTGGTTTTCATTTATTTGTAACAGAAGCGATTGGATTCTCTTTTTTTTATATGTAGAGCAAGAAAAAACAAATAATCCCAATTATTATATTCGTATTATCATATTATTTTTGTTAAGTTTTTTTGTGTATGAAAATAAAATCTTTATATTTTACCGCAATTCTTTTCAATCATAATTTTCCTTACACATACATACGCACCTATACAAACATACATTCACACACACATACCCACACTTGGCCCACTCTAATAAAAAGGTCTGGGCACGCCTGATATTTGGCTTCTAATAAATAGCTTTTGCTAATCTTAAGTGTCGAAAAACTTAAACGAATTTTGTTTCCCAATTTCTAACCAAACATTTGTTTCTTAAACTGCGAGCTATACATTTCATTTTTAAACTAACACCTCAAGTAATTGCTATTTAACGTAAAGAATATTTTGCTTTAAACTATTAGTGTTAATTTGCATTTGTTAATAACAAGTTAAAGCTTCCAAGTTCTACCTTAATTGAGTCGAGCTTTTCATTTATGACATACTGAAACTGTGACTAATAAAGGTTCTCTCCAGAGTGTTTTCTCGAATTAGGGAATGTATAGGTTAGAATAGTATTTGAGGTGTAGCTTCGAAAATTACGCTTTTAAATAATCCTTTCAGAATAATTGGCCCGTACAGCTACCGAAACTTACAAGCTTTCTTAGGGTTGGTATTTTCATCTCAGTATAATTTTATTCGGCGGATATTTTCCATGGTGACAATTGCCCCAACAATCGTTTCCACGGTAAATATTCGAAGAGTAAAGATATTAGGGGATGAAAATACTGGCCCTTAATAGTAGAGGCTTGTCTGGAGTAAGTGCATTAGAATAGCCGTGCCTTTGTTATAAACAATTAATTATTTTAATTTAATTATTATTTATTTAGTGCATGATAATTAATGTACATGTTGTAGTGGTATTTTGTAATTTCAAAATTTCGCGACTAACATTTTCGAGGCGCGTGGAATAGGAGATTATTTATTTTTATTGTTGCTAAATTTGTTTAACAGGATTTTAATTGTTGCTAATCTTTTGAAAAAATTGTAACACGTTCGTTAACAACTGTTGTTTTTTTCCGAATGTAAAATTCTTTTGATATTAATTTCAAGTAAGTTTTAGTCAAAATGTGAATTTTTGGACTTAAAATATTTGCAAAAAATATAAACAGCTGATTGCTACCCGAAGTAGTGATTAGGTCGTGCGTTGCTTATTAAAAGATCAAAAGAATCATTTGAGGAAAAGAGGAACATTTTCCCACCAAAAAACAATAACAAAAACACAAAAAGATCCGTTTGGACAAATATATTTAAGTTTTAAATTTTTTTTTGATTAATTGTTTTTCTAAACTAATCGTAGGTTGTATTGTCCTCAGGACATAATTTTTTGTAAACACTGTAATTTAACGTAAAGCGATTGTCACTAAGTTTTGAGAATTTAACTCATTCTGATTGTATTTAAAGAAAAGTAACGTAACAGCGAAGATAACTTTTGACAAAAACTGTCAAAAAGTTATTAAATTGAGGCTGATATGAACAATTGAATTTTGTTTTTATGTATAGTCATGTCTGGTTTGATTAGAGGCCTAAAATAGTTAATTTTCACTCGATCTTTCATAAATGTAAATAAAATATATATATATATCTATATATATATGAAACCATATTTTGTTTGATAGAACTTCGACACCTTGCCAAATACTTCAGTAAATCCCTAAATTAGTGAAAAAACATACTATGGTATAATCTATAATTTTTTACTAATATAATTTAAAACCAAATTAACGGATTATATTGGGGGAAGAATCAATATTACGTAATTCAATCCTAATTAGATTGGTTTTTCAAATGGGATACACTGTAATTTCAACACTTTATCTTCAATATTTTTTAATGTATTCCTATACCTTTGTCTATTATAGTTGACTAAGTATTTTACTTTTATGAAAAATCGACTGAAAAATCAGCTATTTTACACCTCTAATCAAACCAGTCATGACTACCGATAAAAAGAATATGTGATTGTTCATATAAACGTAAATTTATTAAATTTTTGACAGTTTTTGTCAAAAGTTATCTTCGCTGTTACGTTATTTTTCTATAAATACAATCAGAATGAATTAAATTCTCAAAAGCCGAAATGATTGATATGATGACAAGAATATAAATCATAAAAAAGTTCCAGAAAGGAGACAGCCAAACAAAAGGACATTTGAAAAGCTCAAGGAGCATTTTCAAGAAAACTATTAAATGTTATTTTGGGAGGAACGGAAAATCCCCACTGTGCATTGGCCAACGAGACCTTTCTGATCAAATGAAATGTTCCACGAACATCAGTTCAAAGAATTTTACATACGAACCAAAAAGCATCCTTGCCATGTGCTGCTTCTACAAGAATTAAATGAAGGAGATTACCAAAGAATATTGACTTTCTGAATGAGCGGAGCCAAAAATAACAGAACAGAAAAACTTCGCACATTTAGTGCAACTTTGTGACGAAGCAACATTTCACAGGGACGATAATGTGAACAGGCATAATTTTTTATTATTATGGTACAAACAAGCCACATTTTTATTATGATACATTCACATTAACGTCATTGGGCCACATTTATTTTGAAAACTACTGAACTGTGTATCGCAATTCAAGGGGAACATTTTGAACATTTAGTTAGATAGAATTTACTGCCTAAACGTACCGCATACTCGTTTACATAGCTATATTTTTATGTTATTACTAATTATGGTATGACTAAGTTAGTCGTTGAGTTCTCAGATAATATCTAAATTCGATTTCTTTCGCTTTGTATTGTAATTCTGGTTGATGTTGAATTGTTATAAAAAACCAATATTGTTACTTATCAAAATTTCATTTTTCTTAAAAAAAAAATTAAACTGACGCTTATGCGACTAAACAAATTTTATATTTATGTATAGTCATGGATGGCTTAATTAGGAATGTAAAGAGCAAATTTGTCATAAAAAGTAAAATACTGTCAAAATTAAACATAAACGAAGTTGACATTTTGATTGTTATTTTGGTTTCCAATAATAATTTTAAGCACTAGTGCGAAAAAGTGCCAAAAAGAGAAATATGGTTTAACAGCCATAAGATATCTATAAAAATTAACAACAAATCTCACTTGAAAACTTCAAAGTTACACATTTTTTCCATAAATAAATTACAATGAGTATTAACATTTGTCTTTGTTATTTTTGCACTTGGACAAAAAAAATTGTTTCCTTTTACGTAGGAATATTGTATGCTACTCGTGCGAAATACATGTTTGGGTAATACAATGAAAGTTTTAAGAGCTGAAATTATTATTGCAAAAACGAATTACGAGATAATGAATACGAACTTTTTTAGTTACACCCATGCGTCCCCGAGGATTTCCAAGAACATCTCAGAGACCAGATCTATTTAGATCGCGTCCGCCAAACACTTCCAGACCACCTTCTTTGCACGTTGATGACTTTGTCGCTTTAGAAACATGTGGCGCACAACCTACTGGTCCTACAGGTAATACTTTTTATATATACCTACAAAATAATTTCTAAAAAAGATGCAAATTGAATACCGCATTTAACAATATACATATTATTTGTAAATAAGTTGTAATATTTCATTTGAATAGTTAATTTGCTTAGGTATGACCAGGGTGATTTTTCAAGTTAGGTATCTTCAATGTGAATGGTAGAATGACTGCTGAAATTCGGGTAGCATAAATTAATTATTAATTTTAACCTGTGCAATACTTGACGAATAGTACTGAAGATGGCGAAAGCCGAAAACGCTTTAGTAAAAAAAATTTTTTAATACATTGTTTGCCCGAAATACAAAGTCTTTACATTTTCTAATTTACCTCTACGCCCACACAACCACTACCCCCTTTTTCATTAGAATAAAATGACTTCGCACTTCCCTATCTTAACTTCAAATGTTCTGGTTTTGCTAGAAAAATCAAAATTCGACGCTATTGTCCATTTCCGGTTTTATTGGAGGTTCTTAAATTTCGTCATTCAGTTGATGTCATACAATAGATTTTTAAATGTTAAGATACGAAAGTGCAAGTTATTTCATTGTAAGTTTACCGTTTGGCCAATTTGAGTATTTGAATCCCTACTTAATTGAGAACACGGTACATGAGTTTTAATATTTTGCTATAGTAAAAGGTATATACATATTTTTTGGAGCAATACTAATTACAAAAAATATATTTGCCACAAAAGTATTGAAGAGCAAAAAAAGAGTCCTCACCTTCCATACGGCGCATAATATGCTGGTAAATATGTAATTCGTTTATATGTAGCTATCAGTGTTCTCGGCTACTTATCGATATCATTGGCTACTTATCGACATTATTGCTCACCTATATTATACCACAACGTTTATAATATTAGTAAAGCATATAGATCGCATTTTATGTTCTAAAAGAATTCATCAGTTTTAATATTTTACTGTCTTATACATAGAAAAATAAAGCGGTTTCATACAAAATTAAGATTTGGCTTAAGAAATAAAGAAACATATATGTGTCTAGTAATGTGAATATGAGAAAACTCTTAATATCACTGAAATATGTATAAAATAAAGGTACAAAACCAGCGTTGATAAAAATACACAAAAAAATGGGCGGATAAAATGTTTATTTGTAGGAAAACTCGACACCAGGTCCAGAAGTCGATGTTAATCTTGTGGGTATTTGTGACAATAATTAAATATATTAATTCAAAATGTGGTCACTTTAATGAAATAAGAAAGGTGCACCCGAGTCTTGTGTGGGAATTAGGAAAACCAAATCAATATATGGCAAGGATTTTAATAATTGTGTTTTATCGGTCCAATGCTGCCGCGCTCCGGCTGGTACCGATCCCCCTTATGCAATAATATATATATATATATATATATATATATATATATATATATATATATATATATATATATATATATATATATATATATATATATATATATATATATATATATATATACATATATATATAAATATATGCATATATATATATATATATATATATATATATATATATATATATAAATATATATATATATATATATATATATATATATATATATATATATATATATAAAACAGTAAGATAGAGCTGACAGTTTAAATTATGTAGTAGCTCGACTGGACCCAACATGTAATTGTTAATAAGTCCACACCAAACATATAATTTAAACTCGTGCTGAAAATGGTATTCGGTTCCTAAGTGAGGATTTTCTAAATCCCACGCATGTTTATTTCTAACATTGAAGACACCGATTCGTGTAAAAGTTGCTTCATCGCTGAACGAAGCTGTATTTAAAAACATTGAGTCGGTATTTTGCTGGTTACGACATAATTAAGCAAATTCCAATCTGACTGGGGAACAACTTCCAACAAAATCTGAACAGACGTAAAGTGGTATAAATAAAGGCCCTCTTGATTAAAAATTCTAGTAACGGAAAATTTACTTACTGTATCTGCAGCCGTATACCTAGTGCTAATTTTCGGGTTCTCAGCGTGGCTGAGAACTAGTATTTTCTCTTCCTGTTCGGGTGTAATATTCTTAGGGCATCTCCCACTATTACATTTGGGACGAAAGTTTTCTAAAAAAATTAAAATCTGGCTGCCTTCGGTTTGGGTACATTTTACATTTTCAAACAAACAAAACTTAAAAGGGATGCAGTAGCAATTGTAAATGCAAAAATTTATAAAACAGTTGCTCTCAACGACATTTACCTAGGTATACCTTTTTTACATACATTTTCTCCGATTGTTCCTACTTCACTACTTTCTATCTCTGGTCATATTAATCGTAGAGAGTTAGGTAAGGTCGCATTTTTTCATTGCAAAATCTAACGAAACTATTGATTGCATCAAGTTAAATAGATGAAAGAAGAGTACTCCAGAGCTTTGGCGAATTTTTGTGATGAGTGCATTGTGATTGTGATTTTTTTTATAGTCTTCCCCTTTGAATTCGTTCGTGCATGTTTAGATTCTATTAATTTAGACGTAAATGAACTTATTAGTTCATAAATATGACCATTTCTAATTTTGTAATGTTTCATGTCTCTGAGTACTATATAGGTCGGTAACTTTAATTCTACCCTAATTTTTCGATTTTATTTAAAGCAACTAGTGGAATCGTATATTCTATAACAAGCTAAGATAAGACCATAACCTAACTAATTTAATAACACTCTCCCCTTATTATCCCACTTTATATAAGCGAAGTTACATCTAACGGTGAAAATCTCATTTTATTTTAGCTTAAAACTTAAGAAAACTAGACTTTTTTTGACAGCTTTTTAAACATTTTTCTAAAATACATTACGCCATAAAAGTTACATGGAACTGTGAAAGCCAAATTTAAAAGTTTCAAACAGTTCAGAAGTTATGGGGAAAAAACCATTCTTTTGAAAGATGACTTATTTTCTCTTATATTAAATGACCTAAAAAACATACCTTGAACTGTGAAACTCTTATTTAAAATGTTAAGGCAGTTCAGAAATTATGGGGAAAAACATTCTTTTTTTGACAGTTAAAAAGATATTTTTTTAGAAATAGAAAAAATGTAAGCAGTTCAAAGGTTACAGGGAAAAAACAATTCTTTTTGACAGCTGAGAAAAAAAAATTGTAAATAGAAAACGCCACTGAAAGTTACATGAAACTGTGAAGACCGTATTTTAAAAATTTGAGCAGTTCAAAGGTTAGAGGGAAAAATCTTTTTTTTTTCGATTGCTGTCAAAATATATTTTTTAATAAATTAGGC
This sequence comes from Kuschelorhynchus macadamiae, assembly GCA_030620095.1. Taxonomy (NCBI): domain Eukaryota; kingdom Metazoa; phylum Arthropoda; class Insecta; order Coleoptera; family Curculionidae; genus Kuschelorhynchus; species Kuschelorhynchus macadamiae. Next base: position 171,779 of record JAUTXW010004742.1, read on the forward strand.
CACTAAAAATTACATGGAGCTGTGAAAACCGTATTAAAAATATTAAATAGTTTGGAATTTACGGAAAAAGGCAATTTTTTGACAGCTGTCAAAATATCTTTTTTTTTATATAAATTACGTGACTGAAAATTACATGGGACTGTGGAAATCGTATTTAAAAATTTTATGTTGTTTAGAGGTTACAGGAAAAAACATTTTTTTACAGATGTTAAAATTTCTTTTGACAGCTATCAAAATATTTTTTTATAGCTGAATTTTTGGAAACAAAAATTGTTATTCATTTTCTTTTTTATAGAAAAAAGCAGGCGTCCTGTCGGAAAAGTGATTACGGCATCGGAAAGTGCCCAAAAATATACACAAAATGGAATATCTAAAGGATTTTGAGTATGTACAGGGGGTGTATTTACTAGATACATTTTAGATACAATTATAGTATATCTAATTTGTATTTTGTACACTCAAACAAAATAACACTTAGTTTTAGTGTTATTTTTCGTTACCATACTTTAAACTTTATTTGAAGTTTTATGTGGCATTTCAAGCAAATTTATGCAAAACGTGTCTTTTTTACTGTAAGGTCTGAATCGGATGTATCAAGTTAGCGGACGTTTGTTAATTAAAACATAGCCGTAAAGGTTAATAGTAAAGGGAATCAATTCGAAAATTATCACACTTGCAAAAAAGACATAGATTAAGCAACCATTTGCTTTCGATCTGTGTCATATCTGGCTATTAAATTTAGATTCGTGAAAGGAAAATGATACTAATTAGGTACGTTAATTATAATTCCATATTTCGAAATTTTTAACTTTTTAAATACAGGCAATAACCCCTTTAAAACATTGATAGAAAAACTGAAATATCTCCACAACCTATAAATATTTTCTGATGAATATAAATTAGGAAAATATGTGCCCTAGGGAGATGCATATTTTATTCGTATACGGGATTTTTTTATGGTCTTACAATTTTCAAGTTTTTCATTAAATTCTAAACGTCAATTTTATCGAAAGGTATAAGTTGTAGGCAAATTTTTAGAAAAAGAAATTTCCTTTTGTTTCCAGTTCTATAAATAATTTCTATACAATTTTATCAAAAATGAATAGTAATGAAGATTATTCAAATAGTTGTTTTTGTGACATTTTTAACTCAAAAACTTACCCTATACTTTAATTTTAAATGCGCAAATAAATAGAATTTTTTATTACAATTATTATTATTATTATTATTACTATTATTATTATTAAACAATAACTTTTTATACCAATATCATTTTATTTTAATACTAACAGCTATCAAAATGTTTCCGTTCGCAACCATTTATGTACCAGTAGGACCAGCGACCGTTTATTGTACAAAACATAGCCGTCATGGATATATTAATAGAAAAACACGTTCTGCGCCACACGTATAGGAATGCTGCACAACGCAAGCACCCAAAGTCCACAATTTTAGCACCTTTTAGTTTAGATTATCATGCGATTTTTTTACTTACAATCTGACAGTTGACTTCAACTTTTTATGTATTGCGTTAATGGACGTTTGTTAATGAAATTAGGACGAAAGTAAGTGTGTACACAAGCACAAAAGACCCTTTTCGCGACCTAACGCTCGTACTTGTTATTGTGTGATTTATATTGTAACAAGGGAATGGAGGTAATTCCATAATTAAAAACGGTATCGGAATGTTAATATTCCATAATAGTCGTAGAACGGTTACTTTTCATATGAGGCACTTTATACCACAAACGAAAGCAATATTTATTTTATTGTTCTTAAATTTTCTAAATCGAATTGTTTATATTTTTTTAGGTTATAACAAGTTAAGCAGGGAAATCCTAGCATCTACTAGAATGGCTAGAGGAACGAGAGGGAGGGCTTTTGTTACTTCCGAGCGAAGTATGCAGTTTAATAGACACACGTATGTATTTAATTTAATTTATCCTTGACTTTTTTACTTTTGAGATTTTCATTTTCAGAATGTAATACATCATCCGTACTAGAAATCTTAAAGAATTGTGGTTTTTAAAATTAAATTGCAATATAAATACTTTAATAATCTAAATAAACCAACAAAAACCTGTTTGCTCTTTTGAACTTTATATCTGTTAAGAACAAGACAACGTATAGGAAATTTTTTTATTGTTAATTTCTTACAAAATTTTAGTCTAAATTAAAGTTGTTACACAAAAAAAAAATATATATATATTTCGAATCCACCTGTCAAATGTGGTCTGACGGAAAATGTGTTCCTTGAAGCGTTATGGGATAAACTTGCAGATATTTTATTCTAAAAAAATCTAGAAATTTTGTCAAAAGTGTGGAAAAACATTAGTTTTTAAAATGTATAACTTTCATCACGCACTTTTATTGTATTATCCCTACAAGTTGTTAACGTGTAAAATGTATCATATCCTTTTAAATTTAAATAACCAAAGTAAAAAGTTTACGAAATTTTAATTTATCCTAAAAATATTCTAAAATATAGTATTCGATCGATGTCTAAATTGGAAAAAAATGCAACATGGTAAAACTTAGGCTTCACTCTCGTCTCGTATTTATTTATCTAAAACCCGCAAGTTTAGACGAGAAATCTGTAAAAAGCAGAAATCTGGTTATAGTAAACTTCTTCTCTTTTTTGTTCGATGATATCCTCTTCTAATTTAATTCGAATAAGGGTCAACTTTGGTTTGAAAAGCTGGTAAACAGCCAAATCGGATTTTTGAAAAGGTTGATAGCTCTATTGTTGCATATACAGAAATTTAAATTCGATTAAAAAAGTGAAAAAGTGTGTGTGTGTGTTGTCTATATTTTAGAGTTTCATTTAACATAAATATAATCTTTTGATAACCAAAATAATGTCTATCACACTGAGTTAATAATTGTATAATTGGGCGATATATGAAAACAAAAGACTTAAGGCCGTTTTACGTGCTGCAATTCTTCTTTGCAATATGCAATAGTCTTGATCAAAGGCATGCTCAGTTTGACAAAAGGTACAAATGTCTTGCTACTGCGCATGCTTTTGTTCAAGACTATTGCAACTTGCAAGAAAGAATTGCAGCATGTAAAACGGCCTTTACGAATTTATTTCGGTTTACCGGTTTCCAGTGCCTCGTATTTGCGTCTCTTCAGAACCACTACAGGGAGTAATTAAAAATTAGATCTGCGAAACCTAGCCAGATTCGTCAATCCTATGTCTTAGAAAAAAACAACAATACTTAGAATTCTCTTAGTCAGAAGTTGCACATTAAAATATATTACTACACTTATTCATTAAATTTGGAATTATAAGTTATAATGTAAAACTTATATGTAATATACAAAAAAAAACAGTCAACAGGGAAATATTTTGAGCACGCCACCGTGTGATGAAAAATATGTTTTGACGATATACGCACATTATTCCCTCTACTTGTTAATAACTTTTGCAAGTAATGATGTCCTCTATCGAATAAGTAAGAAAATATTACTGTGTTCCAAAAATATAATTAAATACGGGCAGGTGGTGTTAACAATGGTAGTGCTTTTTTTTTAAATGATTGAAATATTAAAAGAATACTTCCTAGGAACGGGAAAAAAACAGACGTATATAAAACAATTACGATATTTTTGGACAAACATTTTTTAGAAGAACAAGGAGAAAAGGAAATTGCCACCATAATTTTGTTGTTTGTTAAGGCTTAGTTCTCTTTTCTTATGCATTAGAATTTGTATAATATTTGAACATTTTACGTCGCTTTCCTCGACAATTACACCCGTAGTATCGCTGATTCATAACTGCCGGTACAGTTTGAAGCAAAAAAAGTTTGTTTATTTCCGATCCCTTACTGCATTTCAATCTCGTGTTACTTCGTTATTTGCACCAGCCGGAAGCATTCGTGTATTTTAAAGTTGTTAAAATTCGTATATATTTTTAAATTTTTGTGTTTAAAATTGATACTGTGCCGTTTTCTCAACATACCTAAACTTCAACGGGAAGTATTTAGTGATCAGAGTGTCCCAAAGAAAGGCAAAAGGCCAAAATATAATGATATTATTAGAGAATTAAATCGGATTAGAAGTGTTATAGTCATCTTCTTCTAGTGTACCATCCGCAGAGTAATCGTTCTGAATGTAAAACATAAATCTAGAACATGCTATTTTTGTATCACGTGCAAAAAATATATATATATATATATATATATATATATATATATATATATATATATATATATATATATATATATATATATATATATATATATATATATATATATATATATATATATATATATATATATATATATATATATATATATATATATATATATATATATATATATATATATATATATATATATATATATATATATATATATAAATACACAATAAAAATTCGGAATAGTTTTTCACGAAGCGGAAATTCATCCATTGTCTTGGGTGTTAGACCAAAACCAGTTTTTGCTATAAGATGGAGTTTATATCTGCAAGAGAGGGTAGACACGGAGTTAAAAATAATATAATCGAAAAATACCCATTATTCAAGAACTGCGAATTTATGAGGACTCCGATTTTAGCTCTAGAAATATCCTCTTGTTTAAACGAAAAGGGCATAAGATAAGATAATTTTATGGTTAATTTTTAAGGCCATTGAATTTGCACACAGATGAACAAACTTTTAACTAATAACAATATAGAAAGCAAAGATATATTATCTTGTTTGGCGGATATCTCTCAACTTATTTGCAACCTACACCATTCTATTCCGACACACAAAAATTTGATATTCTGCCTACGTTCATATATTCAGAAGAAAATTAGTTGAAAAAAGTAAGATGAATGAGTTTTTATTTGGAAAAATTTTTGTAACAGAATTAAAAACTTTGGATGCTGTCCATGCTAGAGAAATTTAAGAAGAAAAGTCAGACTCAATCAAGGAAAGAGTTGAAGGACAACAGGATGCAATACCTCAGAAGACGCTATTAAGTCACCAAGTAAGGCATTTGTACGCCGGTCGTATAGCAAAGTATTTCAGTGCTTGTGAAAAAATTACATCAGGGAGACGAATCTTAAACTGGGTAAAAAGGGTTGTTATACCTTTTAAAATACACCCACAATAGACTTTAATTAAAAATCTCAATATTTCAGCCACCGAAATGAGTGCTTATGACCAAGCCATTAGTAATTTGGTTAAATTGGTGCTGTATCCGAATGTCAATATGAGCCTGGATGATTTTATTAATATTTTTTAATCAATTCATCTTGGGTGCAGTTTCTATGGAGGTACTTGTTTTACCCAAAAAACCCCGCCATTTTATAATATTTTGTCGCATCAAGTCTTAGAAATTTTGCTTTAATGAAAATTATCGCGAATTTTGCCGCATTTTACAGGGTGATTCAAAATTTTTACAAACTTAATACCGCCATTGATGATGATGAAAAATTGTTATTGGAGTTTTGTTATATTTAGTTGAATTTTGTTAAACTTAATGCCCATTACGTTGACAATAATACAGGGTATCGCTAAAATACAGGGTGTCCCACGGTATTTTGACAAGTTTTACCCGTTCCTAGCTTTTTTATTAGAGGGTTTGGGAAAAAGTGTTCAGTATAAAAGATTAATAGTTAAAATTTGTTTTTAATTTTTATTTTTTTTACAGGTCTGTTTAAAAATTTAGGCTTTGTCAAAATTTCATTGAGTTCCTGTTGACAACTGTAGAGTCTGATGGTATAATTATTTGAATTCCTTGATTACGTCCTTTATTTGCTAAACATTTTCCTCGCTCTTGGTTTGGTTACTGTTTAATGTATTGTAAATATTCTCCTGTCTATTTTTGCTATACCTAAGTGTTCCAGGTATTATCTTTCTCTAGTTGACGTATAGTGTACTTGTCCATACCGCTAGGAAACCACGCAATTAGCATTGCAAAACATGATGCATGATCTATCGTTTGTCGACTGCCTCGGTGTTTTCTTGGAGCTTCTTGCGGACTCTCCCCCGTAGCTACTGCGTTTTTGGGTAATTATAGGCGGGCTTTTTATTTTCTCACGTTTTTCGTTACATGGTAATGGGATGATGCTAGTAATTGCTCTTTTTTGCGTCGATCTTTTTGTTCGGAGTGGTACCACGCGAATGTTGCCGTCTTTGCTGGGTTGTAGTTGGATTATTCGCCCTAAGGGCCATTTAGAGGGATCGATGGAGTTATCTTTTATGAGAACCATTGTGCCTATTTTTAGATTTCTTGATTTTCTTTCCATTTATATCGTATTTGGAGCCGACTTAGGTTCTCTGAAGACCAGCTCTCCCAAAAGTCTTTTTTCATTTTTTGGATTAGCTTCCATCTCTGTGAGAGATTTTTATCTATTTTATTGAAGATTGGGTCTGGTATGGCTTGAAGCGGACGCCTAATTAAAAAGTGTCCTGGTGCTAATACAATGTCGTTGTCTATGTTTTCATTTAGTGGACAAAGTGACCTGGAGTTTAGGTATGACTTGATTTGTTGTATAAGTGTCGTTAACTCTTCATAAGTCGATGTATTGCTTCCAATTACTCTTTTAAGGTGATGTTTGGTAGATTTTACTCTGGCTTCCCATATTCCCCCAAAATGTGGTGTGTGAGGCGGAATGAAGTGCCATTTGATACCGGCTGAGCCGAGTGTGTTTTGGATTTCTAGCTATTGGGTGATTTGTCTAACTGCATTTTCTATTCGATTAGCGGTGCCTACAAAGGTGTATAGGTTGGATGGCTGTTCCATGCGGAATGTAAACCGTCGAAATGCACCCGCCGAAAATGTCTCTGTTGTCATGTCACTGACTTTTTCCAAATGAATTGCTTTGTTTTCTAGGCGTACAAAAACAGGAATATACCCTTTGTAGGATTTGTGCCCTTTTCCTTTTATTGCTCTTACTTGTATTGGCCCCGCATAGTCAATGCCGATGTGGATGAATGGAGATGAGGGTGTTACTCTTTGTGCATGTAGATTGCCTATTTGTCGTGACGCCGTTTGTTGTTTGTACCGTATGCATTTTCCATTTATAGCTTTTACGGTTTTTTTGTCATTGATAATCCAGAATTTGTTTCTTATGTGTGCTAGTGTTAGTTAGTTTCCTCAGTGGAGCCTCTTTTTGTCAGCGTCTCTGATGATTAATTATGTTAAATAATTAATTAATTAATAAATGTGGTTTTGCCTAGGCAGGATAATTGGATGTCTTTTTGTTGTAAGGGATTGATGCATTTTCTATTCTTTCTCCAACTCGCATTATACCATTATGATTGAGGAATGGGTTTAGCTCTAGTAGATGGCTTTTTTTTTCTTTATGTTTTCTTTTTTAGCTAACGCAGTTTTTTCTTGACTGAATTCATACGCTTGCAAGTGCCTTACTACTGCCGTCATTGTACTGCCCTTTTCTTAGGTCGTTAAGTTATTGGTTTTAGGAGAGTTCTTCAAGAACCTTCTGCAATATGAAAGGACTCGTATCATTCTGGTAAGTTCGTAAAACTGGCTCCAGTCTTCCCGAACTTCTGCACTTCTTTCAACTTTTTCAATTTTGGGAATTTCTGTAGTTTTTGGCCATATTTTGGTGGTTTTATTTTAAATTGGAGGATGTCTGGAGACCAGAGAGTTTCTAATGAGTTTTTTTGCATCTTTTTATCCAATTTCAATATTCATTTTTTTTTCTTTCATTCCCTCTGGAATTTGTTCCAGTAGTTGTTGAGTTGCTGGAGCACTTTCTTAGTGAAAATCCGGCTGTTTTGAGCATCTTAACGAGGTCTCTTTATAGTTCTTTCAGCCTTTCTAAGTTGCTTGCACCCAATAGTACGTCATCCACATAAAAATCTTGTTGAAATATTTTCGTTGCTGCTGTGCGAGCTGTTGTAGTGTTCGTGTAACGAGGAATGGGGCTGATGCGGTTCCGTAAGTTACGGTTCTAGGTTCATATTCTTGTAGTGGCTGGTTAAATGTCCATATGATACGCTGATATCGATGATCTGCTGAATGATTTTTTATTTGTCTATACATTTTTTATATATCAGCGATAAATGCTATTCGGTATTTTCGCCATCTCAGCAGTATTTCTTCTAGTTCGTTTTGCAGTCTTAGCACACTGAACATTGATTGGTTCAAGTTTATGTTATTGTTTGTTTTGCATGAGGCATCGAAAACTACTCGCAACTTTGTTGTACTATATTCTCGTATAACTACTTGACGCGGAATATAGTATTTTCCTTTGTTTATTTCAATACTTGGCACTTTTATCATATGGCCTTGTTGCAAATATTCATTCATAAATTCGACCTTTTGGTGGTACAGTTGTTTGTCCCGATTACATTTTCTTTCGAGTTGTTGAAATCTTGCGACCGCCCTCGGTTTTGATGACCCTAGTTATGGGGGGTTATTTTAAATGGGATTTGTACTGTGTATGTTCCGCATTGATTTCTTTTAGTGGTTTGTGCGAAAATTTTTCGCATGTCTGATCTTCTGCTCGAGGATGTTGCGGTGGATTTATTTCTTCGATCTCCCAAAATGTTTGCAGTGACTTGTCCTCTTCGGTACATGTAATTATGATGGATACTTTTACGTTATTTGTTTTGGTGTTTATTATGTGATCTGATAAAATCCAGCCAAATTCCGTATGTTGCCCTATTAGACCGCGTCGTCTTTCATGAGACCATTCAATATTATTTTTCCATATTCTTCCACTCCTAATAGGATGTCTATCCGGCCTATTTTGTTGAAAGTGGTATCTGCTAAAAAGGTGTTTTGCCATTGTTTCATATCTATATTTGGTAATGGCTGATTGGGAAGTGCCTTTGAAATTTAGGGGAACAATCACCTCTGTAGTTGGGCTATATTGGCTGAGACAACGTGTTTGCATTCTTTGTTTAACTATTTCCGACACTTGTAACGTTTGCTCTTATTTTTTGACGTGGTAGCGTCTGCACAGCTTCTTGGTTTATTTATTTATTTACAGATATCTGCTTTACAGGACAAAATCCCATTTACAAAGCTGGGCAAGCAATTATAAAGAATATCTTATATAATATAAAGAAAAAAAACTTAAATTAAAACAAAAACTACAAAATGTATCTATATGTGTAAATAATATCATCGTAATAGCGAACGCCGCACCTCAGAAGCACTAGCTTTGAAAAAGTCAAAATTTCGATTATTGATATCTTTTTCATACATTAATATATTTTGTTGCCGTGAGTTTAAGGGAGGTACACAAAAATTAAGTTTTCCTAATATATCAGAGCAATCAATCCTATAATTTACCAATTCCAAACCAATAATACCATAATTTAACAGTGGTAGTCACGACGATCTTTTAGGGAATCATACTCAAAACTGTTAAACAGCTGCTCATACGTATAGCGTTGGGGGATATATTTTAGAGCGGACGTAGGAATTGTACAATAGCTTTAGTACACTGATATTTTCTGTCGTGCAGCGTATATGTGAGGGACGAATTTACAAATTTTACAATTGAAAGTCTATTAGAAAACGATATTAGATTGCATCTCAATATTGAGCGTTAAATTGTTAATAAGACACCAATTATTTACAATATTTAGATTCTTCTGTAGCTCCACGCAATCGTCAATCCCACTGACATTATTATAAATTGTTGTATTATCAGCATACGTTAAATATTTTACTGTCAGGTCACAGGCAATGTCGTTGATGAAAATAATAAAAAATAACGGTCCGGAACAATGAGCACCCCAAAGGTCTGGGGCATTCATGGATTGGATTTGCTTATCACCAGGGTAGTTGCAAGCAATATTTCTTTTTGTTTCTCCTCTTCCATTGAGTGATAAGTTCTTCTGGGATTGTTGTTCTGTCTCTCGTGGCTGTTTTTTGGCGGTCAACATGAAGAAGCGTGTTGTGTAAATTATTACAGATTTTACATCGAATTTGACTGAAGCACCTCTCTTTTTCATTGTGTTTTAGATGGTTTGAACATATGTGGTTTTCCATAATGATTTTTAGTCGTTCTTGTGGAGCGAGCGTTCTGAACCCAGCACATGGAATTACTGAGTGACTTTGTTTACAAGCTGGGCATCTGTATTTTCTGCGGCTTCTTGTTTTGCTCTATTGATTGCTTCTAGGGATTGAAAACGTCTCTTCAGAAAATTAAATATTTCCTGAAGTGTGGGTACTTTTTGTGGCTCCATTAGGGTTAGGGTTTGTTCGTAACGCTTATTAGATTCTGAATCCCATTTTCTCGTAATTATTCTTCTCATAATTGGGTCCCATGTTGCAGTTTCATGGCCCATGTTTTTTCTTGCTTCTAGAAATTCATTCGTAGTGTCGTGTATGTCTTTTATTTGTTTCTGCTTACTCCTGGGTGATTTTGCAAATCAGCTTGGAGATAATTAGGAGGTCATTTTAGTGGCGTTGTTGTAGTAAATTCCATGCAGTTGTATAGTTGTTTTTAGTAATACTTATATTCATAGCTTTCACTAAATACCGGAAGTTTGAATGTTGGAAGGTTGCTGGTGGGCGTTACTTGTCTTTTTTGGATTCTATTATGTAGGGCGGTTTGGGTTTTCTCGAAGGTGTCCCTGACAGTCCAATGATTGTTTGAAAAGGCATCACTTCGGACTGCTTTTGAATGAGATTTTCTGTGTAAAATTTTTCGATTTCCTCCCGTTTTTTTTTAGTTCGTTCTGCAGCTCTTCGTATCAGTTGATGGGTATATCTTCTTGTAGTTTTTTAAAAATGATTTTGTTTAATCAGGACAATTCCTTGAAAAACATTTCTTTTTGGGACTCTTTACTATCTTGTACTTCCTTTTTTGGTGCGACAATTTTTGTCTGCGATACTTTTGGTTCGGTTTTTCATCTTCGGCATTTTTGCAGTCTCGGGGATACTTTTTTGTTTCCTCGTATTTATTTTTCATTAGGTCGAAATATTTCGTTGTGAAGTAGGAGTGTTCGCGTATTTCTAGTTTTTAGATGATTTTTCTTAACATTTTCCCATATCGGCTACTTGGTTGCGAGCTGCAATGTTACTTTGTGTTTTTCTATAAGTTGCGTCTTTTTTATAGTTGGTTAACAACTAGCTAAGTTCATTTCCGAGTTTGTTGATATCTGTTCATGACGTCTCTCTAAATCTAATTTGGGGGTCTGTCGGCCGTATGGATTGGTTCCTAGCTTCTATAGGGTTTGCTTTGGCCGTGTCTGAAAGTCTTATTGATTGATTCTTGTAGAGCTTCGTGTTGCTTCTATAGTCTGTGGATATTGCTTTTTTTCTCCAGGAGCTTTGTAGTGCTTCTCTATGGGCTGGTTTCTTGTAGTTCCAAGGACAATGGGAAAAAGAGAGGGAGGGATTCTGCCTTTCGTGATATAGAATATTATTTATCCCTACGGTCTTGATAAGCCAAAAAGGCTTTTGTAGGTTTGTATACTAGTAGTACATTTAAATGAGTGTAAAATGCTATACAATCAGATACTGGTTTATTCCCTATTCTGAACAACTATATATGCATAATAAGTGCAAACAATTACGGTGTCGATTGAACTTGAACGTGATGCAGTCAATATCAGGTTACTATACTCACGTTATGAACATAATATTAAAAATTATGTCAAGATTTTTTTAATGTAAACTATAAAATTTTCTTAGGTAATAATTAAAAATTTAAATAAGTAAGTTTTAAGTAAATTAATTATTGATTAAAAATCTAAATTATGGCTTAAAGTCTAGATCCTAGCGATGGAAATGTGTGAATGCATTCAATACAAAATCCATTGAATGAGAAAAAATCTACAGTCATTAAAATGCTGACCAATATTTCGATTTAAAGGTTCTCGTTGTTAAGTGTTGAGAGTGATCACCTTCGTTCGGTGCTATAGTGATAGCAAGAGGAAGTTACGAGATTAACTACGGTATTCTGATACCCCTCCTAGGTCTTTACGCTCTGAGTCCAGGAGGTGCTATAGTGGTGAAGGAAGTTGCAAAAAATGTAGCACATCTTGACTCATCGTTGCGCATCTGGTACTGTGGATTTAGGAAATAGCGGTTACTTTTAACCAAATTCACAATATCAGAGGGAGAGACTACTTGCTGCGTTAATACGGGAGGAATAAAATTGTTTTTTAGCCGAACAAATATATATAAGAAGAAAAGTTATCCTTGCTAGTCTGTGTTTAAGATGCATGTTAGACCGCAGGGATCAGTGTACGTATAATCTCCATTTCTTGCAACTTCCCCGCTCAATTACTATAGTACAGACTGGACTCAAGGCGTAAAAATCTAGAAGGGTTATCATAATGACAGTGAGAATATTCTAGAGAATGTTTGAACTCAAATATGTTCAGGAGTTTATTAGAGTTCGTTACCTTATCTCAGAACTTGTAACTTGTAGTAAAAAAAGTTGTAATACAAATTTTTTTTAATTTTCAGGTGGCCGGTTTATCCACTTAGTGTCACACTATATAGTTGAAAAAAATATATACAAAAAATAAAAGGTTTACATGTTTTACCGTTTTCTGAATACTTTTTTTCGTATCCGGGGGGCATATTCAGTAACAGCAGACGCGCTAGACGATCGGCTCGGATTGCCTACATTACCTAGGCGTCCAGTAACGGCAGACGCTCTAGAGCTAGCACGTCTGCTATTACTAAACTCTTGCCGTGCACGCGAGAGGTGCGCACTTTTGTTTTAATTTGGTGTACACGTTCTTCTTAAATACTATTAAACTAATATTTAGTCTTTTTAATATGCTTTTTTTTAATTCCTACAATTTGGATATGCCTGTACCGATTTACTTAAAATTTAGAGCACAAACAGGCTGGATCGATGACTCTAGGTGTTGGGTTTAGTTTTAGGTGTAATAATTTTTAGGGGTTTTTTAGTTCACTTTTATGGCCAGTCAGGAAGAAATGGATCTGCAGAGGTAGATTTACTACCTGAAATATATTTTTACAGTGATAAATAATTCTTCTGAGCTATTTATATTTCGTGTTTTTTTCTTTGCTTTTGCAACATTAGTTCTTGTTTTCCTGTAACATTTATAAATTATTTTACACGTTTCGTTTTTGTTTATTACCGGTGTTCAACCATGTTTTTTCAACACTCCATGTCTCTTTCTTTAAGCTTTCTAGCTCGCTTCTGCTGAAACAAATAGGTACTCTACATAAACTGTACAGGGTTCTGCAAAATCTAGGGGATAACATTGACTTTCAAAAACCGTAAGAGATGCAAAGTTGTTTGAATTAGACCAAACCTGCGAAATTCAACGCTGAATTAATATATCGTTGATTCCGACAGGGACGTCGGAAGTAGTCCTTCATTTCGAAAAAGAGGAAATTATCAAACTAAAATAATTTGGTCGATATATTTTGTTATAAGAACTTTTATTAAAAATAAGTACTATGAAAAACTGGGGTATTTTATTATTAATAACAATACATACCTAACAAGAAAACAACAAAAACCGCGTGAAATTCAGAACTTTTTTAATAATTTAACTTGTGTTTAATAAATTTGTAAAAATAAATATATTTGTTGGTGAATATTGAACATATCAAATTTTAAGTCTTTTAATCAAATAAAAGTTCTATATTTAAGCCACCCTCTGCACTGTGTACAAACTACAAACATGAAACTATTATGTTTTCAAAGTAACCTCGTACGTGATCAACTGTCAAAAAGCAATTACAGCATGGTAATTGGTAATAGGTACCACTCTACTAAGCTTGATACATTAGAACGCTTCAGTCGACGAACAGTGTAAACTAAAAATAGGCAGTACGAAAATGTAATATAATTTTGGTAGTATGTGTACCATACATTTACATTTGACTATTTAAGTATATTTTTTAATTTAGTCCTTTCCTTTTAATTCCTTATGAATAAGTGTAATTAAAAAATGTCCTATTGAAAAGTTTAATCGTATCGAGCGTTTATATATTGGGTTTGACAATTCTAACGTACAAATTAAGTAATTTTATTTAGATTAATCGATTATTATAATTTGCAAATTTGCCAGTGGAATTTGGATAGGCACTGAGTGCCACTGATTACTGATTTATATCCTTATTTTCCTGTGCTCCTAGTTTGGCAAAGCTATAAATTATCTTATTCTTATTTAATACTAAAATGTACTTACCTCTACGTCAGTTTTTGAATATAAATTAGATTCTTATAGTGTTTTTATTTATTTCCTTGTAGCTATACTTCTTTTGTAATAGTTCCATTTTTTTTAAATAATACTTATAAATTATTACATCCAATACACAGTACACGGCTAAGATGATAACATAACAAAAAAGGCATACATAATAATACATTAACATGCCGTTCCAGCCAGCAGTATCCTTGGTTGCTTGACTCTAGAGCGTGTGTACCTACTGCTTCAAATCCGAGCGTAGTCAAAGCGATGTTGAGTTTTCTAGCACGTCTGCTGTTACTGAATATGCATCCGGGGGCTACCTTATTCCTTTAGGCTACCCTGTGTACTGGACAAAAATTATTTTGTTCACAAGAAAATAAAATAATTTGTTTGAAATATTACGTTTTTAAAAAACATAATAAACATATAAACATCAAGTATCTCCGCCAAAGATTTCCAAATTTTTTTTAATGTCAGAACATTTACCCCAACTATTTCTGTTTTCAGGTTGACTGTTATCCACTTCCGGGGTCTCAAAATATGATTTACGTTTTTATACCCCTTAAAGAATCGAAGATCTATGCCCATGGCACCCAAAATCTAATCCCTGCGAGACACTGACCTTTTCTATCTTTGGTGCAAATTTAAAAAGAGTCTGTTAGACCGTTCTCAAATTATCTTTCGCGGAAATCTTGTTCACATTTTTTTTTCTAAGAATAAGTTTTTCCAGAATTTTTGAGATTTCAATACCATTTTTAATCAAACAGAAAATTTTTTTATTCTATATCGCTATATCGCCCTCTCTAAGAGAGGGTCTCCCTGGGGGCACTTTTTCCCGCATCACGAGACGAGAGAATGCCTTCTCTTTTCACTCGTACAGAGTATGCACGTGCATCGTTATGCATGAAAATATATCCATCTCCAATGGTGGGAGCAAAAGACGCAACGTGGGGCTCTAAAATGTGCGTGATATATCGATCAGCCGTCAAATGATTTACAAATACCAAGTCCGTTTTTGCCTCCAATGAAATCCCACCCCAAACCATTACAGACCCACCTCCGTAGCTTACTCCCCTGGTCGTCTGTAAACTTTCATTCTTCTATCGTTGGTGTAGAGGCAAAACGGGACTCGTCACTGAAAAGAACGTTTCTCTACTGAACTTCACCCTTCCTTGCCCTTCACCCAACTTGCTCTTCGGTGATTGGCTTCTAACTTGGGACCCAATCCTGCTTTATAGGGTCGTATATCAGCTTCCCGTAATCTGTTTCGTATTGTTTATAGACTAATTTGCCTTCCAAACAAATCGCTTCCTTAAACATTGCACCCTCAGGAAAAGTTTTATTGGGCGTGCTTACTTTAGAGTGGCCTTGTCCTGATCTTCTTTGATTGGATCCAGTTTCCCTGCACCTTTTAGGAACTTTTGAAAGTGCTCCCTGAATTTTTCCCAAAACTTGTGTAATGTGAGATCGGAAACACCAATACTCAGAAAGTCCTCTTGCGCAAGCGCAATCCTCGGGTGTCAGGTTTCTGTTACGATTCATTTTTTGTTTTTTATTCTTATGAAAACACGATTTCAAGTAAAGTTATTAAAAATTTACTAAGTTCCCACTAAAATCACTGTCAAAACTGATAGACATCAAACTTGCAAGTTGCAGGCTCAATTGTGACAATAAGTAGGTGCAGGTGACTTAAGTTACAAGGAGGCAAATAAAAGCGATACAATTCTAAAGAGCTTCACTGAAACTACGTGTTACCAATCTCATAGTGTCCGAGTGTTGAGCAGGACGGAGCCGTCTTAGAGTAAACACAGCTGACGAAATCGTTTCTTGAGGTTACAATGTTTCAGACAACGATTCGTTACAAATTTTAAACCGACAGCTGAATTTGTCAACTCAGACGAAAGACAAATTAATCAACAATAAAAAACAGATTATACGGGAAACTGATGCCTGTACGGTTCTAATAAAAAAGTTAGGAACGGGTAAAATTTTTCAAAATACCGTGGAACACCCTGTATTTTAGTTATACCCTGCACTATTGTCAAGGTAAAGGTCAATTTTCTTAAGCTTAGAAAATTTAAATTAAATACACCAAAACTGTTATAACGATCGTTAAAACTCAGTACTTTCAATGGCGGTATTGTTTGTAAAAATTTCAAATCACCCTGTAAAAATTGGCAAATTTCGCGATTATTTTCAATGAAACAAAATTTCTAAGATTTAACGTGGCAAAACTTTCAAGGGAATGCGTGTTTTTTACCCGTAGTTGAAAAAAAAATTAATTTTCGAAAAAATGTTATTTTTGTCTTACCATCAACCAAATGGCGGGGTTTATGGTATAGCAAATACCTACATGAAAACTGCACCCAAGACATTCATAAAATGAAAATCTTATGAATACGGTGTATCCCGTACGTCAAGTTTTGAATGGAGTAAAATGTACATGGTATCGAATTTTTTTGCCCCCCCCCCCCCCTGTACAACAAAGCCGTGATGCATCAAATATATACCATGTTAAAAATATAAAAATATTATCTAATCGAAAATAATATTTTATTTTTAAGAACAAATTAAATACCAATATAATTTTATTTAAAAAAATATTTTATTTTTAAGTAAAAAAATAATGTTTAGTACAAATTATTAATACAATTGTTACTACGTATACACCAACATCTTTTCCATACATATATGCATACCATAAAAATGTACTATCTAATATAAAATATTATACTACCTACATATACAGTTTGATACAGTTCTAATTTATAAAAAGTTTCTATTTAAAAAAATTATCAAGTGTTGTTTGTCTTAAACTAGTTAATTTATTTTTAATAATTTGAGATTCCATTTTAGACGCAACTTCTGAGATTGTTTCTCCTAAAACAGAATCTCCAGAAAACATACAAAAGTTTTCAATATCCCTTAACATTTTTTATGCTTCCTTAATGTTCTTAATATTGGGAGAAATAATTTCTTCATCATCATTAGGATTTTCCGTGAATAAAATTTCATCATTCTGAACATGAAGTTAAGTCGGAAGAGAATACATTGATGTTTCTACATAATTCCAATAATGGCTCATCATCTTCATTATCGTATTTCCTCTAGAATTTCGTCGAATCCAGCTTTGCGGAAGTAGTTATTGATGGTCTTGAATTCGGCTTTTTTCCGTGCAGCAACAATCCAAATCAAGGCACTTACAACATTTATGGATTTCTCCAATTGTTCGGTAGATTCAGAATACTCCATGGATGACAAAAGTCGCTTGATTAAAAACTTTCTGTAGTGGTTTTTAAAATTTTGAATCACGCCCTGGTCCAATGGCTGGCAATATGAGGTCGTATTTGGCGGTAAAAAAATATTTTAACATTTTTTAACTCCAGTTTTGGTGAGATGCAGCATCATCCAAAAATAAAAGTACATTTCGGTTTTGCCTTTGCATTTTTCGGTCAAATTTCATCAACCAATCCGACATTATATCTCTTGTCATTTAAAAGGTTTCACTATACATAACATTAGGCCATCCAGGCCTAAATATCAAACTTCATGAGACCCATAACCAGTATTAAATTATATTGTTTAGAGAAACTTAGTTTAGAGTTATTAACAAAAAAAATAGTTTTGGTATTAGCATCAACTTCAGGACATAGGGTTCAGACTTGTCTGAAATATTCATGCCGAATTTAGTATTCTTTATACTAAATAAACTAATAAAAAAAGCTTACTGTTATCAAGATCAAGTTCATTGTGTTTATATTATATTTAAATAATTTATTTACTTAATAGTCTGTGCAAAATATATTCAATACAATCTTGGGACTGGGAACATATTGACACTATCCACACACATGAATGTATAGTTTACTATACTGAACCTTAGTATGCAGAACTGGATATGAAACAATCTTAATATTGGATGAAAGTTTTCTAGATACAATGTGGGTTGATGATATAAGTTCGAATGACCTCGGCAATAATGGGAATCTAAGAGTTTCTTATGGCAGCTGATAATTTCATCGATATATGTAGTTTGATATCATCTGATAAGTACTTAGGTAACGTATATTCAGGTCATTTTCAGGGCTAAACCGTTTCTTCATCTCATTGATTGTCTTAATATCTCCGTTCAGTTTTTGTTGAGACCTCAGTAATTGATCAGATAAATCTCATCGTTAAAATCAAATAGTGAAGTAAGAACCTTCATTAAGATACCTCTCTTGAAGCTTCGCGTCGATACGCTTTGCATGCCTTCATTCATCCTATTCTTGTAGGTGATGTATTAATGTCAGGCACGGAGTATCGGGGGATACCGTTATGGCTTCACATAGAGCAATGATATTTTTGATTGCGCCGCAGTGGGCTTTCAGACCAAAGTAGCAAATAACGTGCGACTTGCTGCCTGGAAGCAGGAAGCTTGCTGCTTTGCAAATATATGGGTGGTTTCACACCAGAGTGACGTCGCAAACATGCGAAGTGTCAACATGCGACGTGCTTCCAAGCCGCGGACACGTTGTTTTGGCTGATCTCTTCATTATTTTTTCGTGGTGTCTAGCAAAAAATGTTTGCCAGACAATGAACAATTCAATATATCGTTTGTTTAGACTGTAGAGAAGTACCAGTGCCTTTAGGATTACACCTTAAAGATGTAGCAACAAAAGTGAACCAGATAAGGCTTGAAACCAAGTTGCTAGGATATATTTTTTTACAGGTAAGTTTATTATTTTGTTATTTTGAATATATTCGGTGTATTATAGGTGAAGAAAATCGTTGGGTCTAGTCGATCGGTAACGGCTGCCAATCAACAACCGAGAAAATATCAATTTACTGGCTTTTCCTAGTTGACCGTCGACAAAACTTAGGTTATGTCATGTTCGTTCAGCTTGTGACAAAATGTGATCGTTTTTTTAGACAACCAGACGTTTTTAAGGTCTGTCGGTAATATAGGTTAGCACCATTAAAACATAGGGTCGTTATAAATATTTTCCCGGATGTTTATTGCTAGCCTTACCGGTCGACTATCCACAGCGGAAAAAAATAGTTCAAAAAATAAACATTTTTTTACTATCTTTATTTGCGAAAAACAGTTTTCATACTAAAAAAAACAGAACGAAAATTAAAATAATAACTCCGCAGCCTGCGTATTTATATACAAATATTGTTGCCATGCATTTCAGGTTTCACGAAGAATGCGCATAGCCTCGTAAATCTCTTGCTGTTGGTTGACGTCAGTCAGGCTCTCGTGTTTTCGAATAAAGTTATGCAAAATGCAAGCAACTTTGACAGTATGGATAACTTTATCTGGTTCACAATCAATTTGTGTTTCAAAAACTCTAAATTTTGAAACCAACATGCTAAATGCACACACAACACTTTTCCTAGGTAAGGTCGCATATTATTTGCGGGAATGCTTCATCTGCTACAAAAAAAAACATAGAAAACGTGGCATTGTTCTCGTCATTTGGCAAGGCAGCATGAGGTGGCATATTCAATTTGTTTTTGGTAAGAGCGCTAAGAAAACCGGAAAATTTAATACACGAACCTCACTATTCCTTCTGTAGTCACCGACACTCGTAATAGTGAATATAACATCTGCGTCCGCACTTGCCATTAGTACTATTGAAAAATGGCTTTTATAGCTATAATATGCTTAAACTGATGTTTTAGGGCACTTAATTCTTATTTCATAGTACCTCTCAGAAATCTCTTTCCACTGCTCACTATTGAAGGACTATCCATAATTTCTCAGCAGTATCAGCAATAATACCGTTGAAATTTCTGGAAAAAAAAAAGTAAAACACTGTAAACGTCATCCCGGTTGCTAGAAACCTGAAAGAGAAGCAGAAATAAACGTTTAATAAATTGAAACGATAATATTAATTAAGATAATAATATCTTATAAATTTATATGCGCACTTTTTGTTTCAGCATTTGAATGCAAGAAAAAACGGAAACTACTCATAGATAGCCTCACAAGACATATGAAACATCATACTGGAAAAAGTGAAGATTCGGCTAAATCAAAAAAGAAGTATTACTTATGGGATGTAATGCAATTCCTCCTACCATTCACGAAATCAAGACCTCATTCGGGCAATTTGCCTATCGAGAACAATGAAGATGAAATGTTTAAAACCGATCAGTGCAGTATAGCCAATGATGAAAATGACTCGAGCTACCGATCTTGAAGAACACACCGCTGAATATTATCCGGTAGCAGATTGACCACCATTAGAACCCATCGCAGAAACGAAGATTCAAGGTACTGATATTGCAGACATTAGACAATCTGTTGCAAGGAAAGAATACATTAAAATCAGCGAGCGCTTCTACTCCTGTAGATAGTACTAACAGACAAGCTAGTAATTCTTCTCATGTTTTGGCATCAAACTCGGTGTATATGCATAATAACATTCATGCTGGCAATTTTACACCGATTCAGTTTCACCAAATTATCAACCTATTTATGAGGACAATACACCTAACCAAAAAATGATCCGTCATTGACCCAATAACGAGTTTATGATTTGTATATATTTTGTAAGTATATAATAAATTAACGTTTGAGTATTTTCTTGTCCTTTATTTTCATGCATTAACTAACTTATTACTTACCTCAAAAAAGTCTTTCTTCCACAGAAATAGTTCTTCGATAATTTGTATTCTGTAACTGCATTGATTGGTTTATTAGATCAACAAGCTTGTTGAAAGTTCTTTTTCCATCCTTTAGAAGTTTTGGAATTTCTGAGGATGTAGTTGTAGCTGTTTAGATACAATAAATGTGCTGTGTGTATCAGCATTATCTCGTAAGTACGGATGAATTCAGACCTTTCTCTTGTAAATGTAAATAGTCATTTGTCAAACACTTGCTTGCCAAGGTCATGCGAAATGTAGAGTAATGTGGGGAATATGTATATGCTCATATTTTTTTAAATGTATGCAGGATAAAAGCAAGAAAATTCATAAATATTAACATGTAGTAATAAGACAACTAAATTTTCTGAATTAAATTTTCACTAAATTAGGTGAATTTGTATTAAATAAAAATAAATTAAAGTTGTATATACTTTATTAAATCACCTAATACAATTTTTTCGTATCAATTTATAACAAACTTATATTAATATTAATTTGAAACATTATAAAACACACTAGTTATTATGTGAGCTTCAAGGCTTTTAACTAAAAAATTGTGGCGTCTATCACTAAGGACATGTTTGTACAAAGAGAACGATCTCTCTACTAATTATAGTGCAATTTTAATTTGGGAAGTAAGGCAGGTTCTATAGCCAAATTATTTACTGTTTTCCCTGACATTATGTTTACGACCTGCCTTAAAACCAGTGTTTTTTTCTATTAAACTTTCTAATTTTGCCACTACTGTTTTTTGTACCTCACCTCATATTTGTTTGCAATTTTGTACACGTTTCTATTATATAACTATTCTTCTAGTTGCAAAATACTCTCTGCTAGAAATCCATAGTTACACTTAATATACATTAACTGTTGTTCCATTTTAACATTTTGAAATATTCCTTTACACTTTCGAATGCACTGTGAATCATCATCAGACATTTGTAGAATTAAGTCTTTCAATTTTTGGAAATTATCTGCAGAAAATATTGCCGCATGAGTCCAGGTACCCCATCTGGTCACGACAGGCTCAGGTGGTAATGGTATTCCGGGCAAATTCGCCTTGTAAAACTGCACTCATAATGGGGCCTTTATGCATATTTTTTTCACATTTGCTATTAGGTCATTGACCAACGGGAAGGTAATTCTAATCGTTTCCGCAACTCTATGTAATCCGTGAGCTAGGCATGTTACATTAATTAAATTTTCATAAAATATTTTTAAATTCTGTCCTGCTTTTTTCCGCAGCATCGGACAACACGACAAGAATTTTATCTGTAAAAATAAATGTGTTAATGTTTCTTGAATAAAACGGGTAACTGAGGTTGTGTGTTTCTTCTAGTTCTTTTCCTGCTATGAGGTAAGCTTTTTCAAGTTCTTCTTCTGTGAGTTTTCCGATCATTAAATTAGCTATGTAACAGCCACACGAATCAGTTGTTTCGTCGACGACAATATACATAATTACCTCCAATTTCGTTCTTTATATCATTTAGCACGGTACCAAACAACTTTCCAACGAGGTTTTTTCTTAATGTTGATTCACATGGGGCATTAAATTTTGAGTATTTTTGCAGAAGAGCCTTGACTTGGGGGTTGGACAACTTGTTTGAAGAAATATTAGCAGCTAAAAACGTTTCATACAGATCTTTGTTAAATTCTGACTGGCCATGTTTTTCGTTTTTAAAGGTCTCAAAGGCTGCTTAAACGTTGACTGAATGGGACTAGACTTCATCTTGTTAACCTTAGCAATGTGAGACGCCGTCTTAATGTGTTGATCTATTTGGAATTCCTTCGAGTAGGAAACAACTTTTGAAGTTTCGCTTTCACTTTGGGAGAACCAAACTAACTGGCTACGACAAACGACAACCTCAATAATACTGGTAAAGTGTATCAAATATGAAGAAATAAATAATTTATAGAGGGTGTAGGTAAACAAATTCTAGTTTAAACATCTGGCCCAAAAAGCCCACAGACTAATGCAATTTCTTAATAGGAGAATGGTTTATTACTTTATTGCCCTCTTAGGGAAAACCCAATCTAAATCGAGTTTAGGCGCCGCAACGTTCTGGCGGCACGGCGGGCGGCCATAAAAGGTAACAAAACAGCATATCCCAAAACATGCTTAGATGTGCGCTAGTTCTTAGTGTATGGATTTTTCCTTCAAAATCAAAAATATTCAAGAAATGCAATGTATATATATATATATATATATATATATATATATATATATATATATATGCAAAATGCAAAATGCAAAAAATCCGGTTTTTACGTCATAACCCAAGAGTTAATGCACACTTTAGCATATAATTATTACTTTTCAAAGAAATTAAAGTCCAAAAAATTATCCAAAGCAGTAGCATCCATCGTTTCATTATTTCTTTGAGATCTTACTGTTCTGAACACATATCATTGAGCAAGGGTCACCTTGCGACGCTTTTCGATAATGCTCCCAGTGCGCTTAATACTACAAATATAGAACTAAGGGAAAGGACAACTCCAACTTTCGGTACACGAATGACTCTTGGAACTCTTACACCACCGCCCGGCCTGTTTAACAGTCTTTTCGAGCAGCTTTTAGAGCTAATTTAATATCAGATTTTGATTCTCCAACATTGCTAGATAGATGTTTTTTTCCAAGATCTTTTTCATCTATCATATATATATATATATATATATATATATATATATATATATATATATATATATATATATATATATATATATATATATATATATATATATAGCGAGAGGGTGGGTAGTTGTGACTAACTAGTTAGAACAAAACGTGCTAAATCTAGTGGGGCTGTAGTCAAAGAGAGGAACTTTAGATTAAAACACTTTGTTGCTTTGCCAAGCTTTCGGCAACTGTTTATTGCCTTCCTCAAGACAGCCTAAAAATTGTTATTATTTTGTATTAACATTTATTTTAAAGAAAAAGTTGTTGTGGACTTACTACTTGGTTTTACTATTGAAGAAACAACACTGAAAAATTCTCAACATTGCTAAAGACCTATATACATATTATTTACACCTTTTTATCACTAGTTTTGACTTGGATGTTGTTATATTGACACATTTTAAAATTCTTTAAGATTTGGTTTATTCCAACGTGCAGACACTGTCGGCCATTTTACGTATTTAAAAGGCAAATTATTATTGTAAAATGGAGATTGCTCTCCTTCCCTTACTTCACACTAGTTGGTTTACGCGTTTTTTGTTTTTCAAATAATTGCCGACTGAGCACGAATCGGTAACGACGGTTTCCCAAATGTATAGTTGGAAAAGAAAAATGTAGATGGCGCATTAGTAAACAGTACTCTGCAAAGCTGGTAACCCAATCAGCACAAATCTTACAAGTTCTGTAATTGTTGGTTAAACGATGAAAACATTTTATATTCTGTAGTACACTGTGCAGCTGACAGAGGGACATGTTC
This sequence comes from Kuschelorhynchus macadamiae, assembly GCA_030620095.1. Lineage (NCBI taxonomy): Eukaryota > Metazoa > Arthropoda > Insecta > Coleoptera > Curculionidae > Kuschelorhynchus > Kuschelorhynchus macadamiae. The sequence goes on from JAUTXW010004742.1 coordinate 195,956, forward strand.
CACCATCGTGCTGTGAAAAATATTTATATTTATTTGCTATGATTAGAAAAAAGGGGAAAAAAAAACAAAATTACGTGAACAACACAACAGCATGATTGAACTTCTCCTGAAACAAATGAAAAGGAAAATGGAAAATCATATACACATGCAAATAATCAATGCACAGGGCCCTACAGTATGAATATATTAGGACTAAGTTACTCAGAGATTTGGACAGCATTCGAGTCATTAATCGAAACAAAATTGTCCCCACTAATTCTTAACAGATATGAATATATTGTGCTTAGATTATTGATATCAGTTTTCTTATTCATTGTGTTTGTCCCTTGGTTGTGTATATGTATCATTTCAAGGAAATTTCTTTTATAATATCTTTTTTCTTTAGCAAGAATTTTTGCCTCGGTGAATCGAATGCTGTGTCCTGTGTCTATGAAGTGTTCTGATAATGCACAAGATTTTACAAACCTGCGGCAGTCGCTTTTATGTGAAGTAATTCTGCCTGACAAATTTCTAGATGTCTGACCTACATATATTTGATTACAGTTGTTGCAATTTATGGCATATACAACGTTATTATTTTCAAACGTGGAAAGTGGAGTCTTAGTTTTTGCATAAAGTTGTGAGACAGTTTTTATTTGTTTTTTGGCAAACCTTAGGTTTGGACTATCTTTGAAAACGTCTATTAATTTATCAGTTAAATTTTGAATAAAAGGAAGTGGGTAATATTTTATTGTTTGTGTTGGCTGACTGGTGTTTTCCTCTGTCGTTATATTATGGATAGTATTTAGTTGTATTGGATTTTCATTTGTGTTGCATAAAAACTTATTTATGATATTCAGAGGATACGAGTTTTCAAGGAGTATATTTCTGAGCCTATCTAAGCTTTCAAGCTCTCACATAAAGACTACAAACAGGAAAGCTTAGATAGGCTCAGAAATATACTCCTTGAAAACTCGTATCCTCTGAATATCATAAATAAGTTTTTATGCAACACAAATGAAAATCCAATACAACTAAATACTATCCATAATATAACGACAGAGGAAAACACCAGTCAGCCAACACAAACAATAAAATATTACCCACTTCCTTTTATTCAAAATTTAACTGATAAATTAATAGACGTTTTCAAAGATAGTCCAAACCTAAGGTTTGCCAAAAAACAAATAAAAACTGTCTCACAACTTTATGCAAAAACTAAGACTCCACTTTCCACGTTTGAAAATAATAACGTTGTATATGCCATAAATTGCAACAACTGTAATCAAATATATGTAGGTCAGACATCTAGAAATTTGTCAGGCAGAATTACTTCACATAAAAGCGACTGCCGCAGGTTTGTAAAATCTTGTGCATTATCAGAACACTTCATAGACACAGGACACAGCATTCGATTCACCGAGGCAAAAATTCTTGCTAAAGAAAAAAGATATTATAAAAGAAATTTCCTTGAAATGATACATATACACAACCAAGGGACAAACACAATGAATAAGAAAACTGATATCAATAATCTAAGCACAATATATTCATATCTGTTAAGAATTAGTGGGGACAATTTTGTTTCGATTAATGACTCGAATGCTGTCCAAATCTCTGAGTAACTTAGTCCTAATATATTCATACTGTAGGGCCCTGTGCATTGATTATTTGCATGTGTATATGATTTTCCATTTTCCTTTTCATTTGTTTCAGGAGAAGTTCAATCATGCTGTTGTGTTGTTCACGTAATTTTGTTTTTTTTCCCCTTTTTTCTAATCATAGCAAATAAATATAAATATTTTTCACAGCACGATGGTGGAACATGTCCCTCTGTCAGCTGCACAGTGTACTACAGAATATAAAATGTTTTCATCGTTTAACCAACAATTACAGAACTTGTAAGATTTGTGCTGATTGGGTTACCAGCTTTGCAGAGTACTGTTTACTAATGCGCCATCTACATTTTTCTTTTCCAACTATACATTTGGGAAACCGTCGTTACCGATTCGTGCTCAGTCGGCAATTATTTGAAAAACAAAAAACGCGTAAACCAACTAGTGTGAAGTAAGGGAAGGAGAGCAATCTCCATTTTACAATAATAATTTGCCTTTTAAATACGTAAAATGGCCGACAGTGTCTGCACGTTGGAATAAACCAAATCTTAAAGAATTTTAAAATGTGTCAATATAACAACATCCAAGTCAAAACTAGTGATAAAAAGGTGTAAATAATATGTATATAGGTCTTTAGCAATGTTGAGAATTTTTCAGTGTTGTTTCTTCAATAGTAAAACCAAGTAGTAAGTCCACAACAACTTTTTCTTTAAAATAAATGTTAATACAAAATAATAACAATTTTTAGGCTGTCTTGAGGAAGGCAATAAACAGTTGCCGAAAGCTTGGCAAAGCAACAAAGTGTTTTAATCTAAGGTCCTCTCTTTGACTACAGCCCCACTAGATTTATATATATATATATATATATATATATATATATATATATATATATATATATATATATATATATATATATATATATATATATATATATATATATATATATATATATATATATATATATATATATATATATATATATATATATATATATATACATATATATATATATATACATATATATGTATATATATATATATATATATATATATATATATATATATATATACATATATATATATATATATATATATATATATATATATATATATATATATATATATATATATATATATATATATATATATATATATATATATATATATATATATATATATATATATATATATATATATATATTACAAGGTCTAACGTCACTGTGTCATTTTTCCTTTACCCTTTACTAGGTATACATTTTTCTCTGGTATTTGTACTATTTTTTTTAAATGGTAATCATTAATATACTTTCCATTTCAAAAAACCATACATATTGAGGTGATTTAATTGGGTATAAAAAAACATAAAGTGCTATTAAAACTGACGCTTTTTATGAACTCTTAAAACTACATTTCCTATTTAGATGGAAATTTTGTTTGATTTTCAGAAGCTGAAATTTCATGCAGGCCTAAAGGCATACGCAATATTTTCATTAGGGGGGAGATCATTTTTAGAATTTTATAAACTTTTGAAACAACCTTTTTAAATTAACCTGTCGAAATTTTCGAAATATATTTAATATACACAAAAAGACCTTCCATTTGAACCCAAATTCGTATATGTACCTGATGACTTGCGTCGGATTTTTAGGTGTCGCGACGGCCTCCTATTGAGTTATGCATTCAAAAATTGGCGTGTGCCGCAAAATCAGATTTTTGACACGTTTACTACTTATTTAATTTAACGTAATCGATTTTGCTTTCGCACTTTTGACCAGTCAAGGGGCGATGTTGACAACTAACCCCCGGCAGACGGGCGGTTTTTTACTACATACATAAATTACTTTCGCATAAAAATGCAACCTTTTGTACTCAATGTGGGTAAGTAATTTGCCCCTTAGCTCTAGGTCTACAATTACAATTATTTAATATTGACATTAAACTACGGATATTTTTATCCAATGACACGAACTTATAGGGAGGCTAACAAATTACCTCAACATTTAGGCCTTGTCTTTCAACTCTTCCATGTTCCATCGTTTCATGACTTTTAAAATGGTGCTAAAAACTTATAGGGAGGCTAACAAATTACCTCAACATATAGGCCTTGTCTTTCAACTCTTCCATGTTCCATCGTTTCATGACTTTTAAAATGGTGCTTTATTTCTTTGGTACAGGCTCTTTAGAGTACAAATTGACCAACCTTCTTCTATCCTAGTAAAATTGTTTTGAGATTTTTCAAACAGGCTGAAGGGGGAAAGTTGAAACAATTTGAAATATGTCTACGTTTGTTTCTTTTCGCATCTAAAGTCATTCAAAAATAGTTCTAGTGCTATATCTGCCTAAATGTATTATTTACATAATTACAAATTACGTACGTACGCTTTACATATTCGATATCCGTACTGCTGCTTTAATAAGTCGGAGTGAAAATCATCTGGATTTAATTTAAGCTCATATACTTTCTGTCAATGAATTTGTTTATCGCTTATTGTAAAACTTAATTACTTTAAAAAATAAAACAAAATGCTAATTTTATTTCTTATTGTTTTTAGATGCATTTTCAGATATAAAATAAAATACATTCAAATAAGGCTTCTATTAAAAAATAATTTAAAAAATTGTATCAAGATGTATAAAATATGAATAACGATTTGTTAAAAAAAAAACAAATAAAATATGAAAAATGTAATAAACATAATACATGTAATAAACATAATAATTCAAATCCTATGAAAGCAGCATCGCAGTAAAACCAAAACCAAAGATAGCTACCATTAGATTTTTTTTTAATTTTTTTTATTGCTGAATTTTTTTATTGTTCTCTATATGATTTCATTTCTTATGACCCCTAAGATTGTTATCTCCGTATGACAACACTACCTTATTTTTAATTTCAACAAACATACCGTATAAAAAAGAGCACGGCGCTGTATAGTACTACGCAGAATAGCAGTAAAACCAAAACAAAAGAGAACTACCACGTTAGTTTTTTTAACTTTTTTATTGCTGAATGCGTATGACAACGCTACCTTATTTTTAATTTCAGCAAACATATCGTATAAATGCTTAGACCTGCATCCCAAAAAAGAATCCGGCGCAGTATAGTACTACACAGGATCTAAGCCGTAGATATACATCATCATATTTTAAATAAATGCCAGGATATTGTCCCAAAGTTTCGCATTTAAATAAATTCCAAACTGTTTTGTAATCATCTTTAAAAATGTTTTCCTTTCTAAAATGGTTATAAAAGTTTTTATGTGATGTTATCTAATTTCGAATAAGAATCATTATACGAATTTGGAAAACATCCTTCTGTTGAATGAATAAATTTGTGTGACATATAGTAGCCGTATCATATTCACTCTATTGTTCAGGTGTTAGAGGAATTGCCAGTAGAGACTTCATCTGATTATTTGATTGATATAGACTTTTTTAAAGTCATCCTCCAAATTCTCGATGAATTTTTCACTAGCTGTCTGTCCCCTATAAGTCTTGGAAATAGAAAGTGAATCGGTAAAAGGGGATTTAATTTAGTATCTAAAGGACATGTTTATGCATGCATCTTAACCGTATATGTTACTACAGGTAATTTTTCTTTATTTTGACGAGTTCTGCAGTGGTTTTAAAATCTGCCTAAACTACAAAAGGTGTCTTTAATTTTTTTAGACATTTTTAAATTTGAGCTAGTTCTAAGGTATTTTTTTACCAAATTTATTGGTAAAAAATTTGTGGAATGTAATTTAACAGAAACATGTTTACAATCGTTTGCCTGATGGGCTTTTAATTTCTCTTCGCGATGGAAATATAATAAACAACAATGCGTCCAATAAACTGAATATAAAACAACTAACTTTATCTCGGTTATTCCTATTTATATAGAGAATGTTTTAAATAGTTAAATCATATTCTAACCGTTGAAGCCGATAATGTAAAAATATAGTAATTCAGTGTCAAAAATATCTAAAAAATTATTTAAAAAATTCGATTTAATAATAGAGAGCTGCTTAAATTTAAAAAACCGCATCCTGCACTTTAAATGACATTTAAATCCTATCTTTTCATTAAATATATATATATATATATATATATATATATATATATATATATATATATATATATATATATAACGTTATATTCTAATTTAAAGTAAAAACCGTTTCAAAATTAAACTAATCGTAGATATCTTATTAATTTTGTTTTAAGTACTTGATAACTAAAATATGCTTACCGACATTTAAGATGAGTTACAAATCACACAAGCGAGACGACACGAGAGCATTATAATATCTTTATTAATAGTTGGAGCTGAACAACTGACGACTGCAAGCGGCAAATAATTGTCCAAAATCCGCGTCACATTCTGGTAGAATTACCGTAGTATAGAATGCAACTATTCGTTTAAGAAAATCGTTATATTTTTGTTTTATCTGAATCCCGCTGAGAATTGGAATTACGATATTGACTAGTACTGTATTACTGCAATAATTTTCTATTGATTAATAACTTGTAATAATGCAAGTAGCAACTTTGTTTGGTAAAAATCCAATATCGCAAAACAAAATAGCGGACTAGTTAATAAATCGGAGACATTAGGGCCTAAACGGTTTACGGCAAAAATCTGAAACTTTGCAGATATGTTGTTTGATATACCTCATGTAATGCTAATAGTTCAGAATTTGGAACTTTGTTTTAGGTTTTTATAAATGATTTATGTTGCAATAGAAGTAGCGGTGCCTTTTAAAATGTATAGTTAACCCATATATTAGTGATTGACTGATTCGTTTTGAAAAACATCTAAATAGCAAAAAAGTGGATTTATCATACCATCTAATTACAATATTTACACAAAAATATCGTGTTTATATGTAATCATATCTAGCTTTTATTAGCTAATAAATATTTTCTACAGATGTAAACTAATGTATTATGGCTGGAGCTCCTCTAAGTATTGGAACATGTTAAGTTGCAGCCCTGCTGTGTTGACAAGCTGGATCCCTGGCAGGAGATGGCATTTTTTATAAAGTCGGTAAAGCAGTTTTCTACACCGGCACTTGACTGATGGCGCAGATGGAAAATGACTCATTCCTTCTGACAACTAGTACATGCGTAAACCTAGATGACGATGTAGCCCACGTAATTGATTGGCAGATGATGATATTAATATACTAATATATTACTACTACTACTAATATATTACTACTGCACCTGAGCCGTAGGTTGCAGAACGAAGTAGTTTTAACTACCTTATTAATGAACAACATTAAAAAAAAATTAAAAGGTAATATTTTGCCAATATAACAAAATTTGAAATTCCATTTTGAACATACTAACAAAATTAAAAGGTTCGAAGTAATAAGTCATTGTTACACTTAGCAACCGATAAATAGACAGAAAAAGAAAGTTTAAATAAACATTACCACTTTTGAAATTTCGTTTTAAAATTTTCCGCCGTCTTGTCAAATCGATTTATTAGTTGTCTGACATTCGGAAACGATATATACGGTAGTGGTACCTTATTGGGGGTCAGCGCCTATAATAAACTTGTCATAAGGGCATTTTTGTTGAAATCAGTGAAATTTTTTTAAACAATAGACAGGAAAAGTTTAAATAAAAATAAGGAATTATGCCTGAAAATGACTACCACATCTAGGAAACATGAATTTAGTCTTCTCCTCATTGACTGACGCACTCTTTCAAAAACACCAGGGTTGTTTCTTATTGTATTACACCCTGCAATTATCCGATTTCTTAAATCTCCTACATTTTGCACTCTAGTAACGTAGACTAATGACTTTAGACTAAATCTGGGGACCGAGCAGACCATAATTAAGGTCCATCCCGAGCAATACAGCAGCCACACTAAAATGCGCTGTGTACGCGTTTGTTCTAAAACGTTTCGATATACCTCGCCAGTGGATCTTTCTGGTAAAAATACCGGTCCAATTGCCAGTCACCAAAAATTCCAACCCAAACGTTTAAGGAAAACTGCTGCTGAAAACGATCATCACATACGTAATGTGGATTTTCTTCAGTCCATACATTGTGATGAAAATTCATTATTGCATTCCTTAAGAAATGCGGTTCAGTTCATCAGTAAAACGAATCAATAACAGTAGTTGAGGGAGTTGAATCAATAGGTGCAAAAGCCAAACATTACGGTTAAGATATCGTTCAATGTACAACCGCCTGGCCTCTAACGAATTGCCATCAACGAGTCCAGATATGAAACGCATGTTAGTCATTTCGGCGTTCATATAGCGTTTCACGATAAAGAACTGTACTAACAAAATTTTAACTCTTGAGTAGAAAATGCAACGCAATTAGTTAAAACAAAGTTGACAGACACAAAATGACAGATCACGAGACGTATTCAAATGACACCCCCGTTTAAACTAATTTTGTTTTCAATATCTTCACTAGCCTGCTGTGATTTAATAAAATAGCCATTCTTTCAGAATATTAATAAAAAATAAAAACGCATTTTGATTTTTTTTTTGTGATTGGTAAACCCAGTGTAGTACGCAATATTTTTGTTTCGGCTAAATTAATAATAACTTTTTCCTACGAAGTATTTATTTAAGGTATTATTATTCTTTAATTCCCTGTATCTCGAGAATGAATGATTTATTAATACACTTTTATAGGACAAAATCGGTAATTTTCCTTTACCCGGAACTTCCTTCGTCCATATATACTGTCTTTTTAAAGATTTTTATTGGGCGCCATTTTATTCCATCATATTGGATTTCTACCAATATTTTACTAGTTTTTACATATGCCACACTTAATTTTTGAGCATAATTTAAAATAAATTCAATAAGTAGTTTTTACATTGACACACAGCGCCATTTTGTTATGTCATGTTGAATTCGTACCAGTTTATCTATATATCACAATTTTTCTGCAAAACTTAAAATCAATTGAATAAGATTTTTTTTACGTTGATTAAAAAAAATATTTGGCAGCCATTTTGTGCCGCCACTTTGAATTCACACCACAACTTTACCACTTTATCTATATATCAAACTTAATGCTTGCACAAAATTTGAATTTTATCTAATAAGTAGTTATTCAGGCTAATTTTTTAAATATTATGTTATGGATTTTTAGTAATATTTTTTAACGTTTCACAAGGCCGCTATCTTGTTCCGGCATATTGGATTTTTACCAGAATATTGCCAGGTCATCCCCAAATGACTTAATTTTTGACTAAAATCTTAAGTCAATCTGATAAGTATGCTGCGAACTGGCAGATAGACATACAAACCGACGTTACTCTTAATTTTTGACCAAAATTTAAAGGCAATCGGGTGGTTGGCGGGGGGGGGGGGGGGACGAACACCCGCTTAGCAAATTTTAAACAAAGGTTAAGAAATTAACGAATTATTATTTACCCGTACCTAACCTTATTTTTAAAATTCACTTCCCGTCTCCCATCCCGCTTCATGATTTTTCGTGTATAAATTCTGACAGTGGTGAGGAGGGTATGACCGCCAAACGCTTTACGTGTGCGAAATGTTGTTTCCATATCAGTCGAATATTATTCATACATCGAAAAATTATCACAATACATATCTATCAAATTTTCCGTTTAATAATTTATGGTTAAAAATATTAGAGGCAAAATAATTTTTAATATTTTCAATATTAGGTATTGTGTGTCTGGGAGGGGGGGGTAATAACCCCCTCTACCCCCCACCCGTGGAAGCGCCCTTAAATCTAGGGGACCTGAAATATGAAGATCTGTAAAAATCTGGGAGTAAGACTTTTTCACAGTACAGTGCTTTCCTTATAAGAGGAAAGTAAAAAATCAATATCTGGCATGAAGATTGCGGTGTACATGATTGCTTTGAACTTCTCTAGCTCCTTATTTGGTTATCAAGTTAATTAATATTTTGGGTATTTATTGTTCAGTTGGTATCGTTTTTGCTATGCGACATATTCAGAATACAAATTTACGCCTACCTAGGATATTGTTATTAGTTTAATAAATTAAAATATCTGTAAACTGATTAACACAGTGAATAATCATTATATTAGATGCATCTACGAATCTGACATCAAATAACATTTTTCCTGAGCTGTATACCAAAAAGAGAATTTATAGACACTTTAAGTCGTATATATATATATATATATATATATATATATATATATATATATATATATATATATTATTTAATTATTCTTGGGCATAGTTTAACTCATTGAGAAGTAAAACTATAATTCAATCGACGTTTTGCTCATTATATTGAGCTTTCTCAAGATATTTATTTTCTACAATAAAAACATGTATAGTTAGTATTTAAATTTTAAAATGGTTAAAACATTACTGAAAAAACATCACTCAAAAAAACATTACATTTAAAACAAACTATGATCATGAAAAGAAAAATACATTTAAAACAAAATTAATATTATACAGAGTACCGTCAACGGGGTTAAGTGAATCAAAAATTTCAGTTTTCCGTTAATATTGCCTGGACGTTTGAGTTAAAAATTTCTAAAATTCTAATTCTATATTTAATACTGTTATAAATCAGATAGGTTCCTATTTTTTTTAGTCAAAGTGTGATTCACTTTACATGGGGTAAAATGAATCACGTTTGTAAATTCTATATCTAGGTCACTTTTGTATGATCCAAGGTAAAGTGAACCACATAAAGAGATTTTTAAAAAATATCTGAATCGTTTTAGAAAAAAAAACACTCAAAATAGTCAAAGCAAACAGCAGTATCTTATCAAAATCAAAACTTTATTTTTTGGCACATTACAGCAAATCACAGAATCTCTCAGCAAACTATAGCTATTATAGATAACATTTAATTTTACTTAATCCAAGTATCGAAACTATGCCTACATAATATTTAATATAAAAAAAACTGTAAAAATGAAGCCTTAGGCTTAAGTGAATCACAAAATAAACTAAAACTTCTTAAAATAGATTTTTTTCTTATTGTCAGTTGACTTTACTTGTTAAAAATAGAAGGCACTTTTTCACTAATTGTCATTGTAGAATCGAAAATTCGTTGTTGGTTATTATAAACACATGCTGTCCTCGTTTGACCGATCTTAGTTTCACCTCTCACTCTCTCAATTTCACTAATATCCGGGATTTGTGAATAAACAAAATAACCTTTTCCTTTTTCTTTTTTTCTTAACACATTTAGTATTAAGCCTTTATCTGAAATAGATTCGATTTTTGCAATGAAAAATTGTACCCTTTTGCCAACAGGAAATTTTGCGATTATGTAGTCCCCTGTCTGAAGAACCTCATAAGTCTTGCTTGTTAATGATTCTTCTTGATGAGTTGTTTCAATATCGCTGCAACTGTCACTATTATTTCTATTTATATTTTTTATTGGTGTCGATGTGCTTGGCAGGTCGGACCCACCATTGTAAACCACTACGTCGGTGTCGTCATCACTTGAGGATTCTTCTTGGGTATTGGTTCTTGGTCTGTTAGCTCCTTGACCATTAGGTCTGCAACGGTTATGCTTTTCCCGGGTGAAATGTTGACTCTCTTTCCAGGCTTTTGTGGAACCACCGGCTGATGTTTTAAACGTCTCTAAATAGTTAATTATAGCTTGGCTCCAAGCATTAGCTTCTTTGTTTTCTGATTGATTGTCAATATTCCTCGGTATTTTTTCAAGCACTTTATTTGGGTCGAACGGACTTACGCCCGTAGCGCGAAAACCAGCTACAGCATTTTCTTTCGATCTGCGGCCTATTTTCGTAATTGTTTCGTCAAGAAGCCTAGGAAAAGACGTTTTCGGCAACACACCGCGATTTTTTATTTTCCATTCATTAAGAACAATCCTCCAACGCGCTTTGAGGGGTCTAAAATACGCTACATCCAGCGGTTGGAGTAAATGCGTTGCGTTTGGTGCTAACACACTACTACACTAACTGTTAGGTGGCTGTTCAGATTGTCTCCTATCAATACTTTTGGGCTGTCTAAATTCCGAAAGTAGGGCAATGCAATTAAAAGAAACTAGTCCTGAAAGAGGTTTGCATCGAACCAACCGCTAGAACTTCTGTTGTATCTTGTTCCTTCTGGACCACCTTCTGTCCATCCCTCGTACATATGCTTTGCTTTATATACAATGTATGGTGCAAGCATGGTTCCATCGGCTGCAATGGAGAACATTACGGTGGTGCTGGCCTTTGATGTGTCCATTGTTCGATGCGTGTGTTTAGATCCCTTCTTTGTAAGTAATTTCAATGCCCCACAATCGTCCGAAAAATTTATATATAACTATAATAACACTGATTAGACTGAATTTTCGATAATTTTGGTTGTGATTCATTTGACCCCTTAATTTGTTAATTTTTCGTAAAAATGGTGCTAGAACCGACATTATGTAATTAAGGCTACGTTTGAATGCCGCATATTACTTCTAACGAATTTGAGAAACAATTTCTAGTAGTCGAAAGTCAAAAAATCTAACAGGGCTGCGTGCATTCAAACGTTTCAGCGCTTCTTGAACCAACAGGTAAAGCATGCAAATATCTTTAGCGTCTTTCCTACTTACGTGAAAAAATTAGCGGCGCGTTCACTACCACAACGTATCACTTGGTCGACTAACGAGCCTGAACATGTATTACCACCGCCCTGTCAACTTTTATGATGGCGAACTTTGCCGAAATTCCCGAAATTAACCGAGCGGTTCACTTAACCCCTTATGATTCACTTATCCCCGTTTGACGGTACGTAAGTTATGTGTTCCATAACGAGGATTAATTGTATATATTCATAAGAACTAAATTGCAGACATCAGCATATATTTTAATATAAATTGTATTCGTAAAATATTGTTAAGTTAGTTATACGTTACTAGAGAGAATCTATGTAACTCGGTTCTCAAAATAAATTGTTTTTAAAAAGTCAATTTCGGGTTTGCGAAACTGAACTGGCGCAGTCGGTAGGATTTTCATCGAACGGAAAAGACATACATCGCTGATCCGGTCTGTTTTAACAGTTCGTCGATCAAGAACCAGAAAATAAAAAAAAAAGAAGTTTGCGGCCCTCGAGAACCTACCAGAGAGAAGTCCAACATCGACCAAACTTCTGGGAACCTAGAATTAAGACGCCTGGGACACCTCACATCGGAACCTCAAGGCAGTAGTTTAAGAAAAGGCAGCCAAGATAAACAATGCAGTTAATCTTCGCTGGAATACTATTGTAAGTGCTCATTTCCTTCACAATTTCCCATTTTTCCTAGTTACACATAGGCATTTTATTTTATTTTTATACATGTATTTTCTTTTTATGTCTGACATTGACGAAATAATCACAAATTTGTCTCAATTAAGTGTACGCTCGATCGACGAAAGTTACTCGCCAGTTCTTGAAAATAATTTAGTTCTCGAAACATCTACACCAATAGAAAATATGAGTCGCGATATTCCACTTATGAGATATCAAGCCGATAACATTCGTCTCTTTGACGATATTACTAAATTGCTTCAAAGATTTATCTGAGATGAGTCTCCTATTTTTACAAAAAGTTATCGTTACCCTGAAATTCACCGAAAGGAAGTCAAACAACAAATTTCCAAGATGCTTGAGCAAAGTATTATTCAAAAGTCAGTGTCCCCTTGGTCTAATCCCATTTGGATTGTTCTAAAGAAGTTAGATGCTTCTGGAAAACGTAAATGGCGGCTTGTGATCGACTACAGACGCCTCAATGAACGCTATATTGGCGATAAATATCCCCTCCCTAATATTTCAAATATTCTAGATAAGTTAAACAGAAGCCAGTACTTCACAATCTTAGATCTAGCGAACGGATTTCATCAGATCGAGATGGATCCCGACGACGTTCAAAAAACAGCTTTTTCTACCGAAAATGAGCATTACGAATTCAAAAGGATGCCATTCGGTTTAAAAAACGCACCATCCACGTTCCAACGGGTGATGGACAATATACTGCGTGGTCTTCAAAACGAAATTTGCCTCGTATATCTAGGCGATATTGTAATTTTTACCACTTCGCTACAGGAACATCTTACCCGATTAAGACAAGTTTTCACCAGACTTTGAGAATCAAATTTTAAGATTCAAATGGACAAATCCGAATTTCTAAGAAAAGAAGTCCAATATTTAGGTCATGTAGTCACCACAGAGGGTGTCAAACCCAATCCTGACAAAATTTCCGCTATAAAAAATTTTCCAATTCCGAAAACCCAAAAAGAAATAAAATCATTTTTAGGGTTATTAGGTTATTATAGACGTTTCATCAGAGATTTTGCAAAACTTACCAAACCTATGACTCTTTGTCTAAAAAATGATTTAAAAATAATTCATAACTCCGATTTCATCAACTCCTTTAATCACTGCAAACAATTGCTTATCAATGCACCAATTTATTCTCACAACCTACGCTAGCAACTTCGCTATAGGTGCAGTATTATCTCAAGGAAATGTTCCCGATGATAAACCAACGCCTCTAGAACGTTAAACGACTCCGAAACTAATTACTCTAACCATCGAGAAAGAACTACTTGCCATAGTATGTAAATATTTTCGCCCTTTTCTATTTGGTCGAAAATTTCAAATTTTCACCGACCATCGTCCTCTAGTCTGGCTGTTTAGCCTAAAAGAACCAAACAGTAAACTTGTAAGGTGGAGATTAAAACTCGAGGAATACTATTACGAAATAATATATAAAAAAGGCAAACAAAATACGAACGCAGACGCACTTTCGCGAATATGCATCAATGCGATCGAAAATGAAAGCGTAATAAATAACCCGGGAGACAGACTTAGATATAGACACCTTTTTAGACCAATCATTTGACCCAAACGACTTAGCACTACCCGACATTACTACAACTTTAAAAAATTTTGAAACACCGAAACCAAAAGAAAATAAAATCAAAATTTTACAAGACATAAGAATAGGTCCACTGTTCTGTTAGCGCGTAGCTTGTACTCGCAAAATTTTTTAATTTCCCACTGAACACAGCTGTTCCCTTATGAGTTTCCCCACCAGGGATGCCATGTTCTGTTAGCGAGGGTGGAGTTGTACTCAAAAAATTTTTTATATTTTTCCGAGAACACGGACAATCCTGAAGGGTTTCCCCACCAGGGATGCCATGTTCTGTTACGGCAGGGGTTTCGAATTTATTCGATTCTAATCGATTTTGGGGCGGAGCCACAGCCTTCTTTTTTCTTTGATCCCCTGCGGGGACGCTGTGCTCCATTTCTTCGTCGGTAAATAGCGAGTACATACTACTTGCTCTTTGTCCTGTAGCTTGTGTGTTTTTTCTTAATACGGACCTGCGGTCCAGTCTAGTTTTTTGTCTGTTAAAGTCGTCGCCTTCACAGATGGACGAAAGGTCGACGTTTGACTTCCCACCCTGACTCTGTCGAGTAGGAGAGAAATCCAATTCAAATAATGATAATGGTTTTTTATTCTTTGAGGCTTTCTTAATTTCTAACGAACTGTCTTCGAATAGAGTTAGCAAAGAATCGCGCGAGCGGTTGTTATCAAGCAACATTGTTAGATTTTGTTCTTTTTCTTTATAGAATTTGTTCTTAATGGAAGATGAATTAAATTGACATTCTCTTCCTCGGGGCACCTCCATGGAGGGGTCCTCCATGTAGGATGCTCCGGCAAAGGTATCAACTAGATATGTCCTATATGATTTGTCGTGTTTTTTGTAATAGTCAGGGGCATTTAAAGGCAAGCTTGGCAAGCTTGCCAGGCACGCACCACTCACCCGGGGAATTTTGGAATGTTCGTTCCCCTCGCCAAGAGCTAGAGTGAGCGATTGCTCAAAAAGGGGGACGGTGTTGCTGGGCGAATGGATCTCTGATCTACCTTCCTTGGGAACTACTCCGGAAGTTGAAGTAGCCATTGGTAGTCAGGTTTTAAAAAATCAGTTTAGTGAAAAAACGAAGTTCGGATATTCCGAACAAACAAATGAGGGAGCAACGGGCGTCAGTCGGGGGAAAGTCACTTAAAACTAAAGTAACGTCACCCGAGTGGAGTCCTATCCCTAAGTCTAAATCTAGGTTTAATTATAAAAAATCGTATGGATTTTATTTACTTATATAACCTGTCTATATGGCCGTAGCCGTGTGTAGGCTTTTCCAAGTCCTTACACCACTAAATATTTCACCTTTCGAACTTAAGTCGAAACGTTTAAGAAAACACTATGCACTGTCACTATAAGTGTCTGTGTAGATACTTTAATGCTTTTAGTTTATAGTTTATTGTTTAGGTTCATTCAATGTTGAGATTTAGTCAAAGTTCGCTCAACAGTATTTGTCCATACAAATAGTAATTGATCACAATTACTAACACTGTCTTTTTGCTCACTTATCAAAGTCAATAGAGTCAAAATAGATAATAACAAATCTCTCGTATTTGTTATTGTTTATAACAATTAGAATAACACTGTGACTGCCCAGTAAAATCTTTTTATGTTACAACTTTAGTATCAAATTACAATTATACTTAACCTAGTCGAACTAACTAAGTGAATATCTTTTGTTATTTACTTAAAATTAAAACTTTATTTATTTATGATAGTAAAATCAAAATAATCACTGTTTTAAAATTAGCAAAGTAGGTAAAATAAAAATGATATTTTTAAATTAAAATTTAAAAATTTGGAAAAACTCAAAAAGATATTCTTTTCAAGCTTGCCTTTTTCCGTAATCTAATCGTCCACTCAGGTCACGCCGCTTGGGATATTAGACGCGAAAATGTTTATATTATATTAATAATATTAATAGATTAATAATAAAATTATTAAAGTTAAAGTTTATACTTTTATGATAGCAGTAAATAAGTTATAAATATTTACACAGTTAAAAATATATATATCGATCAAATCAACTAAGAGATGCACGGTTTGTGCTAATTGTTCCTTATAATAAACAATCCTCTACACTTAAGAGAGATTGAGAACTTCAGGAACTGACGTGCTGTTTCTCTGGAGGGAATCTTTAAGTTTAGTTAAGAACGTATTCACCAAGCGTATTTAATGCTAGGATCCTATTTTACCTATTACAAGATCAAGTAAATAATATTTACAATTTGTTCAAACAATTAAGTTTATGTTAAATCAGAAAATGTCAAAATCGGTTTGTCACAATCAGTAAATTTTTACAAAAATATGATTCGCCCAATTAAGGGTAGATCATAAAATACAAATCAAATAATACAAATGTTACAAGATAATCAAATATTATTATGCAGTCAAAAATCGGTAAATCAAAATTTATAAGTTTTAAAAATGTTATGTGAGCAATTCGTTAAAAATTTAGAGTGAAATGAGCAATTCAAATTTCCCAAAATAAGCAAAGAACGGTAAACAGGTTTACGTTTTGAAAAAATGAGTGATAATTTATGCCAGAAGTTACAGAGTTTTAACTTTAACACTTGAACACTAGTTAGCTAAGGTTTTGAGCAAAGAATGGAAACTTGATCTGGAGAAACTGAGCTTGGAGAACGCTTAGAGGAGAAGGAGGTCCAGAGTAAACAACTTTACCTATTTCTTCCTCGCGCAATTTATAACAGCCAGTATTATCTCTTCCAGATGCCTCCTACTAGGCCATAAATCAAGAGAACCAGATTTAAGACCCGAGGACGATCTTCACAATCAGAGCCCTACTAAGAACCTTAGTGCAATGGAACTTTTCAAGCAAAGATCCGGCGCATTCCAACGATGGGAACAAAGTGCAAGGTTCCTCTAGTAGTCTTCGGCTGTATCACTCAGAATGACAGAAAGAAACGCACTATTAACACTACTTCCGACGCTTAGGAGGGTATATGAATATATGCTATTACACACACGAGTTTGACACGTATACTGTTCGTTAGGAGAAGATCGAATTCTTGAATCTGTCTATATTTATATTAATCGAAGTTTGACGTCACGGCGACACCCTTTTGCACGCTCTGGACCAATCCTGTTGATTGTGGGCGGAGTCCCGTGAACGAAACTGGTGCATTTTCTGTTCATTTTCGAACAAGATTTTCTTGAAGGAACATCTCCCTGGAAACTTTAAAGTCCCGTGGGATCTTTGTTTTTGAGAATTTTCTCAGTTTGGGATTTTTCCCTAGAATAGTATCACTTTATACGTATTCTAGCCAAGTTTCAGATTTTTATTACAACTTTTTTCTTTTTGAAAATAAAAAATTCGTACAGCCTTAAAACTTTGTTAAACGATAGTTCTTTAGTTAATATTTATTCCTGTAAAAAATCAGATTTTTTCTATTAGTCGTTTTATAGATATTGGACATTTTCACCAGGTCCTGGTGCATTACTTCCAACGTCGATTTCTTGGTTTTCCAGTTGTTTTTTCCAAAAAGGTTTTATTATATAAAACTCTTCTTTTTGTATGGGCTTTCATCCTGTGAAGGTCCCAAGTTGATACCTTTATTTTGATTTTTTGTTTATCCAAAATTTTGACTAAGTCCAAAAAAGTGAAAAATTTTGTTCGCAAAAATTTTCCTATTTCCTTGAAAATTTGATATGTTGTAGTTTAAATCATTTGGAAACTTTTTTGTCTAGTGACTTTTTTACGTCCGACGTCGCGTTTAGGCGCTACGGACGTAGTGTCCTTTTTCAGGAGTGGCATCTGCGATGCCTATCTTCTTTTGTTCATAATTTTGTCAATTGTTAATATTTCTTCTTCAAATTTTGATACAAGGTGGCCCTAAGGGGTCTCTTTCGACTAGTCCTTACGGCACTTGTCTGTTTGGTTTAGAAAAATTTTTATTTAAGATTGAAATTGAAAAATTAAAATTTAACGAACTTGATTTTTTGAATTTTTTCCTTTAAAGTTAATTTTCTCTGTTATTACTGAACGGATTTTAATCATTCTTTTACTGAAATGTGTGGTTTGATAAGGCCTTTTTGAGGATATTAAAAGTTTTGTGAAATATTTTGTTTTTAGATTTTGAGAAATTTTTAACGTTGAATTTTAGGTAGAAATAATAGTGTTTTTGTAAAGATTTTTATATGAGCGTGAAGCGCATATACTAGAGATCATTTGTACAAAGTTTCAGTTAATTATTTTGATTAGAAATATTTTTAATTAATTTTTATACTTATAGAATTTCTGGAATCGAACAGACCAATCCGATTACAGCGTGGGTAAATCTGATTGGCTGAAAGACTTGAATGCTTTGAAATGATTGGAGGGAATGTTTCCATCGAATTTTCTAGATTAGGTGTGGTTACGTTTGTTATTCGATTTGGTTCGAAGCTCTAGAAGATGAGTTCTAGGCCTGTTTCCAATGTCTAATGCATGTAAATACATAGGGAATTCATTTTTCTTTATTTTGGCCTAATTTTACTTGTAGAATTTGGTTAATTTCGGCAAAAAATGTGATATTACGACACCACCTCATCCACCTCAAATACCAGAATGTAGTTTACAAACTCGTCACTCAAGTAGTAACAATAAAACAATTAATGACGGTATCTCTATTCTGGACGAAATCATAAATAATAAACCCAATCAAATAATAATTTCGAAAAATCCCTACGACAAAATTGAAGTTACTTGGGACACCTTTGAAAAACACAATATATGGAACGTAAAAATCGGAAAAGGAAATCCTCGACTAATACTAGACTTCTTAAAAACATACACTTCAGATGACAAAACCTTTCATTTATATTTCTACGACGATTCTATGTATCTCGAATTTAATGACATATACATGAGACATTTTTATGCAACAGCTTTAAAACTAATAAAATCCACTAAATTAGTCAATTTAATAAAAGATCCCGAAGAACGCACTCTCCTTATTAAATACCAACAGGAAGGCAAGTGTAATCACCGTGGCATTTCTGAAACCATTGAAAAACTCAAAATAAACTACTACTGGCCAATTCATGAAAACCGACGTGTCTACATACATTAACGAATGCGAAATATGCCAAACATCAAAATATTCTCGTAAACCTCCGTATGTGCCTCTAGTTCTTACCGAAACAGTAGGAAAACCATTCCAGTTATTGCACATAGATGTTTTCAAATTCGACAATCAAGAATTTCTAACTGTTATAGACACATTTTCAAAGTTAGGACAAGCCTTGCCTGTGTCCGGCAAAACCTCTATTGAAATTTGTACAGCTCTAATACATTATTTCTCTTTCTACGGCATACGCGAACGAATAATAATGGACAACGGCTCTGAATTTAAAAACAATACGGTACAAGAGCTTCTAAAAGCCCACAAAATAGACATACATTTTATAACACCGTTTCATCATGAATCTAATTCCCCCGTAGAACGTTTCCACTCGACAATCGTAGAACACCTACGTATTTTAAGGGAAGGGTTCAAAAAGGAAGACACAAAAACATTAATGAAATATGCCCTGATAGCATACAATAATTCCATACATTCGTCAACTAAATACACCCCTTTTGACAAAATATTTGGACATACCAATTCTAGAGACCCGTGCGACTTAATAAAAACAACTTTTTGTGCAGATTATGTATCGAATCACAACGACAAAGTAAAACACCTTTATGACGACATAAAAAATACTTTACAAACTCAAAAAGAAAAAGTAATCGAAAAACGTAACACTCTAGGACCACACCAACATCAGTTTAAAATAGGACAGACTGTTTATAAAACAAGTAACAAACGAGACAAAAAGGAAAATTGTCGAACTGTTAGAAAATAACAAAGTCTCAATGAAAAATAAATCAAACAATAAACTCGAAACTATTCACATAAAAGAACTAAAAACCCTTGTTGTTGCTTGCTCTTCGAAAGCACAAGCGCAGAAGTGACCTTCCACAACCTCGACAAGAACCCCGGACTATTACCACTAAAACTTGGCAACTCCCAAAATATAATCGATTTTTGGTCATTCGTACAAATCTATGACATAACTCCTATATTAGACGATTATACACTTCTAAAAACTAGTTTTAGGAAAATAGTAACCTTCCTAAAGAACTCAACGACCTATAAAAAAGCATTTTACAATTCATATAATTCAGCTTCTATTCTCGAAAATAAAATCAAATCACAAATAGCACAGATAAATCCTATAGCATTTAGAAACAGAACAAAAAGAGGACTCGTAAATAAAATCTTTAATAGGTAATCTTGATCAAGACGATGCCGAAAAGTACGACAAAGCAATCTCATCGATATTTGCGAACGAAAATCATTTAAAATCTGCAATGCAAGGGCAAATAACCATAATACAAAAATCTAATAAACTATTTCAAGAAATTTCAAAAAACTTAACACATAACCATCTTATCTTAGAATCGCGTACCTTACAAATAGAAGAAGTCCTTAAACACTTAGAAACAAAACAAATGGAGACAAACCACTATTTTTTAATACATATGCTAATTTCTCAAATAACAAGATCTTTTCAAGAACTTTACGACATCGTAGAAAAAATACAAATAGCAATAACGTTTTCTAAATTAAACACATTTCATAATTCAATTTTAGATCCCAACGATCTCTTTAACGAAATAGAAATTGTAACAAACGAAATAAATACTGGTAAACTTCCATTTCTTTAAAATCTCGAAAATATTCTTATTTTTGAAAAAATATTACAAATCAAAAGTTGTTCAAAAAGAAATCAAATAATTTTTATAGTGGCTATTGTAGAAAGCAATAACTATATACTCTACCACCTCTATCCTTTACCAACCCCTTCCTCAAATCACTTAAAAATTATATTCCCTCAATCCAAATACTTTATCCTCAATGAGCGGAAGTATGCCTCATTGAACCAACAATGCCAAGAAGTCAGTACGGAAGAATACCTCTGCCATGAACTCAACCCACCGCCCATTGTTCAAGAACCTCCATGTGAAGTGCAGATGCTCAAGTTTATCCAAAATATAACTCAATGTCACCAGATGAAAATTGAAATCCAAGATATCAAAATTGAGAAACTAGAAAGGCAAGAATGGATGTTAATAATTCTAAAGCAAGTAGTAGCAGTACAACAATGCGGTGCGAATAAAGATAATATTCCACTAAAAGGAACTTACATCCTCGAAATGAACCCAAGCTGCGAAATACACATAAACAACGTATTATTAAAGACGTAGCAAGACCTCAAAATACACTTCAAAAACATCGAACTTCCTCAAATAAATCTGAAGTATTCGAACGAGGAGTCGGTTCCAATAAAGTTTAGTAACTTTGAACTAAGCTCTTTGAATCTCAACGAAGCAAGAAGAAACCAAACAGCACTTGATGTTCAACACCAAAAATTAAACGAAGCTCTTCACTAGCCAGTATACTTCCACAAATTCAGTTTTTGGACGCTATTACTGTATCTGGTAATACTTATAGGAATTGGTTACTTCTTCTACAAGAGAATCATTAGCCCAAGATTCAAGAAGCCCACGCCTACCCCGAGATACCAAGAAGCTAACACCACACCCAATTCAGAGATAGTCATCTGAAGCTCGCTACCTTCGTAAGCTCGTCTCTACGTCGGGAGGAGTTATGTGTTCCATAACGCTGATTAATTGTATATATTCACAAGAACTCGATTGCAGACATCAGCATATATGTTAATATAAATTATATTCGTAAAATATTGTTAAGTTAGTTATAAGGTAGAATCTATGTAACTCGGTTCTCAAAATAAATTGTTTTTAATAAGTCAATTTCGGGTTTACGAAACTTAACTCGTACCTTGGAAACATGTCAGTTTTACGAATGTTTTGAGATTGCAATAATTTCAACAGGTCTGGAATTCTGGTAGATAAAAAACGAGACAATTTTTTCTTTTTTTTATATTTACTTAGATTTTTATTGCTGTACCGAGTTTGGGTTTATGCTATTACTGAAATGTACAGGGTTTTATGTATGGAGTGGTTTATTTATTTAGATTAATTTACTTAGATATCAGATTATGATAAATTTGGTGAGTTTTCGATAATTAGTTTCTTGCTCTAAAATTTTGGTTTGTTTAAAATCAAATTCATGTTTTTTTGTATGTTTGTGTTTGTGGAGTGCAGTAGATGCATTTTTTGTGTATTGTTAGCCGTTCAATCGACTTTCTAAGTATTGTGTTGTCATTCCTATGTACTTTTTTGGGCATTTTTAAATTGCTTTATCTACCAGAATTTAATAGTTTGTTTTAAAGCTAATGTTTTTTTGAGTGATATTTTTTCAGTAATGTTTTAACCATGTTAAAATTTAAATACTAACTATACATTCTTTTATTGTAGAAAATAAATATCTTGAGAAAGCTCAATATAATAAGCGAAACGTCGATTGAATTATAGTTTTTCTTCTCAATGAGTTAACCTATGCCCAAGAAAAAAATTAACAAAATATTTATATATGGTTAAAGAAGAAAAAAAAAATATATATATATATATATATATATATATATATATATATATATATATATATATATATATATATATATATATATATATATATATATATATATATATATATATATATATATATATATATATATATATATATATACATGTATATATATATATATATATATATATATATATATATATATATATATATATATATATATATATATATATATATATATATATATATATATATATATATATATATATATATATATATATATATATATATATATATATATATATATATATATATATATATATATATATATATATATATATATATATATATATATATATATATATATATATATATATATATATATGTATATATATATATATATATATATATATATATATATATATATATATATATATATATATCACTCACTCATTTTGCTCAAGTTGTGAGGTCCTTAACAAAGTGAGAACCGTATATGGACCTCACTTTGGAAATTGATACCAATCGACTACTAACAACAACCCAATTTACTATTTAAAACAAAAAAAAAGTGGACCTCACTTTCGTCGAAAAGCCGTAAAACTAGTATACCGTAGTTTCGAAACGTTTATTTTTTAAAAATTTCATATGCCATATATACACAAAACATTTTTCTTGCAAACTGAGGACCAAGATATGGCCACACTGTAATATTATGCGCACAGAAAATTATTAGTTTTTTTTACAAAAGAAGCGAAACAATAATAGATTCAGTCAACTATCGGTTAATTTTATAGAAGTTAAGATATTTTATTTTAAATCTTGGCATAAAACGAAAACGTCTGGTGTGTATGATTTGCAATGGCGTGCAGTGGCATTAGGAATAGGGTAGGCAATAGGTAAAGGGCAATAAAAAATGAGCATTTTATAGATGTGCATTAGCTATTTTATCAAAATTTATTTAATTTATGTGTGGATATTCACTATTTAGTTTAAGTTACAACTAAAATTTATTTTACTAAGTTTAAAAAAAAAACAGGGCCCATTAAAACATAGCACTTTTGCTAATTTCTAAAAAAGTGAAATTCAACCAGAAGAGTAGGCTCAAAATATCAGATATCAAGATACTTTTATTGGTAACTGTGGTCAAATTATTCGAATCAAAAACACTGTAAAATAAACAATAAAAATTAAGGCCATGGGTCGGTCGTGCGCGTCAATGTATGATTCAGTGATTTTACCGAATTGGGAAATCTGGCCACAAAACTGCCACAGTACTTTTTTTTAAAGATTTAAAAAATGAATGATCTCAGCCTAAAAAATGGAAGTTAGTATTGAAGTAGTAATTTATTCGAATGTTCTTATATATAAAATTTTATAATAAAATTCAATTCAATGGTTTTTTAATTCGATTTTTTTTATAAAGTCCATATTAGTTACAAAAAAATATGTTGGGAAAACCTAATTTCCTCCTCCTAGAGTTGCCACCTGGCCGGTTTTTGCTTCAAACAGGCCGGATTCCGGTTCACATACCGTACAAGCCGGTTACGACAATTTGCTATATCCTCTCTCTATATCACTAAAATATTACGTAGTATATTATCCACTAGCCTATGTGCACTTTTTTTAACATCCACGAGTCTCGCCGCATGCCGAGTTTTACATTTGACAATCCTTGTTTTAATTTAGATACACTTTATTATATCATCAAAAAAAAACACCTACGCTAGGAACACAATTAAAAAGTTTATATTTTAAATGGGTCTTGTTTAGAATAAATAAAGAACAATGAGTTGTTTGGTTTCCTAAAGTATTTTATTTATTTGATGGTGTTTTAAATAATTAAGCTTAATTAAAAGCATTATTCTAAAAAAATAGAAACCCAGGGTTTTATTGAGTAAAGTTAATATAATAATTTTCAACAAACAATAATAAATTATTACTATAATATCGAGATCGCCCTCGTCCAGGACTCCAAGCGAGCGACCTCTAAATATTCGCCGACCGGACCGTCCGTATACCATCGAATATCACCCGCATATTGCCTTGCTATCTCTTTTCTCAACACACGGCGCTTCATCGATGTCTTTTATTTCGTAGGCTTATTATTTCTATAATAGTTGCTGCCATTCGATCTTGCTATTCATCGTGTTCTTGGATTTGGGTAACACATAGAAAACTTATTTATTATTGATTTTATCACAAAAAAGTTTTGCTTATTAAAAAAAATTGTTTCACTGCAAAACAATTGCAACATAACATAACATAAGAAAACATAAAAAAGCAATAGTCGAAACCAAAAAAAATGAGAAATCAAATTTTCTAAGATAGTCAAATTAGAGAGCATAAAAATATGAGATATAAAGTAAGTTAAAGTTTTTTGTACGAGGTGTAATTTTTAGGTAATTTAATTATCAATAGTTGAAAATGTGTAACATATGGACATCTTTTTTTATTTTTGATTTTAGACAAAAAAGTAATTCTTCATAAAAAGTTTTGCTTATCTGAAAATACGATTGATTTAAAAATAACGTAATTTTAGGTAAAATAAATTCAAAAACAAAAGTCTGCAAAAGAAAAAGAAATGAAATTCCAATTTCAGAGGTAGCCAGATTAGAGATTCTGCAAAAACAAGTCAAAAAGTTTTTAGGAGTTTTTTGATAATAGGCATAGTTTTTGGAAAAATTAATGATTAAAATAAAAAAATGCCTTATTTAATTTTTTTTTATTTTTACAACTTCTATTTTTGTACTTATTTCTTACCCTGTATATAAAATGACAGTCTTTTTTAAATTAATCTTATTTTTCAGTTAAGCAAAAGTTTCTTTTGCGCCTAGAAATAAAAAAGTTATCCGTATTGTTACCCAAATCCAGGGCACCTACATGGACCTATTCAGTGCATTTAAAAGCAAGGTTGCACCATTTTGGATTCGTGGAAATGCATTTGCTCTAAAATAATTTTAGCTTATAGAGAGAGGTAATAAAGATTTGGAAGTACTAAATATTGATAAGTATTATTTAATTTTAACATTTCCGCTAATATTACAAATATTGCTAAAGTAGGCAATGTGTGCACGTTACTGACGATTTGGGACCAAGTTTAAAGAGGATCACTAAAGAAGGCACGATTATTTGTTAGAAAAATTTTTGAATACTAATATCTTAAACGTAATAATAATTAGAAGAAATAGAGATAATTTATAAATTAATTATTTCGTCCTTTTGTGTAAGTGTTAACAATAAAAAATTTTTTCCCATGATGTGTTTTCGTAAAGGTTTGGAAACTCTTCTTTAATCTTTAATATTTCATTTTTTTTCCTCATCTGTCCACGGTATTAAAACACGACTGGTTTTCTGCTTTGCTATTTGCAAATAATATCATTATTATATTATTATTAATATCTAAGACATTTTAAATAGGATATTAAAGGCAAAGAAACGGAACTTTAAGATGGCATATTAATTTTAAAATTTAAGTAATTCAAAACAATATAAATTATTATTGGTGTATCCAGGATTTTGGTTTGGGGGGAACCATATCTCCTATCTTTTCAGACAGACCGACGGACAAACCAACGGAACCCTATTTTTATGACCTAGAGACGCTAGAATTGGAAGATATGTAAAACTTTAAAATTTTTTCATGATTACAAACATTTTAGTTGACCGCCATTTTGTTCTGTTATCTTGAATTCGTACCAACATTTTACAAAATTTGAAATCAATCTATAAAGTATTCAGTTTTATATTTTATTAAGCCGCCATTTTATTTCGCCATCTTGGATTCGTAACAAAATTTTACCAGCTGGTTTTCACATAATGATCTCTGTGTAAAATTTGAGATAAATTGGATAAGTATTTTTTAGTAATAATTTTTTTTAATATTTCACAAATGAGCTTTGTTTCTTGAAAGAAACCGATTCGATTATTTTCTGTGTTTTTCGAAAGAAGAGCCCGACTCCGCCCGCCTTATTCGGAGTCGGACTCTTTTTTTTCATGCACTCGTGTTATTATTATTGAAAACCTAAATATCTTAATTTTTACAACTCAAAATCTAAAACAGTTTAACATAATGTACATATTACATTATTAAAAAATCATTTTAGGGAGCTTTAAACTAATTAATAATATATAAAAGAAATTTAGATTTTGTAGTTGAAGTTAGATATAGTAGTTAAGATATAGCCCAATGCAGGTTTTTAAATTGTCATCCCTTATGCGATTTTGTATTATGATTCCAAGAGAAAAAATCGGTAAATTTCTTTACCCGAAACTTCCCTCGTTTTGAAACTTTCCTTTCATTCATTTCATAACCGATTCAATTCTAGTCATTACCGAGAGGCAGCATGTATTGTAAATTTATTCAAGTGATATCGATAATCGACAACATCCCTTAGACTCATAATGTGAAATAATATGTCGACTGACGTCCTGTTGTGTTATGTAAAGAACAAATTTTATCTGTTGTTTGTAATGTGATATGTGCTAGCACCTTGTTTTGTTTGTATATGACTGTAAGTAATCTGTTTAGATAACAA
The DNA here is from genome assembly GCA_030620095.1 of Kuschelorhynchus macadamiae. Lineage (NCBI taxonomy): Eukaryota > Metazoa > Arthropoda > Insecta > Coleoptera > Curculionidae > Kuschelorhynchus > Kuschelorhynchus macadamiae. The sequence goes on from JAUTXW010004742.1 coordinate 223,411, forward strand.
TTAATTATTTGAAAATTTATTTTACCATTTTATAACTAGACTAAAACATATAATAACAATACTCTTTAGTCTTAGAATAGATATTTAAATTTTAAATCGTGCCATCCTATGAGTCAAAAAAAATCTGTCGTCATTAGACTAGTGGATCGAGCTATACCTTTGTCAGCGCCGGATTTAGACATTTAGCTATGAAAAAGCAAAAGGTGCCTTAAAAAAAATAATTTTCCATCCAGACTTATCAACAGAATTTTTAAAACCAGAATTCACAAATTTTGCAATATACCACAAAACCAATAATATAAAAAAAACAACTCAAATCAACATTATATAGCTTTACAATATATACCAGGCCTCTAACAGCAATTAAAAAAATTATTTAAAAATTACAAAACAGATGTAGGATACAATTAGCTTCAAAATATTTTTCAAGATAAAAACAAAAACGCCAAAAAAACAAAAAAAAAGTGATTTAATTTATGAAGTTACTTGTAAAAAATGTCAAGGCTTTTATATTGGCTAAACCAATCAGTATCTTGATAACAGACTGAAAAGTCATAAATATGACAAAAAGAGCTATACAGCACCAAACCCCATGTAAATACAAAAAAAACATACTTTTGATTTTACTGAAACAAAAATCTTAATCTCTGAGACAAACCGGAGAAAGAGGGAGATCCTGGAGACCATACAAATAATAAAAAATCCAAACGCCGTGAACGACAAAAAAGACACAAACAAATTCACCCGACCCGATTTATCTGTACTTTAAACGCTGCTAGGCGATTAAAGGTACCAAACGATGCTTCTGTGTTAGTTATAAACTATTAAATTTTAAAAGTAGATTTTATAGTCAAACAAAAATCTTTTTTGGCTTTTTCGCAACTGAATAAAAATATTTAACTTTAAATTAATTGAAGCAAATATTTACTAAAATTACATAGCTCAACATGTAGACTAATATGTCTACGGAATGTTTGATACATAGTAATAAACAATAGTATTTAAACAAGCATAAGAAATTATGTTATTTACCTTAAGTTTTTATAGACACATAGTAGTTGTACAAATACTTTCATCCTATCGCGACTCATCAGTGCGCCGATCGTAAGAGAGAAGCATTTAATAAATTTTATATCGTGTGTGTTGTCCATATTGTAAGTAAAGTGTTAGCATTATGTCGTGGATATCAACACATTTTAGACCTATGAAAATTTGTTTAAAGTATGTTTCCAATAATATCATTTTTTTAACCTTTGATGTACAAAATTATGTGCAATTCACTGGTTTATGCTCATTTTAAACTTTTGAACTGTTGTTCTTTTTGACATTATTTGACTTAAGAATTTTTTTTAAACCAGACTCCCTTTTCTGTTAGTGACACTATTTTTAGCTCTGAAGGAGACATGTTTGTCGAAACATTAGTTATCATAATAAAAATAATAATTATTTGAACTCTGCATTTTGACTAACCAAAAGCCAAAAAATATAAAACCCCAAATATATACAAGAAATAAGGTCAAAGAAAGTAAGTACCAAAAGAAAATAATATAAATATATATATTATTGTAATATCTAATTGAACGTCTAATTTATTCAATGCAATATCCATTTGATTTAGTCAGTTTCTCTATTTGAATCGGAAATAATTTTCATTACAAATTGAAAGAACCCTAGAGACTAATAATAAATTGACTATTAATGGTTTCTGAGACGGGCAATGGTGAGAACTAAAATTTAAATAACTATTCGTATGTGTCGGCTTCAAGTAAACAGAATGACGAGTGCAGTTCTCTTTGTTTTTTATTAACACATCAAGGAAAGGAATAACATTTTCGGAATCAGTTTCCATAACAAATTTTGTGTTAAAATGATCTAAAATATAGTCAAATTTTCTTCTTCATGTGGTCATATTGCAAAGTATCATCGACATATCAACGACACTTAGGTTGTATATAGGTATTTTATAACTTCAGCTTACCCAAAAAAGCAGTCACACAATTTTCGGAAACTGGAATACTAGATAATCACGCAGGTTGCGTGTCTGAACAGGCACGTAGCCAGAAATTCAGTTCTGGGGTGTCCAAACCAGAAATTTTTTGCGGGGGAGTCCAAACCGGCAAATCTCACGAAAAGTAGTGAGAAGCAAGCCTATACCAACAAATGTTTAAAGTTTCGTGGGGGGGGTCCAGACTAGGGCTCGGAATTTTATTCGAATGATTCGAATATTCGACTATTCTAAATTCGAATTTTTTGTTAATTCAAAAATTCGACTATTCTAATTTTTTACTATTTGATTATTTAACTATTCGACTATTCAAATGTTCGAATATTTGGCTATTTGAATATTTGACTGTTCGACTATTAAAATGTTTGATTATTTAAATGTTCCAATATTTGACTATTCGAGTTTGAGAGGTAGGTATGTCTTTTTTATTTTTAATTTAAATTTACCGCTGTTAAAATTTAATGTTTTAAACATTTCATGTTTTTGTAGATTTTGTGCACTGTATAAAAAATCCTAAATTCCTTTCGCTTTGCAGACCGTATTTTTGCGGGAAGCAGAAACTTTTAACAAGAACAACTTTGTGTCGAAAAACGACATTTTTATTCCACTCCATTTGTCCTCTTCGCCCCCCTAGCCTGGGACGTTGTATAGCGTACGTATTTCTAATATCGTTACAAAATAGTTGCATGATTAGTACGTAACTAATAGGCTACTGAATATACGTATAGGTTTGAGTAAAGAATAGTTAAATGGTTTTTATTATGATTTCTCTGAAAATTATTTTAGGGTGTCCCACGTAGAAGTTCCATCCACCGTTATTTTTAAACATGCCTCAAATATTGTTTTTATCATTTAAAAGCTTAACTTAAATACTTTCTAGAGGTTTTGCCACATTTAGTTTCCAAATATTACATCTTTTGCCTATTTCGTAGATACAATGGTACTTTTTTATTTGTTGTCTGTAAAGCTAGAATGTCAAAAAAAAATTATAACCGAAAAGATTTACTTTGAAATAGTTTAAAATTTATCGGCGCCCCAAAACTAAGTTTAATCGAATTTTCGTTACTATGGTTTCATTAGCATTGTATATAAATTTTGAACATGCCTGTTAGTTTTAAATGCAAATTATCCCATTGGTTAAAATAGATTTTCGAACTCTTTTTTAGGTCTGGTAGATAAAAAAAATCTCAGCTTTTCAGATGTCAAATAAATAACGTATCATTCTATTTAAGAAATATCTAATAATTTAAGAAGTAAATTAAATTTTTGCAAACATTTTGGAAATAATATTTTGTAATAGAATAGGTTGAATTATGCAACAATTCTAAGTATCTAAGCTACACTAGGATGGTCCAAAAAAAATTACAAATTTCAGTTTTTCGGTTATTTTAAGTAAGTGGGTACTAAAAATGGAAAAAAAAGTTTAAAAACATATTTCGATAGGAAATTTTGTTTCTACGAAAAGTATGTTTGCAAAAATGTCGAATTTTACTTTGTTTTTGAGTTATTTTGAAAGAACAAACTAAAAAAAGGTGAGTTTTTGGTCATTTCTTAAAAACGCGTTCTTGAATTTAAGGACAGTTTATTATTTTATTCCTTTTAAGTGTCACACTGACATAATATTAAACCATAAAAACCCTTTAATCCTTTCTAACCATAAATTTTGGACATTTTCAACTAAGAGGTAAAAAATAAATTGGCCAATATCTCAGAAACTAAGAATTTCTGTTAAAGTAAATGTGGCTAAAACTGTTCTAGATAACTTAATAATACTGTATCATGTTCTAAAAGATAAATCCTCGGGCCTACGCCTAAAAAAAATTGTGATTACCTCACCGTTTAGACTTTGTATATGTGTTTTTTATATCCAGTCGGACAATTTTTACATCAAGTCGTTTTTTTTTTCGTGGACGGCTTTGCGGGGATATCTCTAATTTGGAAGAGTTATGACGTCATATAATTTAGCACATCACACCACAGTCCACACCATCACCACAGCTGATTTCTAATTTATTATTTTCAGTACTTCTCAAGAATCCGAATCTGAATATTTGGAGGTTTCAACAAATACAAGAGATGAAGATGAATCCGAAAATGAAAGTTATTTCAAGCGTAAGCAAATGCAATACTTCTACAGCTCCCACTAATCAGCTACAAAGCCAACTACAAAAGACACAAACCAAAATAGATAGTATTTTTTGTACCGTACAAGTAGCCAAGCAAAAAGAAGAGGTCATTACTCAGCTAATTACAAAAATGATTTGCATTGACACTCTACCTGTTTCGTTTGTGGAAATAAAAGAGTTTAAAAAGTTATTATCATATATTGCTCCCACGTATACAATTCCAGTAGCAAAAACAATAATGCTGCGGATTGATGCCTTATATGATATGGAAAAACAAAAACTTAAACGAGTGGAAGGATGTAAAATATATGGCCTTAACTACAGATTGTTGGAGCTCAAGGGCCAATGAATCACATATTACTGTGACTTGCCATTATATAAACAATACTTGCCAACATGTTACCCGTAATATTACAACAGAAAGTATGGAAGAAAGACATACAGCTCTAAATTAAAAAAAAAACTACTGGAGATAAAAAATGAAAATGGGAATTCGCAGATCAATGTGTCGCAATAGTGCACGATAATGCTTCCAATATTGTTTTGGCAACTACAGACTTACCATCTTATATAATATAAACTTATTCAAAGTGTAAAAACACGTTGGATCTCTACATACTTTATGTTGAAAAGGATAATAGAACAACGTGGAGATATAATAGGTGTTTTATCTGACAGAGCAATCACCTCAGGAACCCATGCTGGCCAATTAATGCTTAACGAAGACGAGTGGACAACAATAGAAATCATTATAACAATATTAGAACCATTTGAATTTGTTACAAATTTGTTTTCATCGGAATCGCAACCAACTATTTCAATAATAATGCCTTTATAAAATTTTAATGGAACATTTTATTTTAAAAAAAGCTCCTGAAGAATCTGTTTTTTTAAAATATTAAACATTTATTACAAAAAGAGTTTGAATCTAGATTTAAAGATTTTTTTTGTGTCTCAGTTACTGGTGCCATCGATATCAACATGTTTGACATGAGCACATTTTTGGACCCACGATTTAATTAAAATTAGTAAAATTAATTAAAGAACCAATAAATCGTTCTTTAGTTAAGACAACAAATATTTTCAAAATCTAATAGAATCACATAACGATTTATCGGAAGTAAAATATAATCAAAGTTGTGCCAAAAAATCTTACTTGGACCTTTTATTTCCAAATGATCAGCCAACAACATCGAATGAAATTGATATGTATGTTTCAGAATGCGTTATTCCCAAAAATATGTGTCCACTGCAGTGGTGGAAAAATAATCAAAATAAATATCCAAGTCTTATAAAATACGTCAAACGTTATCTTTGTGTGCCTGCGACATCCGTTCCATCAGAGAGATCTTTTTCTAATGCTAGTAATATTGTTAATGTCATGTCGAGCCTATCTAAAATCTGACAATGTTAAAAAACTTTGTTTTCTTAGTGTCAATTTGTAGTTTTTATGTTTATTCTCTGACTTAGTTCCTCCTATATTATGTTTTCTTGTACATATGTTATTTTTGTTATGAATTTGTTGAACTTCTTGTTCCAATTTTTGTTTTTATAATTTATGTTTAGCAATTAAAGTATTTTGTTGATTTTGTTTTATGTCAATTAAATTAGCGTACATCTTTTCCTTATTTAATATACATATTTATAACTCTTTTCATGATATTTTATTATTCTGCATTATTTACCATGTAAGTTTTTAGTATAGTTTGTTTGAAACGTTTTATTTTTCTAAGTCCATTAAATAATATTTGACCACAAAGTTTTTTATTTGTTAAAGATTTCTAGATATTTTTAAATAAGTTAATATAATTACTGTTTCGTACTTACATATTACTGATTTTTTTTCACACAGGGTGACAATTATTCTGAAAAATATTGTTATTATTCGATAATTTAGATATTTAAAGTGACTAGTACTTAAAAACCTCATAGATGTTTAAATCTATTCAACTATTCGACTAATCGATTATTTGACTATTCAAATAGATATTAGAATTATTCGACTATTTGAATAAAATATCAAACGACTATTCGAGTACTTTATTTAAAAAATTTCGAGCCCTAATCCAGACCCCCAAGACTCCCCTCTGGCTTCGTGCCTGTCTGAGGTAAACTAATCATGTAATCATAGTATTCCAAGTAAAATTTGATCGATTTGCAACAACCAACTGCATAAGAGACAAATCTAGGAAAAGTTTTAAAAGACGGCTAATAATAATACCTAAAAATGACATGTTTGTCTATTTAAGTTCATATCTTAGAAATGAAGCTTTTGCATGGCCGTTAATATAATTTTTTTTATTTTTGTGAGAGGAATATGCTTCTTAAATAAAAATTTACTTTATAACGACTTGGTTGGGGATATCAAATTCAGTAATAATAAATATAAAACAAAAATACGTAATTATATTTATGTGTGTGCCTGAGTATGTATATGTTTGTTGTGTACATTTTTATATTGTTGGACTTGTTTTTAATATTTGACAGGCTTAATAGTCCGTACCCTTTCGATCCTTTTATGTATTCGTTTCTTTATAGACTTTATTTTAAATTAATTTTACTAGTATGCTCATCAGATTAGGTTTAAAAAACTTTACATATATGAAATGTATTTGATACGTTTTTATTAAATGTTGACTTTCTTAATGTATGTGTAATAAAGTGTAATTTAGATTTATTATTTTATTTTAGGCCCTGGTGGGGAGCACCAATAGGAAGAGGACCATCATACTTTTAAGATAATACAATACATGTTACATTAGTATTATATAATTAAAATACATTTAAACAAAAAAATCACGACTTATTTGCACATAACAATTAGAAAGAATACGGACAAGGCGCCAATCAAGTTCCCCCAAAAACTTAATGTACAAATGGTGGCAGTCAATATTTCAAATGTTATCAATGGTCAATATAGAAATTATCATGAGAAAAAGTACAGTAAAACTATAGAACCACAGATATTTATCGCATAAAGGCATATTTTAATTTTCGGAATTGAAATATTTCTTTTTTGTTTCTTTTTTATAGGTGTTCACGTTACGGCTTTTTAAGGTATGTAAAAATTATACATGTCTAAATTAAAAATTTTAATTTTTAAACTTACATACCTAAATAAAAGTAATAAACTGGTAGAGTACATTTTATTAGAAAAATATTGTTTGGCGCGAGTTATAGTACTTGTATTTTATATTTAAATAAAACTTGAACATGATGTTTTATGGTTTTTTATCCTTAATAGTAATAATTTTTTAATCACGACTAACTTGCTGCAGATCTAAATATAATTGTACAAGATAATTTCAAAGATTACAATAAAAGGTTCTGATTAACTGTCTCGAAATTATTAGTGGCCATCTCTAGTAAATGACCTATTAATACAATAATAATAATCGTCTTGTATTCAATAATCAACATAAAAAATGAGTGATAAACAATAACTGTTGAGAGTAGCGGCGTTCGTGAAAATTGTCATGAGGAGCTTTTAGAAGCTACACTAGAATACAAAAATTTCTGTATAAATTTTATTAAAAAAAATATGCAGTAATGGTACACATCACCAATGAAGCACCTGTAATGAATTTTAGTTGTGGGATGAAACTAATAGCAGCGAATCCGATACTATGATAGTCCAGCAAGAAGACGGCAATAACATACTTTAAGCAATGTCAAGGAAACACCTGCGATTTGCAATATGATTTCTGACTGCACAATGTTAGCTAAGAAAACATCTTTACGCTATGGCGCATGACCACAGTAAAGGGTACAATCAAGAAGATGAGACAGTATTACCTTTAATTGCTACTGCTCGATATAGGGTGTCCCAAAATTAAGGGTCAATATTTTTACAGAGTAATCTACGTCGTAAGACGAGCCTAAAACGTCCTGTAAATATATATTGTTAGGGGGCTGTAGCTCTGAGAATGAGCCCCTCTGTAAATGTTTTTTGTTTCTAAAGGTTTCAAGATTAGATTTGAAATTTTGATAATTTTTACACGCCGAGTCGAATTCTGAAGTCAAAAATATCAGTGAATCAAGAGGGAGAGCCTTTTTTTCTGCGTAGATTTTTTCAATGTAGAATTCTAATTATGGAAGCTTAAGGTTTTCTTATAATGGGAATAAATGCATTAAACATACAATTTTCAGTTGTAGGTACTCAACAAAATGATTTAATTTACTGAACACAGTATACGTTTAATTTTTAATGCAAAACAATTTTCAAATAAATTTTTCTCGAAAACGGTGTAACGAATTAAGCTAAGAGTGTCGTTCTTTTTAAGAAAACCCTAAAAAAGTTATTTGGATTTGTAAATTGAAAAAAGTTGGGGCGTCTTTTATCTCTCCCTCCGCCCATTCGGCACGCTTCTGATTTATTTCAGATATTTTGATTTCAGGATTCGACTCATCGTATAAAACTTAACAAAACACCCAAATTTCATATTCAAGTCTTTAAAAGATTCGAAAATATTTAGAAAAAACCAGAGAGGGGCGTATTCTCCAGACTGCATCATTTTCGATATACTCGTATGTTTACAGGATATTTTAGTTTTCTTTTATTGCATAAATTAGTCTGTAAAAATATTTACCCTTAATTTCGGGACACCCTGTTTAGAATTTTACTGTCACCTTTTGATATATAATATATAGAGAATTGCCCCGTACATACCGTATGTGTACCTAAAACTTGCAAAAAATAATTCGAAAAAAAAATAAGTATTATATTATATAATAATAAGTATTATATTATATAAAAAAATATACAAAACTTTTTTTAACCAAACTATTAAATGTTTTTCTAAATTATCTACTATAAAAGATTGTCTCTTATCGCTTAATACTCTTTTATAAGTAGAAAAACTACGTTATAAATTGACTGTTGTTATAGAAGCGTATTTCAAGTTAAATATTATATTAGAAGACATCTAAAAATTGTCACAAAAAGTACCAGACAATACATTCGATACTTTAACTGGTGTATTGTACCTTTTGTTATTTAAAGCGTCATTCATTTTTTTTGCCAACAAGACTTCCAATACTGTCTGTCGCTGAACCTATATTTCGTTTCAAATTTCAATCAAACCTATTGATTTCGAAAACACAATTTAAAACACTTACCGTTTTTCCACATGCTTTGCATAAAACACCCAACATCTCCTAATTCTAATTCCGGATGCCGTTTTATCCACAATACTAGTTTGTTAGATATTTTAAAATGCACAACTCGAAAATACATTTTCCAGGGTAAATGGTTTACATATTATTTATTTATTTAATGCTTTTATTGTTGTAAAGTAAGAAGTATATATTATAACTAATTACTGAACCAAAAGTAAAACCTTACAACAAAAGGCAGAGTTCGTGTCTAAGCATAAAAACGGGGGCAGCGCTCTTCCACTCAACCGAGCAAAAAATGCAAAGGAGATGCCAAACTTACCCAGTAGTGCATGATATATTAATGTTTAGTATAAAAGGAGAATAAATCTAGTTCCTTGAACGAGACACATTCGTAGGTCACAGTTAAGAAGCTCGTTTAAAATCAATAAAAATAAAAATTAGCTCAATTAAAGCTTAGAATGTTTAACGGAATGTCAAATTTGACAGCGAGTTCCTAGATTTCTGTAATCAACTTGTCAAATCCGAAAACTCGGTTAAATATTTTAAACAGCAATTACGTTTTGTACAAACAGGGGTTCGTATTACGAGAAGGAAAATCTCTGAATTTAGAATTCCGTCTACCAAACACAATAAAATGTTTGGGATGGGTTTTATTTAACTGCCATATATTTTATGGTGATATCAAATATTTTAGATGCCTATCTCACAAGTGACAAGAAAATATTAAATTTTATCCAAAATATGCAATTTTGCATATAATCCTAGCTTTAGTTACCACTTATAACGCTAACCTATAATGTTTTATAGTTGAGTGTATAAAATTTATATAACCTAGGAAGTCTTCAAATTGGTTGTCTTTATCACACATGATAAAAATGTCGAAATATAGCAGCCAAAGTCTAGGTTCTATTTTTCTTTCTTTTATTGACTACGTAGATTTCGAACCATTCCATAAATATATTGGTGACTACCGGATAGAGAGACGATCCCAGAGGTGACTACCGGATAGAGAGACGATCCCAGAACTGTCGTATACTTTACCAATTCCATCATTCTCTAGATATAGACAACGTGGAACACTTTCTTCTGGACTTTTATCTCTCCTCAGCTTTTTTTTTAATGATTGCCAACAGGCTTTCTAACTTAACATTTTCCTAAAAGACCTCAACATCAATGCTTACAATTCAGTCATTCTGTTTTAATCCAACATTTCTAATAATTTCGAGAATTAATAATAATTAATAAAGAACCCATATTATACAAAATCGCAATAGTTAAAATGCGAAAGTGCTAAGGACTCGACACTCATCACACACCTGACAAGAAACGCCCCTTACTGTAAAGAAGTTTTAAGTTATAAAATGCTTTTTTAACCAAAACCCTGCCCTGTGTTGTAAATTTCACCTTCTTGTTCACAAATGGAGCGATTTTCGTGACTCCACTGCAGGTGTGTTGTGTTGTCTGGACGGATCCAGAAGTTTGTTTCAGAGAGGGCGCAAAAAAAAACAAAAAAGTATAATTTTAATATACTTTCCTAAATTTTCAATTATGCAATACAAACTTAAAAAAAGTTACAAAAGTCACGATTATTCTTAATTCAAATATTTTATTATGCAAATAAGTTCTATTTTAAAAATAACAATTAAAACAGTAATTGCTTCTATACGGTTTGTAATTTCAATACAACTTAATTGCTATAAAATAACCAAAAAATTAGTTGTGGCGGTAAAAATCATTAAAGCTTTCGAGTGTCCGAAAAAATTTAGCAAAACTGTGGTTTTAGTTGGTTTTACTCTCGTGAAAAATTAACATCTATACGTTTTAAAGTGACTAGTGCAATTGATTAGTGGTTGTGATGATGCTTTAGGTTCAGATAATTAGATTTTTTTTGGTTTTCGCCATCAGCTCTCACACGACCGATTTTGATATGTATTTTTTGAAATTAAAACTTTTTTCAGACAGATGTCGTAACAGTGCATTGAGTTGTAGAGATACTGTGAAGAATGGAAAAATACAATCCATTTATTTTTAACCCCTAAAGGGCGGGATTTCAAAAAATCCGGAAATTGGTTTTTAGAAAATAATTTTCAAAAGCCACTGATGTATGAACTGTTTCAAAAAGTCATTTAAAAAGGAAAAACACACTTCATCCCCGCTTCTATTGTAACAAAATGAACATTTTAAATGCACTTTATCTACATTACGTTTTATTCGTATATTCTTATGAATCTGTAAGCCTTACGTTTGGTTAAAAAAGAAAAATGTTATTTTTATTCAAATAAAACTACAGTAACAAAAAAAAAGCTGAATTACTTTTCCTTCCTCCATACTCAAAAATGCTATAAAAATCTATATTTGCTGTTGATATTAGACAATATGCTGCATTATTTTCCAAATTACTTCAAATAATATATAGGCTGTTAACCAAATCTTAAGACGATATATATTCTATAGTACAATGGACATTTTGTTTATTATTTAATCGTAGTTAATTTTAAAAATAAAGTTTTATAAAATCATGCACCCTTATTTCCTTTTAACCCAATAAGGTAGAATTAGACGGGTAGCCCACAGGACGGCGGTTTGCCTAAAAATATATTTGCCTTATGTCTGTACGTCAACGGGGCTTTCCAGTTACGTAGTATATTTGGTTTTTTGAAACACCAAATTTTGCAGTTTGGCGCAAAGCAATTTATGATTTGTAGTATCAAAGGCTTTTAAGAAATCAAGCAAAACGATGGCGAGATTTTGTAAAATTCTTTATATACAACCCATTCCAAGATTTTAGAAAAATAAATGTTAAGATTTTTAGGGTGCAGACCGCTATCAGTTTCCGGCACATTGTTTTTAGAAAAGGTATGAATCAGCGACACCTGCCAAGCCACAGAAAAATATCCCCGTTCGAGCCACACGTAAACGATGTATGCGATGTAAGAAATGAGAAAGGTAATCCAAGGACATGTGATCCAAACCAGATGCGTTTAATTTAATGATGTTGATTATATCAGCAATTTCTTCAATTGTTGCAAAGGATAAGGGGAAATTTAACCTATAAGAGGACCTTTAAAAAACTCATACCAAAGAAAAAATCGGTAAATGCTTCCTGCCCAGAACTTCGCTCATTATAAATATTAGTAGTATAGCAAGGGCGGCCCTGAGACACCTCGATGGCATCTTGACCAACGATCGGTCCCAGGAGCTCTTCGCCTCACTTGCAAGAAGTGTTTACCTGTCAACTTCTGTGCACATGTCTTAAGCGTGACACCTGGTTTGCACAGGTAGCTGTTATTTACCAAAAAAAAAATCCAAGAAGCGAGTTTCGCCGAGTCTGGCGTCATCACAAGAGCCGAGCCTCGCCTCGCCGAATTCCGTATTACCGAGAATAGGTTGTTTTGCTGTGAATTAATAAAAATATGTTGGACGTAAGACTAAAGGTCAGGTTCGTATATAAGAAAAGGTCGAGGATGTAGATAAGGAGATGTTTGTGTAGTATTGAGATGAGCAATGTTTGAATAAATACGTAAAATATTTGTTTTTCGAAAAATACCGAGAATAGCTTGTTTTCATTAATGTGTTCGACGACGTAAGACTAAAGGTCAGGTTCGCAGATAAGAAAAGGTCGAGGATGTAGATAAGGAGATCTTTGTGTAGTATTGAGATGAGTAATAATAATGTTTTAATAAATAATATTTATTTCGAATAATAGCTTATACCAGGTGACAAAAAAACATATAGCACTTAAAGTAATTAATATATATGTAAAATATAGAGGATTTAATAGCAGTCGATCACGCACCAGACTGGTGGTAATATATGCCTGTTCCAGTCGACAGAACGTGTCAAGAGTGTAGAGGGAACTCAATATCTCCAAACATCTGTGCGTTTTGCCGTTGTGAACATACCGTTTTGTATTATTTAAAAGAAGAGTACGAAAGAAGGAGAAGGCTGCAAAATAATGAGTAAATTTGTTTTACTTTTCTTTGGTATTCTTTTCAATTATTATGTCCTAACTAATAGCCAACCAACGACGGCGACGACGACAAAGAGATATTATCCAGAAGAGCGCAGTTATAATTTTGTTTTAATTAATAATAGACGATATTATATTTTGAGAAATGTAAGTTTAAGAACATTTCAAGACACTGGTTATAATGTATGGTTTCACATACATTATAATTTAATAAAACCTGAAGAAAATGTAAAGCCAAACGATAAAATATTTAATTTGACTAATCAGCAAATAGGTCTAGTGTTTCACTTAAAAGACAGTGTATCAAACGTAACATATGTTCCTGTGAATATTAATGAACCTGCAGATATATATTGTAAATGGTATACTGCCAGATATTTTCGAAATAAAAATATTTATCTTGAATATAAGCCTGTAGAACTGAAAGACATTTTTAGTGCACATTCCACTGTTTACAGCACTGGCCAGACAGAATTAGGAGACATTTTTAGTGTAAATTCTACTGTTTACAGTACATGTCAAATTATATATTTATTATAATAAGACCCTGTACGTTACACAAAATGGATTTTGAAAGAATACAATTTTTATGTCAAATATGTAATTGTTTAGTTGAAAAAAATATTAATAAACACTTAAAACATAGAGTAAAGTTATTAAAATTTTGTGATACTTGTTTAGTGAATTATGTATTTGGTGTAAATAGTATTAGGTCTATGATTTTAATGTCAAAATAGAACAGTACAAAAATATTGAAATTAAAATGTAAAAAAACTACTATGGTTTATTTTATTTGTTTTTAGTTTTACTTAGTGGGTGTGATGTAAATTCACGTAATTTTTACTCACCAATAGAACAATAATAAAAAAAAAAGTGGTAGAGTTATTTATAAAAGAAAGTAATTTGAACTAGGCGTCAGTAGTGTCTCGTAACTCGAACTATGGCAGGAGAAAATTCAATTTTGTGTCTTGATATCCAGGGATTTAATTGTGCCTCTGGATTTATTCCAAAAGAACTAGCTGTGTATGATGGAACACGTTGTTCAAATTTTCTTTTCAAACCACCATATAACAAAAGCATGTTAAAACGCCAGGATTTAAAAACGATATCTTATCTCGAAAACTCATATCATGGTCTAATATGGGAGTCTGGTTTAGTAGACTTGACAGACTTGAGCAAATGTCTTAGAACATGTGATGAAAAGATATGATGCCCCAAAAATATACGTCAAAGGAGATGAAAAGATGAATTTTCTAAGAAAATTTATAAGTGCGGAAAAAATTTTCAAAATACCTCTGGAGGAGCTAAGCAAGTTTAAGAAAGTTCCCGAATGTCACTTTCACAAGGATCCATATGGCACTACTTGGCATTGTGCATTATCAAACGCTAAGTTGTTATATAATTATGAATACTGTTTTTCTGTTTGAAGATAAATAAATTATTTGTAAAAAACATGGAAATAAATAAATAAAACGTATATAAAAAAAATATTTATTTTATTAAGTCATTCTACATTATTTTGATCTATCCAACTATGATGCTTATCACTGAAACCTAACCATTTTACAAATACTTTATTGTTTTTACGTTTTAACACTTTTTCAACTAAATAAATGTCTGGATATTTAACTTTTTGCAATTGAAGTTCATATAATCCTCCTTTAATGTCTTGTTTTTCTGCATCTTGAAGTAGGTATGTCACTGGATTTGTAAGTTGAACTTTTTTTACGCTAAAAATTTCTGTTGACCAATTTGGTTGGTATTTATTGAAAACTCCTCTAAATTTGGAAATTCTTACATGATCACCTATCTTGAATTTTGGTTTCGATGTCATTTTAATTCGATTATAAACTGTGTTTAATAGCAGTTTTTTATGTTTTTTTGAAATTTCAGCCGGTTTTAAACCTGTGGTAGTGTGTACTCGATTATTATAGGAATAAACGATTTGTTTTAACATATCAAAACACTTGTATGATCCTTGAAGATTAAATTCTTTCCACATCATTCCTTTAAGGGTTCGATTTACACGTTCAACAATAGATGCTTTTTTTCTCACTGTAAACTAAATAATGTTTGACATTATATTTTTTCATTAAAATCATCATCTTTTCCAGTAAATTCACCACCGGCGTCTGTACGGAGATGTATAGGTGTCTGTTCTTTGAATACATTTTCCATCGCTTTAGATACCTCTTTGACAGTTTTTGTTTTCAACGGATAAGCCCAAAGGTATTTAGAAACACAGTTAATTACGACGAGTATATATTTGTATCCTTTGTTTTCTTGTACGTATTCTTTCATATCAACCAAATCAGCTTGCATTAAGTCCAATAGAGATTTGATAATAACCTTTCTTCTTTTAAAATTTACCCTTGATGGTTTATGTAGTTCTTCAACAATATCTTTTTTTACTTTGGTTACAAATTTAGACATATTTTTATTCTATTATATTGGCTTCTCGTAATTCTTCAATAATGGAATTAATCTCGTTAACGTGATTTGTATTACCAGCAGCCTGAGACGCAACTAGTAGCTCCAATCTCTCAACCAACTCTATAGGATCATCCCAAAAAACGTAATCATTAGGATTGTTTGAAAGTTTCATAGACATTCCCTCCCCCTGTTTCAAAACATCGTCATCATCATCGTCATCATCATCATCATCATCAGTTGGACTGGTATAATTACTCTCAGTTTTATTTATTATTGGTTCAATACATTTTCTAAATTTCTTATTTTTACTTGATTTTACATTTTTGATAGCATTTGTTTTAAATAATATGTGAGTATAGTTTTTCGCATCATCATTTGTATAGATGGTGGGAACATTCTGATTAAATAACAAGCCATATAATCCATTAGTGCCTTTATATTTTTTTCCTGCAATTATCAAATCAGCTCCATCGAAATCTATTGTTTTGTTACCGATAGAAAACCGTTCGATATCCTTATCAAACTTTACTTGGAATTTTCCATCAGAATTACTACTACTTGGATCCTTTACAAATTTTTTGATGTACTTTAAAGGTAAACTATGATATTGATCAGAATAATCGGAAAATGATTTTTCTCTTATAGTTTGATTTAGTGTTTTTTCATATTCCCTTTGTTTCCTAATTTCCTCTTCCTCGATTTCATCCTGCATGTTTTTTATTATTAATTTTCTAAGATTATATGGTTTCCGTAACGACGATGTCGATGATTTCGTTGTGGAAGAAAATAATTTTCTTTTCATTTTTGGTGCAGTTTGATATGCATGTGTGATTTTGTTTCCTGTAGGAGTATCCTTAAACTCTAATGAGATAGAAGTGGAAGGTATAGGTTCCGATTTCACTGACTCGTTTTCCTCTTCACTATTATGGTCCCCAAAAAGTTTCTCCTCGTCATCTTTATCATCATAGTTATCGTCATCAGAAAATTGTTCCCTTCTTTTAAGTTCCGATATCAAACTTTCAGGAGTGTGCTTCTTTCGATCCAATTTGTTCTCAATCACCTCCAAATGTTTTGTTATAGGCTGAAATACATTCTCGTGGGCTATTTGTCCATTTTTTAAGATATCTGGTTTATTCTTTATATATTTTCTCTTTGAAATTATTTTTTTCTTAACTGATTGATGTTTAGTTTTTTCCTTTTTATTTTTCGTGGTACGAGCAGGAGCCATGATGATAATGATGATGAACTTTCAACGTTCAACTATGTAATATTTTATAAAAGCGATACTACAGATATATATATTTATCAAAACATAACCGATATCGACCTTCATCAATTTTATTATCCTTAAATATAGATAGAAAACCAGATAGTTCTTTCCAACAGTATGAACATATAGTTTTAAAGCTGTCAAATGGCATATCAGTACCAATATGATCAGAGTATACATGATGTAAATTTAAGTCATCCTGTTTAAATAATATTAAGACGTTAGCATTGTCTCTTATCAAATGTTTGGGTATTTTTGCATATGTTTGACACAAGTAAAAACAGTCTATATCATTGTGACGTCCCATACTAAAATATTCTGTGATAACATCATGTTTATCACCACGCGACGTCATCAAATATGAAAATTGAATTTGCTTTAGCGTCAGATGGAGATAATATTTGTTCACTATTATCGAATGCATAGTAACCGATTCCTTTTATAGGTTTTAATAATTTCTCTAAATACATATATTTAGGTTGATACAAAGACTTTGAATAGACGTGGACATTTTCAAATTTTAATCCATTGGGATGTTCAAGAAGGCTTAGCTTGATATTGGTTTTTCCACAGTTTGAAGGTCTCGATATGATGCATCGTATAGTAGATGGTAATAATGTACTGTGTTTTTGTTTTTTTTCACATCATGATTATTTACTGTTAAAGATGTTCTTTGTTTCACAATTTTGATATGTTTCTTCTTTTTCTCCTCCGTGTTAAATATCCGATGTAAAACTAATTATAAAGCCATAATACGCTGTTATTTATATTCAGTCTTTATTTACTTCTTTTAAAATGTGGTATTATTCGATTGATCGACAACACCAACGAACGATTAATGGGGAAGGTTTGTTAAACTCAATGATAAACAAACTTCCATTTGAATTACATCTTCCAGGGTATAACTATTGTGGTCCAGGAACTAAATTAGAGAAACGTTTACGACGTGGTGATAAAGGAATTATCCCGTTAGATGAAGCATGTAAAAATCATGATATTGCCTATTCACAATATCAAAACATATCAGATCGTAATGCGGCAGATGGAACACAGTGTGAAGGCTATGCGTGATTATGTGAAAAAGATGGAGATTTTGCTAAACAAACTCGAGAAAGTAAAAGGTCAAACTGGAAAGGTGTATTGAAAACAAGTCAAAAAGGGAACAAAAAATAAACAACAAAAATACGATAATTATCATGAGAAGAAAATAAAGGAAAAAATGAAATACCCTTCTAATTTTATTGAGAATGATGATGAGAAATGAAGGAACTTAGAGAACGAGATTGAACAAGATTTGCAACA
The DNA here is from genome assembly GCA_030620095.1 of Kuschelorhynchus macadamiae. Classification (NCBI taxonomy): domain Eukaryota; kingdom Metazoa; phylum Arthropoda; class Insecta; order Coleoptera; family Curculionidae; genus Kuschelorhynchus; species Kuschelorhynchus macadamiae. The sequence continues at coordinate 241,635 of JAUTXW010004742.1, forward strand.
ACAACAACATCAAAATAGGGCACTCAAACGAAAGATAGATAACTCTGATGATGATATAATGGATGGGAAAAAACTAAAATTTGAAACAAAATCGGCAAACTTATCCAATAAGCGGAAATTAAACGACGACGACGATAATTTTCATGAGGAATTTGCTAGTGTCCCATTGAAAAAAAAAGTTTAAAAAATAGTATATATTTTCATTTATCTAGCTTCAACGTTTAGTGTATTAAAAACTTTTCCAACAGAAAGTAGTAAACATAATAGCAATTAAAAAAAGTAAACCTCGGAAGCAGAAAAGCAAAAAGGCAAAAATACCAAAAGTTAGCGGGAAAAAAAGAAGCAGTACAAAATTAAAAAGTTTTCAATCAGGTATGAAAAACATTAAAGGTAGTATTTTAAATCAAAAACCGTCCAATATTTACGATGCTGTTAAGATAGCTATGAAAGCAGTTAATAATACCAAAATCAGACAGCCAAGAATAATTAAAATTCCAAAAACTGGAGGTTTTCTTCCTTTGATCCCTATTTTTGCTGGACTGAGTGCATTAGGTGCCTTAAGTGGAGGAGCTGCCGGCATCGCAAAGGCCGTATCTGATGCTCGTGCTGCCAAACAACAATTGCAAGAAAGCGAACGCCACAACAAGAAGATGGAATCCATTGCATTGGGAAAAGGTCTCTTTTTAAAACCATACAAAACAGGTTTAGGCCTTTTTTTAGGAAATCATCTAGAAAAAAAAATACTGATAATCTTACCTAACCGTGCCTTAAGTAACTTTGATATTGAAAAGTATACTAAACTACTCAAGATACCCTATTTGAGAGGAGTGTTTATGAAGGATCGATTACCTAAGAAAATTTACAGAAACGAATTTGGTATTATCAATTTAGACAATTTTTCTGGACCGGGAACTCATTGGACTGCTTATTGGAAACATTGAAATAATGTTTATTATTTTGATAGTTTTGGAAATTTAAAACCTCCTCTGGAAGTGTGTAAATATTTTAACTCTAATGGTATTTGTAACATATTTTATAATCATCATTGTTACCAACCTTATGACTCGTTTATATGTGGTCACTTACGTCTGAAATGTTTGTATCATTCTGTAGATTTAGAATAAATACCAATATAACTATAGTTTTTGTTTTATTTAATGTAAATACTTTGATCCGAAAAGTAGTTAAACATGTCTTATACATTTACCTTATCGGGAACGGAGTCTGTACTTTCAACCAAAATTTATGCACCTATTGTTTTGAATGAAATCGAAAATTATGTTTTGGGTTTAATAAACTTTGAAAGTTACAACTCAATTCCTAACATTGATAGTAGCAATAACAGTTTTCATTGTGGAGATGAGCACGTTGTTATACCTGAAGGATCCTACGAAATTGGCGATATTCAAAAATATTTGACGACGTATCTGGGACTTCATTCAAAAGAAAAAGATCCAATCACACTTCGTTTGGAAGCGAACCATAACACTTTACAGTGTGAAATCAAATGTAACCGTAAAATTGATTTCAGCAAAGAAAATTCAATTGCCACTTTATTGGGATTCGGTAGCAAGCAACTCGAGCCCGATAAAAGACACATTTCCGACAATCCTGTAAATATATTTAAAGTTAATTCAATATGTATAGAATGTAATTTAGTGACAAATTTCTATAATAAAGGAGATTTAGTTCATATTATCCATTTGTTTTATCCAACAGTGCCACCAGGTTTCAAAATAGTCGAGAAGCCATCGAATGTTATTTATCTACCAATCAGCACACGATATATCGATGAGATAATCCTTAAAATAACTGATCAGGATAAGAACTTAGTCAATTTCAGAAACGAGATAGTAACGATAAGGTTACATTTGAAGCGAATTCTTTAAAATGGTTTTTCTGTATAATCATAATTCTTTAAATATACCAAAGGACTCGTTTGAAAATTGTTATAAAACCCAATTAGATAAACAGAAACTATTAATTCCAGCAGAACGTTTAAGGAGTTAACATCTAAAAACAAACGTGTACTACTCTCACTGGGATTCAGTTTACAGGAGGAGGAGAAAAGGAAAATCAAAATTAAAAATTGGAAAATTACAAAGATTTTGGTGTAGTTTTAAATTACGGATTACTACGAGTTTGAAATGAATTTTTATTATATTAGTTTGCAAGTGTAGATATAGGCACAAAGACAATGAGTTATAACATGTTAAAAGTGGGAGAAAATGTGCTTAATGATGACTCAATCATAAATTATCAATACCATACACATCAACCTTATTCCTCAACAATTCTGAACAATAACGATGAAATTAGAATACCAATACAAATACAAGATTTATACACGTTATCGAGTCAAAGCTTTTTATACATTGAAGGAAAGTTGCTTAAAAACGATAATACCTATAGTGATAATGTAACTTTTATCAATAACGGTATTGTTCATTTGTTTGATGAAATTCGCTACGAACTAGGAGGAGTGGTTATCGATCGGGTTGGAAATCCCGGCATAGCCACAACAATGAAAGGTTATTTTGCACTTCAGAATGCTGGATGGGATTGTGAAGACAATCCAAAAATTTTGGATGGTAACGGTAGTTTTAATGTTTTTATTCCGCTAAAAATGTTGACGAGTTTTACGGAGGATTTTTATAAAATAATCATGAATCTTCGTCAAGACTTAATATTAATTAGAAGCAATTCTGATACAGAGGGAATCATGCAAAAAAATGACGAAAATGAAACCTATAAAGTTACACTGAGTAAGGTATTGTGGAAAATGCCTCATGTTACCGTTAGTGATACTCAAAAATTACTTAAACAATTTGAAAGTAACAGGGAATTAACGATTGCTTTCAGAAGTTGGGAACTATATGAATACCCACAACTGCAGCAAAGCAAAAACCACACATGGGCAGTGAAATCATCAAATCAATTGGAGAAGCCTCGTTTTATCATCATTGGTTTTCAAACTGGTGTGAAAAGTAATATTGCGAAAAATGCGAGTCATTTTCAGCATTGCAGTATATTAAACTTGAAGGTGTATTTGAACTCTGATATGTTTCCATACGATAATCTAAATTTGGGTTTTGATAACAATAAATATGCGCTTGCGTATGATATGTATCAACAATTTCAAAAATCCTATTATTATAAAAATCAAAGTGATCCGTGTTATGACCCAACAACATACAAGACTAAAGCAACTTTAATTGTTGTTGACTGTTCACGTCAAGGTGAAGACATCCTAAAAGGTGAAGCTGTTGATATTCGCATTGAATTCGAAACAACTAAAACAATAACAAACAATACCTCAGCATTCTGTTTGATTCTACATGATCTTTTAGTCAAATACAATCCTTTAACCAGTACGGTTAAAGTCAAACGTCAGTCATCGATTGTTCGCGGTAAAAGGTGGAGTAGTCTCAGCAGCAGCAGCAGCAGTATAGTGAACGTTTTGTAAATAGTCATGTTTGTAATAGCTATACAAGGATTTCAATATGGCAGCTCAACTTTTTTGTGCAAGGAAATTGCAATTCTTAACACCTCAAATAAAAATTATAAACATGCTTCAGTTAAACTTCCTTTTGAATTGGACTTTTGCAAAGACCAAATTATCAAATTAAATCAAAAATCACATGAAATGGTTAACTAACAACGTACATGGCTTGGAATGGTCAAACGATGCTTTTGAAAATTTGGAATATGAAAATTTGACTGAGTTTATAAAAGATTTTATTAATGAAGAAAATGGATATGACACTGTGGACTTTTGGAATAACGACTACACCGACAATATCACTGCAGTAAAGGGAAATCAAAAATGGGAGTGGTTGACCCGATTATTGTTCAAAACAAATTACACCGTTATTGATTTGGAAACAAGAGGATGTCCACCCTTGGCCGACCTACAAAATGTATTCAAGTCGTATCGTTGTCAGCAACATGATAGTAATACATTAAATTGTACCTTGGAAAACGTATTTAATTTATATTATTGGAATATATTGAAATATAGAAATTGTAATAGAGATTGAAATAAAAAACTAAAATATTATGTAAATTTTATTTATTCAAATCGTTATCCTACTTTTAGACATGTTATTTTTTTCAGACATATCATTGCTAAGGTGTCTACATTTAATGCATTTTTAAGGCGTCTTTCTATATATTTATCACGACGAGTAAGATTTCTTGGAATACAATTTTCAATTTTCTTCATTTGATTCATTTGAATTGTATGTAACGAATTATTTTGCCTAAATAAAGCAGTTTTACATATATCTAGATCAAAATTAGTTATCGTATGTATAAGTTACTTCTTCAAAAGTTAAATGGTTAGAGTTTTCTTTCAAAAATATCAATTGTAATAAAAAACCTTTTTTGACGACAACATTTCGTAAGAAAAATTTTGTTGAGTAATTATTTACAGTTGTTATACTTTGTACACTTCTATAACCATTTTCCTTAAGTTTCTCTATTAGTATATTTAAAATCAATAAACATGCCGCTTCACATACGGGACTAAGTTTAATAAACATGTCAATATCTGCGTAAATTTGGTTCGACCTACGCTTGGACTAAATAACTATGATAACCACCGGCTACAAAGGATCTACACGGACAAGATTTTAGTAATAGGTTAATGATTTTTACCTCATCGAGAACCTCAGCACCAATCACATCATGTAATGATTTTGATGTCCAACACTTTTTTAAGCTTTGGTAATTATAACCTTCTATCAAAGTTAGTTGATTTTGCTGTAATAAAAGAATAAATAGACTATTCTAACTATATTTAAATCTGAAAAAAGAACACTAAAATTAATTTACATTTGTTTGTTCTTGTTGTTGTTGTTGCTCTTGCTCTTTATCCTCGCTGGAGGAATAGACTTCCTCCACAGTAAACTTTTGCCGTTTCAATGACGACGACGATAACGACGACGATGTTGATGGTAGTGTTCATCGTTGCTGCTCACTAACAGTTGTTTCCACATCCTTGTCCACAAGATTAAATTTGAACCGTTTTACCACTCTTTCGAGTATCCTAAAATCCTCATCATTATTGATTTTTGTCCGTAGCTAGCGTACGGGGAGATTTCCAAATTTTCGTTTCAAGGTTTCTCTCCGGGGACTATAGGTAAGGTGTATACAGTGTGACAAGCGAATGAACCTTATCAACGCCTGAAGGGGCAGGGGAGAATCTCGTCAAAAATCTTCCCGTGTCATAGGCGTGCGAAGTTATTTTAATCAGATTATTATTCATTAATATTGATGACAATAATAATAATAATAATAATAATGATAATAATAATAATGATAATATCAATCAATAAATATTACTTTTGGACTTCCCTCGTAAAGTGGAAGATTGTAATCCTGAAAAAATTCACCCACCGAGATTTTTGCAGATCCTTACATATTTGGGTCTCTAGACTCGAAAAACATGTTCTCCCATTTCCATCGTTCTGTCTGTCGGTCTGTCTATCTGTATGCGGCATAGCTCAAAAACTATTTATCCACTATCTTTAAGATTTGGTCAAAAACCATAGATCATAGAAAATATTACTAGGAAATACTAAGATTATGTGGAAATTAGCTGGTAAATTTTGGTTTGAATTTAAGATGGCGAAACAAAATGGCGGCTTAATAAATAATTTCACAATTCGGCCCGAAAAGACCATTTTATAGATTGATTTCAAATTTTGCTCTAGAAATAATTGTTGTATAGAGGTGAGCTTGTAAAATTTTCGTACGATTTCAAGAGGGCAAAACAAAATGGCGGTCGACTACAACATTTATAAACATGGAAAAAATTTTACGTATCTTCCTATTCTAGCGTCCCTAAGTCCCAAAAAAATATAGTTTCTTTTGATCTGTCTGTCTGTTTGCCTCTTTGTTAATTTGCGGCATAGCTAAAAATCTACTTGCCATATTAAGTTTAAATTTTTGTCAAAAATTAAGGATTGCATGACAGTAACCTAATAATATTTTGGTAAAATTCCAATATGGTGGAACAAAATGGTGGCCTAGTGAAACGCTAAAAAGTATATTGCTAAAAATGTAATTAACTAATGTATTAAAAATTTGGCACAAAATTCGAGTGTTACACAGGAATGAGGCCATAACATTTTGGTTCAAGGCGCAATTGTTCAAAAACTATTAGTTCCACAAAGCCTGGTTTTGGTGTGCATAAAGTACTTAACAATGACTATTATTTCATCAAAGGCTTCCACCACATCTTCAAAAAATAAGGACACGCATTTTTAGAAAAAGCCTAATTTTTCAGCTTTTTCTCCTGTTCTAATGATCCGATCAAGTCGGCGATGACATTATATTATTTGTAAGTTCATTCTCTACTATTTGTGTCGTTATACCATCAAGATTACTTTATTATTTTCGATTTTAAAAGCCAAAAACGAAAAAAATGTTTTTGCATTAAATTGTTTATAACCTAAGTTGATACCTAGTCGTGAGTGGGAAACATAAAAAAATATTAGTATGGACTATCTTGTGTGTGATGGCGCACTCGGATTCTGGTTACTATTTTTGGCAAAAAACGACTATTTTTTTGCTCTATTGATTGGTGTAAAAATCAAATCTCTCTCTAGCACATTGATATTTATGACAAGGTTTTTGTCGATTCACTCAGTCATCGTCAAAGATAAATATATCACCGGGTATATTTAGAAGAAAGAGAAAGCGATGTCTTTGAAATTGAAAGGTATTCCATTTCAAATAAATTATTTTTGTTATATTTTCGAGTTCTCACGTATATATATTTTTTGACAAAGGCAAGTAAAAATTTTATTGAAAATATATATATATAAATTTTGTTTACCACTTTGTACAGGGTGTTCCAACAATAATGGCCATCGGCGATATCACAGAAAGGAAATTATTTCCTTTGCTGTTACGTTCTGTAGCGGTAATTTTTTTGTACTTTCTTAGTGAAAGCGGCCACGACAAATCATTGGAAAATATTTTCAAATTCAAAGAATTGCCGCTAGGGGTATAACAGAAACGGAAAATACTTTTCATGATATCGACGAGAGCCATTTTTAATTGAACACTCCAACAGAATTTTTCGTTTATTTTGTCACTTACGAAAAAAAAAGCCATTGGCCTTCAACAACATCCTTAATGTTTCGCGACTATAAGGGAAATCCATTGTTTCTCGCAATTTAAGGAGAAGCTTTCTGAGTGTAGGCGCAGTTTTTAGTTTTAAATAAAACTTGTTTATTGTTTGCCTAATGACAGGAATATTATCAAAATCCTTTTTGAGAGACAAACGGGTTTTCTTGTTGGGTAATGATGAGTGCATCTCACCTGGACGTTCCCTTTGCCTCTCCTCATCTTCTTTGTGAATTTTGCTCACGGTGTCTTGAAAAACTCCAGTATATAGAGCGACGCGATCGATTTTCCTTTTTAAAGGTAATTTAAAATTATTACTTCTCGCTTCCTCATCGCAAACTCTTTAAACATTGGCGATAATTTCTCTGGACTGGCCAGCAAGAGGTTTTCTCTTTAAAAAGATATTTCTTTCCATAATTGAAAAAAAAATTTAATTATTGTAAGAAATATATAAGCTTCAAGAAATAATTAAAACCTAGAAATATGTCACCAAATAAAGATACGTGTTAAGATTTAAATAGGTTTGAAACTGGCATGTATATACTTACTCTATTCATTAATTAAAACTAAAGAAATGCACCAAGAAGCGAGTCGAGACTATCATTCAATATAAAACAACTAAATAATCGGAAATAATTAACTAACAAGTAAAATTAACAAAACAACTAATTAATCCTTATTAATAAAACAGAGTTTAACAAGAAGTTTTTTTTATTTAACCTCAATTGGAATGGCGAAAAAACTTCTCCCCCCATAAAATATTTCAAACAATTTCTGGAAATGGGCGTAAATATTTAATTTTTTTTATCACCTTTTGTGTGTGCTCTTCCAGATCTTTGTGAAAACAGTCTTCAACCACAAGTTCTACAAGTTCCACATTATTGCAAGCATTTTCCCAAGTTCTCCGAGTAGCCATTAATTATTACTAATTATACACAAAAGAAAATAAAAAAAACAGGCAATACCCACATACACAAATAAAACTTAAGTCGGTATTATAAATATTAATTAGCAATTAATTTTTCTTATTTCGGTGACACCACTGATCAGAAAATCGGACATCAGACCCCGGCCCGTTCATAATTCAAACCAAGCCTCGAATAACGATCTTTTGTCTTCGTCTTTTCCACGCCATCCGCTCCGACCACGGCTATCTCTCTCTGACAATGACTGCTTGTTGAACGGGCCGGAGTTTGGGAAATCTTGGCTGATATACTATCGATACCGATCAATATATTTTTCCTATTTCATTTGAATTCGTGATGCAGTAAAAATATATATTTTGAACGGACCACTTATATGGAAAAACGGAAGGAAGTTTTTTGCCCGCATTCTTTCTATCCAGGTTCATTCAGTTGCCAGACTGTATATACCTTATCATCCCTTTCGAGAATCCTATCAACACCATATCTGAAAGGAAAAGAAAAACTTCTCTAAATACAAGTTTTATAACACCTCATAGGAATCATTTTTATATATTCAGTATTTTTGCAAAATAAATATTGTTTCACTGAAAACCTTCTTCTTCTTCAGAAAATACGACAAGTGTACTGGGTACTGTTGCCATCTTGGTATTTTCGTTTGGCTGTTTCCAAAACGAATAGACAGAGAACTGATACCAAACGCAAACTCTGGATGAGTATAAATACAAATTTATCATTGAAAAAATTAACAATTTTGACGTAGACGACGATAAAAGTATTCATTAATTTCAAAGGAACTTTTCAACAAAATTTGCTACGTTACATATTGTAACACGTCCACAGTAAATGTGGATCTTTTATCATAATTACTAGCAAAAACAGAATATAGTATTCGATAACGAAAAAAGAAAAATGCAATGTACGTCGTGCAACGTGACTTGTACTTGCTAACAAAAAAAATGTAGGTCATGCAACGTGAACTATATTTGATAAAACATGTTTTTGGTGCAACGTGACTTATCTTCTGGAAAATTTTACTTATACATGATTATACCATGCTACTTTGTGTGTGTGTGTGTGTTGTCAATAGAAATGACGCGAATGATTGATAAGAGTTTTGTATATAAATTATCATGCACACACCGAACTTATTCACACTGCAGTCCTTGTAGTCCTTCTTGCCACTACACTAAAAGAAAACAAAAACCAAAATGTCGTTCAGCAGCAACAAAGTCCTAGATTCATTTTCAAGTGAAGCGGTCCAGAAAACTAAAATGGTAACTAGATTGCTTAAAATAAAAGAAGATTACCAAACACATATTCGTTATCTAAAAAAATCAATTACCATTATTAAAAAATGTTTAAAAAATAGTTCATGTGTTTCTAGTTATAGTAGAGTGGAAAGTAATTTGTCAATTTTAAAACACTTTTTATTACGTTTTAAATTGCATTTAAAAAATAACAAGGGTCTATTAAAAAGAAAATTAGCTTGGGAAGATATTGATTCTTGTTTTAAAGGGAGAATAAAAACGGGAATTATTAACAATTTAAAGATGAAAGAACCAAGATAGTTTTTAAATAGTGCTTTTCGTATTTTTTCAAACAAGATTAAAATTGAACTTAAAAATTCTATGATTAAAGTAAATGTTGTGTTTTCAGGTTTATTTATAAAACCTCAAAATTTTGAAAAATCCGCTAAACATTTTACAACGAAAAATTCACTAATTGAACCATCTAGGAATCTAACTGAATGGTATAAGATACACGTTAGTGATAAGATTTTGGTTCAACTTGAAGAATTTCAAGAAAGAGACAGTGGTTGGGCCTTGTGTGAAATTTGGTACTTGAAAGTAAATATTAATTCTTTTAATCCAATAAGCGTGGGATCTTCCACTTATGTGCAATTGCCTGAATTCACAAAAAAAAAACTAAAAGTGTTATCAATATTAGAAATAAAGACGTTTATTGTTTTTTGTGGGCTATCATGTGTGCTACACTTGGACCCAGAAAAGGCAAAAACGTTTCACACACGTCATCTTATGATCATTTCAGTCACTATTTGAAATATGACGGAATTCAATTTCCAATTGCTCTAAAAGATATTTCCAAGTTTGAAAGAATGAACAACCTAGCTATTAATGTTTTTGTTTAAGAAAAAGAGAAATTTTACCCTTATTATTAAGCAAAATAGAATATTTTACAGATACAGTAAATTTACTTATACTACCTTGTAATAACGTTGAATTAGAAAACACAATATTTTCTCGAACCTGCAAACACAACATTTCATTTTGCATGCATACAAAAATTAAGTGGTTTATTGAATACCCAAATGGGTAATAGAAAACATAAAAAATGGTTTTGCGAGCGTTGTCTTAATTATTTTAAAACTGAAAACCATTTTGAAAAACATTCCAAAGATTGCCAATTGTTAAATAAATGTAAAATTACATTGCCAAAAAAAAAATGAAAAAATTTTATTTTTTAAAAATTTCTCAAATAAATTATTGGTTCTTTTTGCAATTTACGCAGATTTAGAGAGCATGCTTGTCAAGTATGAAGACAGGCAATGCACTAAGAAATCAAAAAAATATCAAAAACATGAACCATTTAGTATTTCATATTTTCTAAAATGTTCTTATGATGATTCGCTATCGGAATATCATTCATATACTGGAGAAAAGTGTCAAGAATGGTTTGTCAGGGAACTTGGCAAAATTGCTTATAAAGTTTCGATATATTCAAACCTACAATCTATGATACCTCTAAGTAAACAAGAAAATGAGGCTTATTGTCAAGCAAAAACATGTTATTTTTGTAATGAACGTTTTTTAACTATAAAGTAAGAAACCATTGTCATTTAACGGGGCTATTCGGAGGAGCTGCACATAAATCATGTAATTTAAAATTTTCAGATAAAAAAAACTGTGCCTGTAATATTTCATAATCTATCAGTGTACCATAGTCACTTCTTAATCAAGGCCCTTTCTACAGAAGTGAAAGATATAATTAGTTTGCGTCCACTTAATAAAGAAAAATACAGATATTAGCTTAGCTTTAGATTTATCGATTCATTTCGTTTTATGGCCAGTTCCTTGGAAAAACTAGCATCCTATTTAGAGGATCACCAAAAAACTGTTACAAGATACTATTATCCGGATGATGTTAAATTTAAACTAGTGACCAGGAAGAGGGTATTTCCTTACGAATATCTAGACTCTTGGGAAAAGCTGCAAGATAACAGTTTACCTCCAATACAGCTATTTTATAGTTCTATTTCTAATTCAAACATATCAACCGAAGAGTATCAACACGCTTCTACGGTGTGGGATACGTTTAAAATTAAAAGGCTTCAAGAATATGCTGAATTTTATCTTAAAACCGATGTCCTACTTTTAGTTGATGTCTTTGAAAATTTTCGCAAAGTCTGTTTGGAAACATATCAATTGGACCCCTCTACATTATTATACAGCACCAGGATTAGTATTTGAGAGCATGTTAAAAATTAGTGAAGTAAAATTGGGCCTCTTAACAGATATTGATATGGTTATGTTTATTGAAAAGGGTATAGGAGGGGGAATTTCACAATGCTCAAATAGATACGCCAAGGCTAATAATGAATATATGGGGGCAGATTATAACCCTGACAAACCATGTAGCTATTTCATGCATTTCGATGTTGTAAATTTATATGGTGCTGCTATGAGTTATCCTCTGCCTACTGGAGACTTTCAGTGGGTTGAAGATATCTATCAGGAAACAAATATTTTAGATGTAGCCGATAATAGTGAATATGGGTATATTTTTGAAGTGGACCTTTATTATCCAAAAGAGTTATTTGAAACATAAGGATTTACCACTCTGTTCTGAACATTTAATACCCCTAACTTCAGCTACTTCACTTCCGAAACACTATTAACCACGCTTTATGATAAGAAACGTTACGTTATTCATAGGTGTTTAAAATTTAAACAATCTCCATGGCTAAAAAAAATATTTAGACCTAAATACTACTCTCAGAATAAATAATAAAAACGAGTTTGAAAAAAATTTCTTTAAAGTGATGAATAACGCACCATATGGAAAAACAATTGAAAATTTACGCAAATATTGTGATATAAAATTAGTTTCGAAATGGTCAGGCAGATATGGTGCAAATTATTACATTTCACAACCTAATTTTCCCAGTTAAGAAATTTTTACAGAAAATCTAGTCTAAATTGAAATGAACCGATTAACCATAAAATTTAATAAACCAATTTACATCGGTATGTCTATTTTGGATATTTCAAAAACGATAATATACGATTTTCGTTGCAATTTTATTATACCGAAATTCCAGTCTAATGCTAAATTAATGTACACCGACACTGACAGTCTTATTTATCTATTTTCAAATTATAATATTTATGACTGCATTAGGGAAAATATACATGTTTGCAACGTCAGATTACCCTAAGAACAACGTATACAATATTCAACAAAAAAATAAAAAAGTTTATGAGCTGATGAAGGATGAATGTTGTGGTCAGGTTATGACTGAATTTATCGGCTTGCGATCTAAAATGTATTGTTTTAAAACTTTTAGTGATGAGAGAGCTGTTAATTAAAATTGTTAAAAAAGCTAAGGGTGTTTAATCTTCAGCATTGAAACAAATTTCTTTTCATGATTATTATCAGTGTCTTTTTAACAATACTACCATCGGCGTTGTGCAAAATTTTATTAGATCCAAAAAGCATAACGTATTTACTATTAATCAAATTAAAACTGCTTTGAGTCCTTTTGACGACAAGCGAATACTTAACTACACGAACTACTACCAACAGTTAAATACAAACACTCTACCGTGGGGATATAACAATGTTTAGTTTCATTTATTCTTCTTTTGTTACGGGTAATCTACTATATTCAAAAATTCCGTCTCATCCAGTTAAGAGGTAAATAGTTATACTTTAAATATAAATGCAATATTTAAATTGAAAATATTATTTCAGACCACGACTGATATCAAATATTTGGAGGCAAATGATCGCAAAAGATTTCACAACTTGACCCCTGTCAAATATACTATCGCTACTACTTCAAGACAAAATAAACGGATTAAATTAGATGTCGGATCACAACGACAACACGAACCATTAGCTACAATTTACTGTCACCTCTGTAAGCTACATTTTTGCTTTTGTCAGGAATCAATTCGCATTCACAGAGCACAGCCATTTGTTGGAACGACGTCGGAACTTGACTTGTACTGCAAGAAATCAATACCCCAGTCATAGAATTGTTTTTTTTTGTTATAGCCAAATCATAGCTGTAGCTTCTGGGACACCTCGATGGCATCTTGACCAACGATCGGTCCCAGGAGCTCTTCGCCTCACCTGCCTGCAAGAAGTGTTTACCTGTCAACTTTTGTGGACCTGTCTTAAGCGTAACACCTGGTTTGCACAGGTAGCTGTTATTTACCAAAAAAATTCCAAGAAGCGAGCTTCGCTGAGCCTCGCGTCATCACAAGAGCCTCGCCTCGCCGAATTCCGTAATACCGAGAATAGGTTGTTTTGCTGTGAATTAATAAAAATATGTTCGACGTAAGACTAAAGGTCAGGTTCGCAGATAAGAAAAGGTCGAGGATGTAGATAAGGAGATATTTGTGTAGTATTGAGATGAGCAATGTTTGAATAAATACGTAAAATATTTGTTTTTCGAAAAATACCGAGAATAGCTTGTTTTCATTAATGTGTTCGACGACGTAAGACTAAAGGTCAGGTGCACAGATAAGAAAAGGTCGAGGATGTAGATAAGGAGATCTTTGTGTAGTATTCAGAAGAGCAATAATAATGTTTTAATAAATAATATTTTTTTAGAATAATAACGTATAGCACATAATTAATATATATGTAAGCCTTCTATAAATTAATTTAATTCTTAATTAACATGGGGACTTGGACTATACTATACAGTAATGACGCATGAATGTTAAATCAAATTAAGTATTTATTGACTAAACTATGACTATTATTTAGATAAGGATTCATACTGTGTACCAAAATGTTACAAATATTTAAGGTTAATCAGTTAATGTAACTCTTCATTTAATTAATCTACTGCGTATTAAGCATTGTCAAATATTGCGCAACGTTTTTCAATGGTCTTATTTACGTGCAAAAGCTGATGTATTATTATGAAACAACATTTTATACAGGTGTGCCAGATATTTTCGAAATAAAAACATTTATCTTGAATATAAGCCTGTAGAACTAAAAGACATTTTTAGTGCACATTCCACTGTTTACAGCACATAATTAATATATATGTAAGCCTTCTATAAATTAATTTAATTCTTAATTAACATGGGGACTTGGACTATACTATACAGTGATGACGCATGAATGTTAAATCAAATTAAGTATTTATTGACTAAACTATGACTATTATTTAGATAAGGATTCATACTGTGTACCAAAATATTACAAATATTTAAGGTTAATCAGTTAATGTAACTCTTCATTTAATTAATCTACTGCGTATTAAGCATTGTCAAATATTGCGCAACGTTTTTCAATGGTCTTATTTACGTGCAAAAGCTGATGTATTATTATGAAACAACATTTTATACAGGTGTGCCAGATATTTTCGAAATAAAAACATTTATCTTGAATATAAGCCTGTAGAACTAAAAGACATTTTTAGTGCACATTCCACTGTACAACACTGGTCAGACAGAATTAGGAGACATTTTTAGTGTTAATTCTACTGTTTACAGTACATGTCAAATTATATATTTATTATAATAAGACTCTGTACGTTAGACAAAATGGATTTTGAAAGAATACAATTTTTATGCCAAAGGTGTAATTCTTCAGTTGGAAAAAAAATATTAATAAATACTTAAAACATAGAGTAAAGTTATTAAAATTTTGTGATCCTTGTTTAACGAATTATGTATTTGGAGTAAATAGTATTAGGTATATGATTTTAATGTCAAAATAGAACAGTGCAAAAATATTGAAATTAAAATGTAAAAAAAAATACTACGGTTTATTTTATGTGTTGTTAGTTTTACTTAGTTGGTCTCGTAACTTGGACTATGGCAGGAGAAAATTCAATTTTGTGTCTTGATATCCAAGGATTTAATTGTGCCTCTGGCTTTATTCCAAAAGAACTAGCTGTGTATGATGGAACACGTTCAAATTTTCTTTTCAAACCACCATATAACAAAAGCATGTTAAAAGGCCAGGATTTAAAAACGATATCTTATCTCGAAGACTCATATCATAGTCATAGAACATGTGATGAAAAGATATCCCCAAAAATATACATCAAAGGAGATGAAAAGGTGAATTTTCTAAGAAAATTTATAAGTACGGAAAGAATTTTTAAAATACCGCTGGAGAGTGAACCGAAGCTAAGCAAGTTTAAGAAAGTTCCCAAATGTCACTTTCACAAGGATCCATATGGCACTACTTGGCAATGTGCACTATCAAACGCTAAGTTATTATATAATTATAAATACTGTTTTTTTGTTTGAAGATAAATAAATTATTTGTAGAAAACATGTAAATAATATATAATAAATAAAAAGTACATGAAAAAAAATTATTTTATTATTAAGTCACTCTACATTATTTGTATCTATCCAACTATTATGCTTATCACTGAAACCTAACCATTTTACAAATACTCTATTGTATTTACGTTTTAACACTTTTTCAACTAAATAAATGTCTGAATATTTAACTTTTTGCAATTGAAGTTCATAGAATCCTCCTTTGATGTCTTGTTTTTCTGCATCTTGAAGTAGGTAGTTCACTGGATTTGTAAGTTGAACTTTTTTTAATATAAATTCGGTTTGGATTTATAAAAATTTGTAGTTATAGTGTATTATGAGTATAGGTTTTTTAAATAAAAAACATAACTAATTTTAATATTATTTTTAACATTATCAGATGATCCGATCACCTTAATGCCCCAAAAAGAATACTGTTAGTCGATACAAAAGTGCAATTAATAGATTTTTTGATAATGATTTGTGCAATTTTGCCTGATTTACAAATTTTAAATGCGATATTTGAGGGATTAAACAAAACTATAAATACATTCTTGATCAATGATGCCTGCTCCGACTTCGATTCCATATTTGTAGCTTAAGCCCGATCTTGAGTGGATTTCAGCGTAGAATCCTTGTGGTATTTCAATTTGTATGCCTGTGTCAATTTTTGGCCTTGATGATGGTTCAATGGTGTGGTCTTCTACGCTGAAAAGATCGAATCCAGCCGCTTCAGAGGTAAATTGTCCAGGAGCTAGAGCCTCTGAGTGTGTTTTTTCTTAATTTATTCTGAAAAAAAATTTAAATTTAGTTATTATATGAAGTAAATATTGGTATTCAACAAATTTGTTAATTTAATACCTGCCTGGATATTTGATTTTGTTGTTGTTGATGATGATAATGATGTTGATTTTGGGGTTTCGGTTTGATGTTTTATTACGAAATTCTCTTTTTACACTTTTTGAAGCACCTATCGGATTTTTTCGCAGTACCAAATGGTTGGATGCGTAACGGATAGGATTATAAGTTTTAAATGTTCCATCTTCATCCCAACTAGAATCAACCAATGGTGATGTTGGTGGAGATGATGATACTGCTGTTGTTGGTGCTGCTGTCAACGATGACGATGACGACGACGACGATGATGATGGTGCATCAAAAAGTTCGGTTCTTGGTGTAGTCTTTTTTTTTTTGATTTATTCTAAAAAAATTTAAAAAAATAGTATTTTTGTGTATATCGTGTTTATTATAAAATTTTTTAATATATTTAATTTTTTAGAATATAGTTACTTTTTGATATTGTTGTTTACTTTTTGTTCTAGGTGCTTTATTCGAAACAGATAATAGATAAATTAAAAAAATTAAAAAGATGAATATTGTTTTTTTAATTAGGTTAATTTTAGTTTTAAGGAAATCCCCATGGTAAAGTGTCTGTATATTTGTAATTGACGATTCTTTTATCGTCGTAAGTATTTAGAGCAACTTTTGTCTGATTAAATGTATGAACTTTATGTAATTTTGATACAATCATTTTTTGATTAACATTATTACAAGTATTATTAAAAATACATGTATAATAGTCATCAAAAGTTATTGTTTTAAGTGCAGTTTTATTAATTCCCTTTGCTTTTTTAATACTGTTATAATTTTGAATAAAATTATCAATTTCTTTTAAATCTATTCCTTGATTTTTAATTTTTTTTTATATCTTCTTCTAATTCGATTTGTGTTTTATATACTTTTATAGAATACGTTTTAGATTTTAGACCTATAAATTGTAACATAATTGTTCCATTAGTTCATCTTTCATTAATCCTAAATTTTTTAATTTTTTAAGGGCATATTATATACGTTGCTATAAGGATAATCCTGAAGTATCAAATAAATGAATATCTTCTTTAATATGTTGATAGATATCGTCAACGAAAAAAAAAAGATATATTAAAGAATCGGTTTTGTTTTGCGTTAGATTCTAAATTTATTTTTTATATAGTTATAATGAAAGTCGGAAAGAAACGTTTTTTGGAAATCCAAAAAAATGCTGAAACCTACAAATATTGGTTTATTTATTTTTACTTCTAATCGTGACATTTCGATAAGAACAATGTCATTAGAAATACAAGTACAACTATGAAAGTTTGGTTGTGAAATATAAAAATTTGCTCCATATCTAGCATTCCATCTTGTTACTAACTTAATATCTTTATGTTTGCGTACGTTTTCTATGGTTTTTCCAAAGAATGCATTATTTAATAACTTAAATTTTTTTCAAAATAATTTCTATTTTCTTTTCGTAAATTTGTATTTAAATCAATATATTTGTAAATTGTAAAGCTTGTTTTAAATTTCGATAATGAATTACGTAATTTTTTTTTAATAAAAAATGTAGTTAGCAATTTTGGAAGTTTTGATTTTGGTGGACATAAATGTTCCGGACAAAGTAGTAAATCTTTATGTAATTGAAAAAGTTCTTTAGGATATTCTAAATCAACTTCAAATATATATCCAATGGCGCTATCGTCAGCAATATTTAAAATAATATTAGGTGTAAAATTATTTGGATTACTCCATTTAAAATTTTTTTTGAGGTAATGGTAAACTCATTGCTGCATCATATGAATTATTAACATCAAAATACATTAAATAAGATTGAGTTAATTTTGAATGTTTCCATATATTTATTATTAGCTTTACCATATCTATTCGAACATTGAGATATACCTCCTCGAATACCTCTTCCGATAAATAAAAGCATGTCAGTGTCAGTTAGTAGTAGTTCTAATTCGATACCTTGTGACAAAACAATTTGATAAGTTAAACCTGGAACTGTATAGGTCCACAATGCATCTAGTTCGTATGTTGTTAGACACATATCTCTAAAGTTTTCAAAAATATCAGCCAAAAGTAAAACGTCAGTTTTAAGGTATAATTCTGCATATTCTTGTAAATTTTTATATTAAAAGTATTCCAAAAACGGTTTGAGCAAAACAATATTCTTCTTCTGAAATATTTTTACTACTAATGGAACTATAAAAAGATTTTATTTTCGGTAATGTTGTTGTGTTTAACTTTTCCCAACAATCTAAATATCCATATGGAAAAAACTCCTTTACGTGATAGTAATTCAAATTCGTTATTTGAAGTATAAAAACTTTTAAGAATATTTTTTTATCATTAGGTAAATAATAGGATAAATTGTTAATACTGGAAGACATAAATCCATAAGAATCCAGAAATCTAAAATTAATATTTGTATTTTCTATATATTTTGTAAAAGAATTATATCTTTCTTTGTTAATGGGTAATACAATAATTTTTTCCCTTTACATTAAGACTGAGTGCTTTAATTAAGAAATGACTATCGTAGCCAGAGAGAGATTGAGGAATAATACAGGTATCTTGGGGTCAGTTTCGCAGATAACAAAAGGTCAAGGTGATTACAAGATGAATGAGTAGCACCACGAAACTGAAAATGATCTCTAACTTTTTTTTCATCGAATGCAAATGGTTTTTTACAAATAAAACAATGAGATACAGAATAAAATTTATGTAATTCTTCTTTGTTTAAAGGTTTTATTGGAATTATGTTTTTAAAAATTTTGTCAACTTGGTATGCAATATTCTCAAGTTCTTTTACGAACCATTCAATGCAATCTTTTCCTGTAAATATTTTAAAATGTGATAAAGAATTATTATACGAACATTTAAAATAATATGTAATGCTGAAAGCTTTATGTTCTTGATATATTGTAGTAGTGGTAGTAGAGTTTGAATTAATTGTGTTTGGATTTATTTTCTCTAAAATACTTTCTAAATCGGCATAAATTGCAGAAGGAACTCCTTGTTTAAATTTAAAATTTGTAAATTTTAAAATATTGTTATCTTCAGATGGTAAAGTTATTTCATAGTTTTACAACAAATTAAATGTTTTTGAAGATTTTCTTCAGTTTTAAAGTGATTTAAACATATTTCACAAAACCATTTTTTATTACTTATATTTCCCATTTGTTGGTTTAATACACGTGATAGATCTTTAAATAAAGCAAAATGATATTTATTTGTATAGTTATTTTAATTATTAAAAGAATCTATTTTATTATTACAAGGAATCATTAATAAATTTAGTTTTGGAGAATAAGTTTGTTGACTTGAACACAGTGGAACAATTTGAGATTTTTTTTTATATTGAAAATGTTAATTGATAATTTATTTAATATTTCAAATTTTAATATATTTTTAATGCATATGGTAAATTGAATGTTATCGTACTTTAATACCTCACTAAAATGAGGATAAGATGATGTTCTGATAATATTTTTGTTTTTTTTATCACTTAGTGGATATAAAGCACATACAATTGACCATAAAAACAATATTGATCATTATTTTTAATGTTAATAATTCCTTTGTATTTTTAAGAAATTGAGGTATTTCTGTGTAAGTTGAAAGGTCAACATTTATAGGGGTAAAATTATTTATATTTACTTTTAAATGTAAAATTTCGTATAACGCAAAACCAGAATCTCTTTCTTGAAATTATTCCAATTTTCTTAAAATTTTACATTTTCAGTATACCAATTTTTTTTAGAGCAGTATTATTGTCAATAATTTCATTTTTTGTAGAGAAATGTTTTTGTATATCAGTTTCCAAATTATGTGGTTTAATAAACATTGCGGAAAATATAATATTAACTTTTAATAGATTTTTTTTAATTCCTTTTTTATCTGAATTGAAAAACTTTTATATACTTTATTTAAAAAAATTGTTGGATCTTTAATATTTAAGTTTATAATAGCACCTGTTCGCATTCGTTCCTGAAAACACGATTCAATATCTTGCCATAATAAATTTTTTTTTAATTATTTTTAAATAGAGCAGAACGACTAAATTTTATTCTTGTTTGATTTTTAAAATTTTCCTTATAATTTGTTAAATAAGTTGAACTTGATTCAAGTTTTGAAAAATTTGCAATACATTTTGATTTACTTTTTTTTGACAGTTATTAATTAATTTTATTATTTTATTTAAATATTTTATCCAAAATAAATATTCATCTTTTTTTTAATTAATCTGCTTACCTGCTCGATTTTATGTAGCACTTTACTGACCAACTGATCAAGAGTCTGTAAGCTAATTTCAGAATTAACATCCATTTTTATAATGGACTGAAGTCTATTAGAATAGTTTAATAGGGATCTAGGTATAGTTTTTGTATTATTACATTTAAACATTTCGTAAGAAATATATTTATCTTAAAATTTATATTTTTTTAAAAATAATATGTTTTTAAATTTCCTAGTTTATTTACTCTCCCATTAAAACAAGAATCCACATCTTCCCAAACTAATTTTCTTTTCAACAGAACCTTGGTATTTTTTAAATGCAATTTAAAACGTAATAAAAAGTGTTTTAAAATTGACGAATTACTTTCCACTCTATTATAACTACGAACACATGAACTATTTTTTAAACATTTTTTAATAATGGCAATTGTTTTTTTTTTTTGGATGATGAATATGCGTTTGGTAATCTTCTTTTGTTTTAAGTAATCTACTTACCATTTCAGTTTTTCGGACCTCCTCACTTGAAAATGATATAATGACAAGAGCGATGTACTCGACAGGTTCGGTGAGCATGACAATTTATGTACAAAACTCTTATCAATCATTCGCTTCATTCCTCTCTTGGCAAAATACACACAGAAGCATATCACGTATATGTAAAATTTTGCAGAAGATAAAAGTTACGTTGCAGCGAAAACATGTTTTATCAAATATAGGTCACTTTCACGACCTTTGCATTTTTATTTTCCGTTATCAAATACAAGTCACGTTGCACGACGTACATTGCATTTTTCTTTTTTCGTTATCAAATCCAAGTCACGTTGCAAAATATTAGGAAAATTTCTGTTTTTGCTAGTAATTATGATAAAAGATAAAGAAACATTTACTGTGGACGTGTTACAATATGTAACGTAGCAAATTTTGTTGAAAATTTCCTTCAAAATTAATGAGTACTTTGATCGTCGTCTACGTCGAAATTGTTAATTTTTTCAATGATAAATTTGTATTTATACTTGTCCAGAGTTTACGTTTGGTATCAGTTCTCTGTCTATTCGTTTGTTGGTATTCGTATAGAATTTGAAACAAGTTCTTCAGTTCGAGAAAATACTAGTGCATATTGTTTTAATTTTACACGATCGTTTAATAAAATATAATCCATTAACCAATACAGTTAAAGTATATTAAATTTCAAAGTGTCAAAAGTAAAACGTCAGTCATCGATTGTTCGCGGTAAAAGTTGGAGTAGTCTCAGCAGCAGCAGCAGCAGCAGTATAGTGAACGTCTTATAAAGAGTCATGTTTATAATAGATATACAAAGATTTCAATATGGCAGCTCAACTTTTTTGTGGAAGGAAATTGCAATTCTCAATACCTCAAATAAAAATTACAAACATGCTTCAGTTAAACTTTCTTTTGAATTGGACTTTTGCAAATTAGAAATCACATGAAATGGTTAACTAACAACGTACATGGCTTGGAATGGTCAAATGCTTTTGAAAATTTGGAATATGAAAATTTGACTGGGTTTATAAAAGATTCTATTAATGAAGAAAATGGATATGACACTGTGGACTCTTGGAATAATGACTACACCGACAATATCATTGCAGTAAAGGGAAATCAAAAATTGCAGTGGTTGACCCGATTATTGTTCAAAACAAATTACACCGTTATTGATTTGGAAACAAGAGGATGTACACCCTTGGCCGAATTACAAAATGTATTTACGCGTGGAAGATAAAACACTAATCATGGAAAAAACTGAATCGAAATATCTAGGAATTATCGTCGACCGGCATTTAAGATGGGATCTTCAAGTCAAACATGTTAAAAACAAATTAAGGGGATTATTAACCAAAATGGGATACCTTGCAGAGAATTTAAGCCGAAATAACCTAAAAACCCTTTATTTCTCACTAGTACAATCTCACTTAACTTATGGTATCTTGAGTTGGGGGGGTGTTGCGGGGAGTAGTTTGCGGGAATTAAATGTAATTCAAAAATGGATACTAAGGATATTATTTAAAAAAAATATAAGGTATTCAAGTGACAAACTTTTTTCTGAAAACAGTATATTGGACATTCGACAACTTTTCTGTCAACGAGTTTTACATTATATTTACAATAATAAAATTAAACTGAATCCCATCGAACACAGTTATAACACGAGAATAAAGAAAAATTTATCTGAAGTGCCGGCACGTTTGAAAACCATTGGCCAACGTTCAGTCGAGTTTTTGGCACCAAAGATATATAATTTACTACCAAGTAACTTAAAAACTATTCAAACTTTTACGCTGTTTAAAAATAAAATAAAAAAATGGATTAATAATACTGACAGACAAATATTCAATGATTTGATAGATTTGAAATTTTTATAAAATCAAAATTTACCAGAATATGACAGATTACCCAATTGCGAGAATTTACATGATTATGACTACTTACCCAACGGATGAAACCATTTATTTTTTTTTTTCTATATTGAAACGGTTTACCTGACTGTATATGCTGTGAATTAAATTCTTTTGAGCCTGTATATATTTTGTTGATGATTTATGTATGATTTTACGTCTATTTTATTTGTATATCTGAAGGCTGTAAGATAGTGTAGATTTATAAAATAGTTATTTAATATCACGCACGAGCATTTATTTGCTTCAGTGATTATCATGTTTATTTTCATTATTGTTTAATTTGATCAAAACTGTATTTTTGCATTTTTTTTTGGGAAATAAACATTATTATTATTATTATTATTATTATTATTATTATTATTATTATTCAAGTCGTATCGTTGTCAGCAACATGATAGTAATACATTAAATTGTACCTTGGAAAACGTATTTAATTTATATTATTGGAATATATTTAAATGTAGAAATTGTAACTAAGTTTAAAATGAAAATCTAAAATATTATGTAATATGTATTTATTCAAATCGTTATCCTACTTTCAGATATGTTATTTTTTTCAGACATATCATTGCTGCACATTCAATAAATTTTTCACGACGCTTAAGATTTCTTGGAATACAATTTTCAATTTTCTTCATTTGATTTATTTGAATTGTATGTAACGAATTATTTTGCCTAAATAAAGCAGTTTTACATATATCTAAATCAAAATTAGTTATCGTATGTATAATTAGTTCTTCAAAAGTTAAATGGTTAGAGTTTTCTTTCAAAAATATCAATTGTAATAAAAAACCTTTTTTGACGTCATTTCGTAAGAAAAATTTTGTTGAGTAATTATTTACAGTTATACTTTGTACACTTCTATAACCATTTTCCTTAAGTTTCTCTATCAGTATATTTAAAATCAATAAACATGCCGCTTCACATACAGGACTAAGTTCAATAAACATGTCATCTGTGTAAGTTTTGGTTCGACCTGTCCAAGTCAACAAAATTATTCTCTAAAAATAAATTTATTGATTCCTTGTAATAATAAAATAGATTATTTTAATGATGAAAATAACTATACAAATATATATCATTTTGCTTTAATTAAAAATCTATAACGTGTATCAAACCAACAAATGGGAAATATAAGTCACAAAAAATGGTTTTGTGAAAGATGTTTAAATCACTTTAAAACTGAAGAAAATCTTCAAAAACATTTAATTTGTTGTAAAACTATAAATAAAACCAAAATAACTTTACCATCTGAAAATAACAATATTTTAAAATTTACAAATTTTAAATTTAAACAAAGAGTTCCTTTTGCAATTTATGCCGATATATAAAGTATTTTAGAGAAAATAAATCCAAACACAATTAATTCAAAGCCTACTATCACTACTACAATATATCAAGTACATAAAGCTTTCAGCATTACATATTATTTTAAATGTTCGTATAATAATTCTTTATCATATTTTAAAATATTTACAGGAAAAGATTGCATTGAATGGTTCGTAAAAGAACTTGAGAATATTGCATACCAAATTGACAAAATTTTTAAAAATATAATTCCAATAAAACCTTTAAACAAAGAAGAATTACATAAATTTTATTCTGTATCTCATTGTTTTATTTGTAAAAAACCATTTGTATTCGATGAAAAAAAGTTAGAGATGATTGTCATTTTACTGGTCAGTTTCGTGGTGCTACTCATTCATCTTGTAATCATCTACCTGTATTATTCCACAATCTCTCTCCGGCTACGATAGTCATTTCTTAATTAAAGCACCCGGTCTTAATGTAAAGGGAAAAATTATTTTATTACCCATTAATAAAGAAAGATATATTTCTTTTACAAAATATATAGAAAATACAAATATTAATTTTAGATTTCTGGATTATTATAGATTAATGTCTTCCAGTATTAACAATTTATCCTCTTATTTACCTAATGATAAAAAAATATTCTTAAAAGTTTTTATACTTCTAATAACGAATTTGAATTACTATCACGTAAAGGGGTTTTTTCCATATGGATATTTAGATTGTTGGGAAAAATTAAAAGACACAACTTTACCGAAAATAGAATCTTTTTATAGTTCCATTAGTTAATATCAAAAATTTACAAGAATATGCAGAATTATACCTAATTACCTTACTGACGTTTTACTTTTGGCTGATATTTTTGAAAACTTTAGAGATATGTGTCTAATAATATACGAACTAGATGCATTGTGGACCTATACAGTTCCAGGTTTAACTTATCAAATTGTTTTGTCACAAGGTATCGAATTAGAACTACTACTAACTGATACTGACATGCTTTTATTTATCGAAAGAGGTATTCGAGGAGATATATCTCAATGTTCGAATAGATATGGTAAAGCTAATAATAAATATATGGAAACATTCAAAATTAACTCAATCTTATTTAATGTATAATGTAATAATAATAATTCATATGGTGCAGCAATGAGTTTACCATTACCTCAAAAAAAGTTTATATTTATTTTTATATATATTTGAAGTTGTAAGTTGTAAGTTGTAGTTGAAGTAAAGAACTTTTTCAATTACATAAAGATTTAGCACTTCGTCCGGAACATTTATATCCACCAAAATCAAAACTTCCAAAATTGCTAACTACATTTTTTTATTTAAAAAAAATTACGTAATTCATTATCCAAATTTAAAACAAGCTTTACAATTTACAAATATATTTATTTAAATAAAAATTTACGAAAAGAAAGTAAAAATGATTTTGAAAAAAATTTAAGTTATTAAATAATGCATTCTTTGGAAAAACCATAGAAAACGTACGCAAACATAAAGATATTAAGTTAGTAACAAGATGGAATGGTAGATATGGAGCAAATTTTTATATTTCACAACCAAACTTTCATAGTTGTACTTGTATTTCTAATGATATTGTTCTTATCGAAATGTCACGAT
This sequence comes from Kuschelorhynchus macadamiae, assembly GCA_030620095.1. Lineage (NCBI taxonomy): Eukaryota > Metazoa > Arthropoda > Insecta > Coleoptera > Curculionidae > Kuschelorhynchus > Kuschelorhynchus macadamiae. The sequence continues at coordinate 267,657 of JAUTXW010004742.1, forward strand.
TAGAAGTAAAAATAAATAAACCAATATTTGTAGGTTTTAGTATTTTTTTGGATCTGTCAAAAAAACGTTTCTTTACAACTTTCATTATAACTATATAAAAAATAGATTTGGATCTAGCGCAAAACTTTTGTATACAGATACCGATTCTTAAATGTATCATTTTTTTTTCGTTGACGATATCTATCAACATATTAAAGAAGATATTCATTTATTTGATACTTCAGATTATCCTTATAACGTATATAATATGCCCTTAAAAAATAAAAAAAAATATTATTAATGAAAGGTGAACTAAATGGAACAATTATGTTAGAATTTATAGGTCTAAAATCTAAAACGTATTCTATAAAAGTATATAAAACACAAATGGAATTCGAAAAAAATATAAAAAAAAATAAAAATCAAGGAATAGATTTAAAAGAAATTGATAATTTTATTGAAAATTATAACATTATCAAAAAAGCAAAGGGAATGAATAAAACTGCACTTAAAACAATAACTTTTGACTATTATAAATGTATTTTTAATAATACTTGAAATAATATTAATCAAAAAATGATTGTATCAAAATTACATGAAGTTTATACATTTAATCAGACAAAAAGTGCTCTAAATCCTTACGACGATAAAAGAATCGTCAATTACAAATATACAGATACTTTACCATGGGGATTTCCTTCAAACTAAAATGTACTTAATTAAATTAAAACAATATTCATCTTTTTAATTTTTTTAATTTATCTATTATCTGTTTCGAATAAAGCACCTAGAACAAAAGTAAACAACAATATCAAAAAGTAACTATATTCTAAAAAATTAAATATATCAAAAAATTTTATAATAAATAGAATATCCAAAAAAATTACTTTTTTTTTTTATTTTTTTAGAATAAATCGAAAAAAAAATGACTACACCAAGAACCGAACTTTTTGATGCACCATCATCATCGTCGTCGTCGTTGTCGTCGTCATCGTTGACAGCAGCACCAACAACAACAACAGCAGTACCATCATCATCATCATCATCATCTCCACCAATATCACAATCGGTTGATTCTAGTTGGGATGAAGATGGAACATTTGAAACTTATAATCCTATCCGTTACGCATCCAACCATTTGGTACTGCGACAAAGTCCGATAGGTGCTTCAAAAAGTGTAAAAAGAGAATTTCGTAATAAAACATCAAACCGAAACCCCAAAATCAACATCATTATCATCATCAACAACAACAACAGAATCAAATATCCAGGCAGGTATTAAATTAATAAATTTGTTGAATACCAATATTTACTTCATATAATAACTAAATTTACATTTTTTTTCAGATTAAATTAAGAAAAAACCTACCCAGAGGCTCTAGCTCCTAGACAATTTACCTCTGAAGCGGCTGGATTCGATCTTTTCAGCGTAGAAGACCATACCATTGAACCATCATCAAGGACAAAAATTGACACAGGCATATAAATTGAAATACCACAAGGATTCAACGCTGAAATCCATTCAAGATCGGGTCTAAGCTACAAATATGGAATCGAAGTCGGAGCGGGCATCATTGATCAAGAATGTATTTATAGTTTTGTTTAATCATTCAAATATCGCATTTAAAATTTGTAAATCAGGTAAAATTGCACAAATCATCATCAAAAAATCTATTAATTGCACTTTTGTATCGACTAACAGTATTCTTTTTGAGGCATTAAGGGGAAATAAAGGTTTCGGATCATCTGATAATATTAAATAAAATATTAAAATATGTTATGTTTTTTATTTAAAAAACCTATACTCATAACACACTATAACTACAAATTTTTATAAATCCAAACCGAATTTATATTAAAAAAAGTTCAACTTACAAATCCAGTGACATACCTACTTCAAGATGCAGAAAAACAAGACATCAAAGGAGGATTCTATGAACTTCAATTGCAAAAAGTTAAATATCCAGACATTTATTTAGTTGAAAAAGTGTTAAAACGTAAAAACAATAGAGTATTTGTAAAATGGTTAGGTTTCAGTGATAAGCATAATAGTTGGATAGATAAAAATAATGTAGAGTGACTTAATAATAAAATAATTTTTTTTCATGTACGATTTATTTATTATATATTATTTACATGTTTTCTACAAATAATTTATTTATCTTCAAACAAAAAAACAGTATTTATAATTATATAATAACTTAGCGTTTGATAGTGCACAATGCCAAGAAGTGCCATATGGATCCTTGCGAAAGTGACATTCGGGAACTTTCTTAAACTTGTTTAGCTTCGGTTCACTCTCCAGCGGTATTTTAAAAATTCTTTCCGTACTTATAAATTTTCTTAGAAAATTCACCTTTTCATCTCCTTTGATGTATATTTTTGGGGCATCATATCTTTTCATCACATGTTCTAAGACATTTGCTATTCGTTTATTGCGTTCAAGTCTACTAAACCAGACTCCCATATTAGACCATGATATTTGAGATAAGATATCGTTTTTAAATCCTGGCCTTTTAACATGTTTTGTTATATGGTGGTTTGAAAAGAAAATTTGAACGTGTTCCATCATACACAGCTAGTTCTTTTGGAATAAAGCCAGAGGCACAATTAAATCCTTGGATATGAAGACACAAAATTGAATTTTCTCCTGCCATAGTCTAAGTTACGAGGCCCACTAAGTAAAACTAACAACACATAAAATAAACCGTAGTAGTTATTTTTACATTTTAATTTCAATATTTTTGCACTGTTTTATTTTGACATTAAAATCATATACCTAATACTATTTACACCAAATACATAATTCGTTAAACAAGGATCACAAAATTTGAATAACTTTACTCTATGTTTTAAGTATTTATTAATATTTTTTTCCAACTGAAGAATTACAACATCTTTGGCATAAAAATTGTATTCTTTCAAAATCCAGTTTGTTTAACGTACAGAGTCTTATTATAATAAATATATAATTTGACATGTACTGTATACACATGTACACTAAAAATGTCTTTTAGTTCTACAGGCTTATATTCAAGATAAATGTTTTTATTTCGAAAATATCTGGCACACCTGTAGAAAATGTTGCACAACATTTCATAATAATACATCAGCTTTTGCACGTAAATAAGACCATTGAAAAATGTTGCGCAATATTTGACAAAGCTTAATACGCAGTAGATTAATTAAATGAACAGTTACATTAACTGATAAACCTTAAATATTTGTAATATTTTGGTACACAGTATGAATCCTTATCTAAATAATAGTCATAGTTTAGTCAATAAATACTTAATTAGATTTAATATTCATGCGTCATTACTGTATAGTATAGTCCAAGTCCCCATGTTAATTAAGAATTATTCATTTATAGAAGGCTTACATATATATTAATTATGTGCTATACGTTATTATTCTAAACAAATATTATTTATTAAAACATTATTATTGCTCATCTCAATACTACACAAAGATCTCCTTATCTACATCCTCGACCTTTTCTTATCTGCGCACCTGACCTTTAGTCGTACGTCGACGAACACATTAATAAAAACAAGCTATTCTCGGTATTTTTCGACAAACAAATATTTTACGTATTTATTCAAACATTGCTCATCTCAATACTACACAAACATCTCCTTATCTACATCCGCGACCTTTTTTTATCTGCGAACCTGACCTTTAGTCTTACGTCGAACTTACGAAACAACCTATTCTCGGCTCTTGTGATGACGCGAGGCTCGGCGAAGCTCGCTTTTTGGAATTTTTTTTGGTAAATAACAGCTACCTGTGCAAACCAGGTGTAACGCTTAAGGCAGGAGCACAAAAGTTGACAGGTAAACACTTCTTGCAGACAGGTGAGGCGAAGAGCTTCTGGGACCGATCGTTGGTCAAGATGCCATCGAGGTATCGCAGGACCGCCCCTGCTATACTACTACTCCTTCCCTACTATTCCTTTTATTAGGAATAGTAAAGTGCAACCCAACTTAGTTCCACACAAAGTCATTTAGTATACTGTTTTTTCAAACATTTTTATTGGGCACCATTTTATTCCACCATGTTGGATTCGTACCAATATTTTATCAGTTTTTACCTAGGCCAACTTGATTTTTAAGCATAATTTAAAATAAGTAGTTTTTACATTGAATTCGTATCAGTTAATCCCTATATCACATTCAATTTTGCTGCAAGATTTGAAGTCAATTGAATAAGAAGATTTTTTACGTTGATTTCTTAAACATAATATTTTTTTACATTTCACTAGGCGCCATTTTGTTCCGACACTTTGGATTTATACCAAAATATTACCGGGTCGTCCCCACATAACCCTTAATTTTTGACCAAAATTTTAAGTCAATCAGAGGAGTAGTTTTAAGCAACACCGCGAACTGACAGACAGACAGACCAATGGAATTAAGAAAACTTATTTTTTGGCATCTACGGACGTAGAACGTAAAACCTGGAAATTTTTTCACGATTGCAAATATTTCATTTGGCCGCTATTTTACTCCTTCATCTTGAATACTACAGTTTTACCAGTTCATCTCTATACCACAATTAATTCTTGCACAAAATTTGGAGTCAGTCTATTAAGTAGTTTTTGTTTTTGTGTCACCATCTTGAATTCGTACCAAAATTTTACCAGTTGATTGCTACGTAATACTTGATTTTTGCGCAAAATTTGAGTAGTTTTTTTAATCGTCACTTTTTTAATACCCAGGCCACCATTTTGTTTTGCTATATTGAATTTTTATCAAAATGTTACCAATTCATCTCCATAGGGACTTTTAATTTTTGACCATAATTTGAAGTCAGTCGGTTAAGTAGTTTATTAGCTAACAGCCGGATCGAGAGACTGCCAGTCCAACGGATTGAGAAAACATGTTTTCCGGCATCTAGCAGTGGCGGCTACTCAGGTGAAGTGCTACTTCACCAGGAAAAATAAACAAGCAAACATCTAACTATATTTAGTATATATCTCTTAAAATTTAAGTTTCTGCATTCATTTATTCACCTAATTGGCAAAAAATAAACTGTACATCTCGAATAAATATTTTACTTGACCGTTGGCGGCATGTCTTTTTAAAACTTTCAATCGAACTTTATTATTATAACTATATAATAATAATTATTATAACAGTGGCGCAAACCGCTTCGACTTTGCTGGAGGTGTTATGTTTAGTTTACGATTTTCCTACTACGTTGCCATGACAACGCGTTCGCGATGATCTCGACCGCATGGAAGATTAATGTTAACCAGCGCCATACAACGCTCTCGGTGAATTGCAAACGCAGTACACTACACCCACGTGTTGTTCAGTTTGGGGTGGTTGTTTACTTTATTTTCGCACATTTCGCTGCAACAGGTTAGTTCCTTTGCAGTTTACTTGACTGTTTTGTATTATATTTATTTATGGTGTTGTTACAACTTTATTTTGTCGGGTTTATTAATTAACATTATTGATGAAACCGATCACGGATGTGGTTTGCATTTTGTTGGAAACTTCATTTAATCGATGGAAGGAACAAGATCAGAGTTTTAATCGTCATCCTGGTTTTCGGCGTACAAATGTTTTTGTTTTGTTGTAGTTTTCAATAAATATTCAGTATGGAATAAGGAAGGATTTGCAGATATGTTAAATATATGAAGGTTACAGTTTACATAAACATGAAGACTCGGCGGAGCATTTAAAATGCGAATTAATGCTGAAAACATTTGTAAAAAATCAAAGAACTATAGCTGACACTTTAAAAGAAAATGCTAAACTATATAAAATACATTTTAATGAAAACGTCCGATTAAACAAACTATTTATGTGCTTGGTAATTGACGCAGTTTTGTACCTTGCAAAACAAGAGTTAGTCTTTCGCGACCATGATGAGAGCAGCGAGTCAATAAATAGAGGGAATTTTAAAAAGCTTTTAGGTTTATTAATATCGAGAATTTCCCAAGAACTAAAAGATCATCACAAAGAAATTAAAAATGTTTTACTGGTGACTCGAAAACTATTCAAAACGAAATAATTAATCATTAATTAAATGCATTTCGGATTATTTAAATGATCATATAAAAAATGAAATAATGAACACACAGTTTTTTCTGTGCAAGTGGATGACACCGCTGATATTACACAAACCTCCCAGTGCTCCACAATTTTAAGATACGTTAATTCAGAAGGTTCAGTAGTCGAGAGATTCTTAGGATTTTATAATGTCAGCTTCGATAGAACATCGGAGAATTTATATTCTCTATTGGATCAAATTTTGGACCAATTTGACTATAAACATAAATTAATAGGGCAATGTTTCGATGGCGCAAGGCCATCTAAATGGCCTTTAAAAGAAAAGAAAAAGCGCCGTAGGCTGTATTTGTCCTGATGCAGCAAAGTTTAAAAATATTTCTAAATGTCGAATTTTTTTGCAAGCCTTAGTGGTATTCCCTCATTTTCTGATCACTCAGCCAATTGGTCTTCAAATTCGAAGTCAGTAAATGTTATTGTTCAAGTTGCGTTCTTCAAAAAAAATCGTTTGACATTCATTTTTGCATATCCAATATAAAACGCTGTCGTGAGGCGCTCCGTAAAAAAAGAACATTTTTTTGAATACCATGTTTGATAAAGCAAATTCTATTACAGAAATAAATCATTACGAACGTGAGCTCGCTAAGCTTTCACCTGAAGAAATTAGGACTAAGTATAGAACCTTTTTTATGAAATATTGGACCATATTTTAATGGAAATGACACTAAGCTTTCAAGACTCTGAAAAACTTACATTTTTATGTTTGGCAGATTCTTCTAAATTTCCGAATATAGTTTAAATTTTCCGACTGGCCCGTTTGAAAATTTGTTACAGTTATATGGGGAAATATTTTCAAAAAGTCAACGACTTAAAAATGAGCTTGGTCTTATTTTTGCCAATGACAGTAATTGGAATATATCGCTGCAAGAGATAAAGATATTTTAACCAAAGCATATAAAGTGTTTTTCCTTATTTTGACAATATCGTCGACAAGTGATTCAGTGGAAAGAAGTTTTTCTTGCCTCAAACGTGTAAAAACTTATTTATGAAATACGATATAAAAAGACTTACTTCTCTAGGCAATATTTCAATTCAAAAGAAATATCTGGAGGAGATTAGAGCAAATCATCCATTTTATGAGGATGTTATAAATAAATTTGCTGCTATGAACGATAGGAGAATAATTGATTTAGTATACAAAATTTAAGTAAGTCGTAAAAAATATTCTACCGCTTCCACATAAAAAAAATTCTGGAAAAAAAATTATTGCGATCTTGCTTCATTTGCACTTCACTTACTTTTTCACCCACGAGCCGCCACTGGCATCTAAGAAATGTGAAAATCTGAAAAATATAAGAGGGTGATTTTTTCACGATTACAGTACTTCTCTTTTACGTGAAAGTAATTAAAATCCTCAACATTAGATAAATGGCTCGGAATGGCACTCTGATTGTTGTGACTTTGTTAAGCTCAAAATGAAAGTTTTCCAAAGTTTCTTGACCTTTCCCTCTCTCACGACATATCCAAGGTATACTCGTTTTTGCTGCGTATTTTACCCAAGCTGCTATTTTTATGGCTTTTCAATGTTTATTTATTTTATAACGATGTGACGACAGACCCCCGTGAATTCAGAAAAATAATACAGGATGTCTCACGTAAGATGACGTTTTGACTCTGATCTCAGGAATTCTATAACATACAAAAAAAGTTAAATACAACTATTTCTTGGTTCAGTTTGAATAATTTTTAAATTATATTATGTTTATGTATACAGGTTGTTGATCGATAATGCCCTGGCTAGGTATCATCTTTCTTATTTTAAAAGGAACCAGTAAATACTAATTTTTCATTTCTTTTATGGGTGAGAAAAACTTAAGTAACAGTGTTAATGTAATATATGCATCGTGTACTTTGTAGGGAGTAAGTTTTATATTCACGAATTTTGAAAATCCTTTATTCTTCTTGCTGGCATTTCTGATTATTATATATGAAACATATTCTGGTGCGGAAATTTTTGTGTATTTCTCCGGATTATTTGTTTAAGACTCTTATTTTAATATATCTTTACAACTGCCGCCGGCGGTTTAAAAATATAAATACAAACAAAGCCAAGTCACTGTAGAGGTGGATTGTTCCATGCGGAACATTATTTTGTAACGTTATTTTATTGGAACGCTACGGAACGTTCCCCACTTCAAAACAGGCACGTTATTTTGAAACGATCATCAAAATAACAGTGACATAATTGATTATGGTGATAATAGGTTCTTACCAGTTTTAGGCCCTATGAAATAATTAAAACCTCATTGTTGCCTATATTCTCTTTTTTGTGTTGAGTTGTTACATTTTAACAATATTACTATTACCATATTACACCTCCCCGCTTATTCAATTTTTTTTTATAAAAAAAATTAAATTTTATTCCTTGGCATGGAATATGGAAGAGTATAAATACTAATTAATTTATGGGGATAAATCGACTACGTAATAAATACAATAAAATACACCATACATATATATATATATATATATATATATATATATATATATATATATATATATATATGTGTGTGTGTGTTTTTTTATTTCCTCAAAGAATCGCCCAGGTCGAAAACCAAATGCAAAACAGGCAACTACGATAAAAACGTAAAGACATTAGTGAGTCAAGAGTCGGTCATAGGCTAACTCGTTGATTGATATTATACATTTTATTTTTAAATTAAACTTGCACTTTATTTACGGTGGCTAACAAGTCAAAAACGAAATTTGATTTACCTGCGTGCTATTTACGTACCACTGTCATTTATTTGTGAGACAAGACAATAAAAAAATCATGGCTTCTACTGAAAGTAAAAAGTGTAGTAAGTTCTAGTGATTCATCGTCCGGTAGTTCTTCAAGTAGTTCTCAAAAAAGAAGGTCTTGATACAAGTCTTCAAAAGCAAAGCGTAGCCGGAAGAGTAACAAACAGCTTAGAAGACAGGTTAAGAGATTGAAAAATGAACTGCAGACTAGACCAAATCGGTATCAAGGGAAAATTAATAGTGTGACAAGATTTAATGGAAGAGTAGACGAAATGACTGTTGAACAATGGTTGTACACAATTGATACTACGGGGATATTTTCGACTGGGACGATAAGGCCTAGATATTTTGCATGACTAACAAATTAGGAGAAAACGCAAAAAGCTGGTACAACAAGGAAGTGAACCAATGTGTCGTGGAAACAGTGCAAAAGGACATTAATTGAAGCTTTTCCTCCATTAACAGGTAAGTTTATAAAACTTTGAATATTGAAAGAGATGAAAATTTGATAGATCTTTATTACAGAAAATTGGTACTAGGCCAAAGTTGTGGTCTAGAAGATGGTCTAGTGGACATTGTTATAAATACTATAAATTACCCATTTTTAAAGTCTAGTTCTAGAGCAGCAAATTGCACAAATCGAAATGCCTTATTGAAATTTTTAATTACAAATTCAGACACTGTATGGCGAAGTAAAGAATTAAATAGGAAACGCTATGGTTATAGAAGTAGGGAATATGACTATAAAAGGCAAGATAAGAAAAATCATTTATATAAAAGCAGTTTTTAAAAAAGAAATGGTTTGTTAGTTATGTCAACAAGAAGGCCACAAAAAAATCGATTGTCCCCAAAATACAACTGACGAAAGGTAATTTTTGTGATCTAAAAGGCCGCCTTGAAAATTAATGTTATAAAAAGAAAAATCAATCTCGAAAAAATTAATGTTTGTTGTTTTGAGAATGACCCAATCAATCAAAATTTTTATAAAGATGAAAATATTAAGCGCACATAGACTTCGGCAGTGCTTGCAATACCAAAGTTTACACTTTACTGAATATAATATAAGTTTCCGCACTTCGACGAAAATTCCGATCTACCTATACCATTCCCCTCTCCGTAGCTGTTTCTCGGCAGTCCACCGTTTTCAGATGTGCGAGGCGCTTGTGTGTACAGAGTGGATTTTGTTTACGATTAACATATTGTCGGTTGTTTGTACGTGGTAGACCAATAAAATGCCTGTCGAATATTGTTCTGTGGATAGTTGTTTTTCAAAACGAGGAGGTGAACCAAGGTAGACACCTACCTATTTTGGAATATAAACTTATAACGTTATAATTTTTGTGCAATTTTAAAAATATTAAAAAATATATGAATATCCTTCGTAAAGTACCCATTTTTTTGGTATTTAAATTGAAATATAATATCTCTGCAGATGTCAAGCTTGGAAGCCGCGCAAAATCCGAAAAACTAGTTTCTAAGAAATTTGTTTCATAAATAGTGTATGAGCGCTACTGGTTTTAAAAATCCGAGCCGAAGACGAGGATTTTTACTTCCCTCGTAAAGGGGAAGTATTGTAATGGTGACAAATCACCCTCCGAGATTTTTTCAGATATTTACGTTTCAGGGGATCTCTAGATACCGACAAACATGTTTTCTCCATTCCGTCGGTCTCTGTCCGTTCCCAGTATAACTAGAAAACTAGGTACTTATCCCATTGACTTCAAAAATTAATGGTCATTATGAGATAATCTGGTAACATTTTGGTGAAAATCCAAAATGGCTGTAAAAATGGCGGCCTAGTAAATTGTTAAAAAAATATTACTAAAAAACTACACCTCAAATTTTGCACAAAGTTTTACGTAGTAATCGACGGTAGAATTTTGGTACGAATCCGAGATGGCGTAACAAAATGGCGACCTAATAAAATATTTAAGTAAAAATTGATTTTGGTTTAGAAGCTAACTGTTAAAATTGTGAAACGAATATAAGATGGCGAAACAAAATGGCGGTTAAATTATTACTTCTATATCTCTAAGAGATGGAAAACTATAATATCGGCAAAAAGATTTTTTTTTTGCTAAATTGATTTAAAACGACCCAAAAATTTAATAATTTCGGCGAAATCTATTTTCTGTCTGTCTGTTAGTTTATGTGATAAATTTCAAAGGAATAATTGTGCTATCGAGTTTAAATTTGGTATATAGGTAGTAATCCATATGGTATTAAGTAAAATTGGTTGAGAAGAAGGGGGTGAAGAGGGGGATTAACTGATAAAAAAACAACAATTTTTTGTTAATAATTCCGTAATATGCCTTTTTATGGGTTTTGGGGTACTCAGATTTGAATCATAACACTCTAGTAAACAATAAGGGATAAGGGAAATAATAAATATAAAAGAGTTTTGTTTTGTTCTTGCAGCAAGAACAAGACAAGAACAAGAAATTTGCAAGAGTCTTGTGAAACACTACATATGCAACTTAAGTCCAATTTGAAAAAAATGTCTATCAGCAAAATTCAAACCACGTCAACTTGAAATGGTGAATATACAGGGGGTTCCATGAAATTTGACTAAGGAATATCTCAGTTGATGTACAAAATAGAATAAAGTGTCATTCATAAGATACATGGTCTTAGCATAGCTTTGATCATACACTTCAGCTCACAATTCACAAAGCCATAGCAAACCAAACTTCTTTTCTTTTTTAATCAGACACCCAGTGCATTTGTTGTATTTTGGAAAGTTTATTCGAAAAGCGGTTTATTTATTTATATTTACTTATAAATGGTTTTATTGGTTTCCAAGTTGTCCATGCATACTTCAGAACGTGTACTCTTTAGCACCCTGTATAAGCTAAACCAAAAAACATGGTGTTTTCGAATTGGCCTTTAAATAAGCTTACCAAAATAAAACGAATATACTCTGTGTCTTATTAAAAAAAGAAAGATTGGTTTGCTACGGTTTTGTGAGCTACCCGGTATGATTAAAGTTATGTTTAAATTATGCACTTCATGGATCGCATAGAAAGTTCTTAAGACACTATGTCCATTTTCGAACACCAACCGGGATGTACTCTGTTATAAACAAATAATATTAAGAACGCATTTCTTACACTGTTATAACTTTTATAGTTTACCAATAAAAAAACTTAAAACATGCATTTTGTATTACCGGCTTCTACTCTCCATTAAAAATCAATATTCCAGAAAGGGAAATATTTACGTATTCGGACACCAGAAAGTACCTTTCGTGAACGTTAGAAAAATCCCGGCTATTGCATTATGACACGGCAATGCTTGTTATAAGCATATAATATTATACCATTTATAAATCAAACAATGTAAAAAATGGTGATGCTTTTCGACTGTGATATTTTTCTTTTCTCCATCTCGTACGAATAGTCACGTCCATAGAACGGATTTTTTAAACATCAAATTAATTTCCTTAAATTTTTATTTAAATTAATGACTGTCGGATACTAGTAATAAATATTAAACTTTATTACTATTATTATTTTACAATCGAACACCGCCTGACATCGCCTTCCCTACAATATGCAACTGAGGAGAAAACGATTACATTTTTTATTTTATTACTCTAATCTCCCCTGGAAGTTTTTTGTTCAAGGCGGCACGGGCTTTGTCCAAGTCGGCAGGCTTGTCTAGCCCGTTCGACAAAGTTCCGACTCGGAGTGAAGGAACTTATATAATTATATTCAGTAAACTTTGGCAATATTATGAAAGAAAATATTGTGAGTAAGCTTAACTTAGTTTTAAACCCAAATAGCAATAAAACTGTCATCGAAGGATACGGCGGAGCTATTATAGAGCCGAGCGACATAGTGCGTACCGAAGTTTATATAGATGAGATAAAGACGATAACTGATTTCTTTGTGGTTCAAAATCATTTACAGAAATGTAGTATTTTAATAAGCAGACCGGCTACAGAAAGCCAGGATATGTTTTTGTTTATAAAACAGTAGAATGCCTTAAACTGACTAATGAAAATATGTTACTTTTAGCCAAGGATGTAATAAACGAGAATAAATATAAGATTTTTACCGATACCGACCAATTAATTAAGCCAGGGATTAATTTAATTAAAATAAACACTAATCTTGCGACTAGTACATTGGATTCAAATATTTTTGAACAATTGCACAATAGAATTCGTCTCATAATCCCGGTAAATAAACTTAAAATATTTAATCGCCAAGAAAACTAGGGGGTACTAAATACGAGTCAATCAAATATGTATGTCAAACACGACATGTGTGTGGCCAGGGCCATCGAGGATAAAATTGCATTGTCACAGTCACAATACCAATCAATCAATAGTGATGCGTTGTTAAGTAATATCAATATCAAAATGCACATATAACTTACGTCCAATACCCAGTTACATACGAGCCCTACCGCAACCCTGTCAACACTCTGCCAGAGAGTACACTTAACGCGAAAGACTGGATTTTTGGTATACAAGCACAAGATGATGATTTACGACTCATTGAACAACAGATAGAAAAGGGAGATGCCGGCAAATATTATCAACTAGTCGATGGGAAAGTTTGCCGATTAACTAATGGTGAACCGAAAATAGTCATTCCGTGTGACGTAAGGTAGCGTATAGTAAAACTATTTTACGATGATAATGGACACCCTGCTTGGGAAAGACCGTTGTATTCCAAACACAATACTTATTGATTTAATAAAATGCGATCCTTGGTAAAAAGTTTGATGCGATGAAGCTTCAAAAAAGATGAAACAAAAATTTTATAGAAATCGTCTTTGTGCAAACAAATTTGAAGGCGCTATTGTACTGGTAGAGCGCACCCTGTTAGTAAAGGGATTAGCCAGTGGCAAAGTAGTGTCAAAATACATTGGTCCAGTTCAAGTAGTAGCGGTTTTACCAAACCATCGATACAGGGTGGCATCATTTTCAAGGGATACAAGAAGGTTTAAGGAATTGTTTCAAAGCTCAATCTGTCGAATGAAATTGGGTTATTTAGTGTATTCTTTTTTAGTGGTCCAGTGTATCACGTCTAGTCATTCTTTTTGTATTAATTCTTGTTAGTGACCCAGCGTTTCACGTATAGTAGTACCAGATTTTTAGTTCTTTTTGCAGAGTTCTTTTTTCACGGGAAGATGGTGATCCAGTGTATCACGTATATGTCGTTGCAAAAAGCTAAGTAACGTAGTATGCCCAAACTTTGGATGATCTAGTATATCACTGGACTCAGATATATAGTAATGTCTTCCACAAAATAGAGGTCCAGTATACCTCAGGGTCCAGTGTACCTTATGGTCCGGCGTACCTTCATGAGTTCCAGTGTACTTTAGGTTCCAGTGTATCCTATGGTGCAGCGTACCATCACGAGGTCCAGTGTAACTCAGGGTCCAGCGTACCATCACGAGGTCCAGTGTAACTCAGGGTCCAGCGTACCAACACAAGCTCGAGTGTACCCTACAGTTCAGTGTGTCCGACGGTCCAGTGTTCCCTACGGCTCAGTGTGCGCCCCGGTCCAGTGTACCCTACGGTCCATTGAGCCCTACGGTCCAGTGTGCCCTATGGTCCAGTGTACCCTATGTATACGGATTGCTGACCAACGGCGAGTAATTGTCCGGAAGAAACTTTTGGCTGAACCAATCGTGGAACAACTTAAAGGAGAGGTGCAGCTTAAACTTGAGAACGAACGCGTTGAGCTCATAGCTCTGCCTACAACAGAGGGACTCGAGGAGGAAGTACGAAATGAAGAAAACATAGGCGATGAAGAAACTACAGGATAAAACATCATTGACAGAGCCAACAACACCCAGAACAATGGAAAAATATACAACGAACTGCAAAAAGCTGTTGCTGAGTTTAACGGTCTAGATCCAACGCAAAGACCTAAGCTCCCGAAACTTAGAACTAATCGGGAGACTCACAGCATCCTCAAGATTTGCAGTACCATACTAGCAGAGTTTAGTTTGGAGTATGATACCCTTGAGAAGCTCCACACACACTCATCTACTGCTCTGCTGTTGCGGTCGATAGATCCCATAAACAACAAGTGCATTCTCAGAAGAAAACAGGCGAAGCTACACAACAACAAAAACCCATATGGCAGAAAAGACTTGAGAAGTCAGTTGGCTATTTGAGACAGGAACTAGGAAGATTCACAGAATTTCGGAAGAATGAACACCCCTCCAGCAGATTTAAGACACGCATTAAAAAAATATTTAAGAAGATAGGTACAAAATCCACCGATCTTAACCATCGACAAATACTACATGAATATCAAGAGATATTAAAACAAAAATTAACAGCTAAAGCGAAACGTCTGCAGAGATACAACATATGCTCAAAGAGAAAACGACAGAACTGTCTTTTCAACACCAATCAAAAACAGTTCTATCGGGTTATCAATAACACCAAATATCAAGCCAATACTAAGAAGATGCTGTCCAGCAAAGAGAGGTTGAACATTTGGAAAGAACCAAAAGAGCATAACCGAAATGCTACATGGATACAATGTCAACGTGATCGGATTCAAATACCACAAATGGAATTCTATGGAGTCTATCACCAAGAAGGAAGTTAGGAGATTTATTAAGGGAACGACCTACTGGAAGTCACCAGGAGTTGACCATATTCACAATTTCTGCTACAAGAAATTTGACGTCCTCCATGAAGCTATGGCCCGTCATTTTACTGAAATAATGAATCATCTGGAGACAACCCCCTGCATTTCTAATGTTAGGCACTACAACTATGCTACCCTAAAGCTATAGGACAGAAGGCCCGTCCCAGTACAGGCCTATCACCTGTTTGCCCACCATGTACAAGATCCTAACAGGATGCATTGCAAATCGTATCTACCATCATATTGACAGTCATAACCTATTAGCCTAGGAACAGAACGGATGCATTCGAGACCATCATTATAGGACATAGCTTCAACATCAAAGCCAATAGAGACGATTCCCGAACCATATCCCACCTTCTATATATGGATGATATTAAGCTCTATGGTAGAAACCATAACCAACTAAAAAAGCTTATTGACGTGACATACACCTTCTCGAAAGACATCCATATGAAATTTGGAATGGAAAAGTGTAAAACCTTAAACATCGAAAAAGGCAAAGTCATTATTGGTGATGTAGCCGTACTCAATGGAGAAATAGTTCAAGCGATGAACCAAGGAGAGATCTACAAAATACTTAGGATTCCAATAAGCTAGACTGCTCCAGGATAAGCAAGAAAAGACCAAGATGAAAGATCAGTACATTCAAAGAGTGCGAGCTCTTCTGAAAACAGAACTGATCGCCGCAAATCTCATTATAGCAATTAACACCTATGCTGTGCCCATGTTGACCTACATTTGAAAAATCTTGAAATGGACTAAAAAGTACAAGTCCCACCACCCAAGGTCATCAGCTCTCCGAATGACGAAAGGTGGAAGATCCCTTGTTGACTTGACCAATTCGCACTCCCGACAGCTGCGAAAATTGAGAGACTTCTTCACCAACAAGGCACAAACATCAAGCCTCCACCGCATAGTGACCTTAAGTGACAACATCAACCTAAAGTCACTTTCAGATCCCGACAAAGAAGGATAGTGGGCTCAAACGGCACCGCACGGCCGACATCACAATGACTTGAATCAGCCATACATAGATAAGAAAGCATCCAACAGGTGGCTGAAGGATGGACAACTATTTCCAGAGACAGAAGGATTTGTAATGGCAATACAGGACCAAGTTAACACACACGAAATTCGTCATCAAAGACCGGTCCGTTGAATCCGGTAAGTGTCGAAAATGTAGCGAGAGATGTGAGACTATACAGCATATAAC
The DNA here is from genome assembly GCA_030620095.1 of Kuschelorhynchus macadamiae. Lineage (NCBI taxonomy): Eukaryota > Metazoa > Arthropoda > Insecta > Coleoptera > Curculionidae > Kuschelorhynchus > Kuschelorhynchus macadamiae. Next base: position 284,297 of record JAUTXW010004742.1, read on the forward strand.
ATCTGGCTGCACTTATCTAGCAAACACGGACTACCTCCAGCGACATAACCAAGTGTGTAACATCATACACCAGATGCTTGCCAATAAATACGGGTTCCTGAGCACCTTTGTGCCCTATTATAAATACCAACCAAGTTCAGTCCTTGAAAATAATGTGTGTGACGAATAAGCGGCCTGATGTGGAACTGTTAAATAAGGAAACAAAGACAGCTTATTTGGTAGATGTCGCTGTACCCAACAATAACAACTTGTAAATATCAAGAGAAAAAGGCCACATATGCGGAGCTGGCCATCGAGATATAGCAGATGTGGCGACTGAACAAGGTTCATGTGATACCGATCATCGTATCATCAACTGGACTAGTTCCAAAAACACTAAAACAGAACCTGAAAATCATAGGCCTGCATACTAACACCTTCATCGACATCCAGAAGGCAGTCCTGCTCAATACTTGCCACATAGTGAGAAAATTCTTACAGCGCAGCACATAGAACTAACAGAAACCAGCCCACTCCTTTTGATGCATGCATCCGGGATAGGCTTAGAACCCAACATTTGTTTAGAAATTGATTGTCAATTTCGATAATAATAATAATAATAATAATAATAATAATAATAATAATAATACATTTATTATTTCCAATCAAGATTTCCATTTTATAATTTGAAATAAACTAAAATAAACTAAAACTACTAACTAAATCCTGACAGAAACAAAAGGTCAACTTAGTATCCCACTAGACAGTAGGCACTGCTGAACCTGACAATTTTATTAATGTATTATATAATATATAATATGAAATGAACTTTAACATAATATCAAGAAGAGTAGTTTCACAATGAAGTTAGAACTATCCTTAATAACCCTGTTTATAAAAGTAGGTGCTGTCTATATTAATTAAACTAATGAAGTCTAGAGCATTAGAACGAGAGGGATTCTAGACAAGAGAAGAGAAATTAAGAAAATAATGAAAGGAGGAAAGAGAACAAGGAAGTAAAGATATACTTATTAAATCCATATTGGTTGTATGTAATAAATATTTTATATTATCACCTTTAGGTTATTTATGAGAGTATCGATTTTTTCACCATTTTTTTACTACTAGTACTAACTGATAAGGAGAAGTCAGTGATTTTAAATTTATTTATATTAAACATGATATGTTAAAGTGTACCTAAAGTAAATTTAGACAGCAGAAAATTTGGGGTACGCTCAATTTACTACACCACATATATCAAATAAACTTATTTTTATTCAGTTAATCGGTTTACAAAAGTAAGTTTAAATTTTTATCACGCCGCCCATGCTTCAGATAGAAGTCGCCGACTGTTGACGGATATTTAGTTTTTATGTTGTCTCAATTTACTTTAGATTACACTATATGCGAGAATAATTTTTTTAAATAGCTTGTTATGTGCAGGGACTGTTAAAATGTATTTTTTTTTCCGAAATTAATATTGTGTACGTCTGTTCGGTTTGTGAATTTACCTTGTAAGTATGGAGGGGATTTGTGTTTAATTATTTTATAAAAGGAGCGAAGTGAATGTAAAATACGCCTGCTATATACATGTTAAGCCAGGCAAGTTCGGTTAGTTTATGAGATATTCTGTGATTTCGTTTAATACCAAAAATGAAGCGAATACAATCCGCAAAAAAAAGTATAGTAAGTACTAAACTCTTTTTGTAAGGCTGGCCACTGTCGGTGAATCCACGTTTGTTTTTTTTATGATTTTTGCTACTACTTGGTGAAGTCAAATAAGACAGAAACACGTGTCTAGTGGTTAGCATACTTTTTATGCGGAATGCCCACGATTTATTTCCTTTTCTTTTTAAGAATTCAACAGCACAACCATCTCTCTTTTTGACCGATTCTTCTAGGTTTGGATATCACGCTAGGTGGTAAAGGCTACCTCCTTAGAGACGCCAGATATTGACCCTAAATATTGGGCTTTTCTGCTCGAATTTACAAATGTGTGTGTGGCTGGCCCTTGTCGGTGAATCCACGTTGGTTTTCTTATGTATTTTCTCCAAGTTTCTTACATCTTTTAATTTGGTTAGACTGCTGCTTGATGAAGTCGAATAAGACAGAGGCACGTGTCTAGTGGTTACCATACTTTTTTTTGCGGAATTCCCACAATTTATTTCTTTTTCTTTTTAAGTATTCATCCGCACAATCATCTGTCTTACCTAGGAACAATCAATCTAGCAAATTGTATTGCTTCAGTCATAAACTATAATTTCCTGGATAATTTATCATAAAACACAAATTAGTTTTAGTCATTACACGTAAGTACATTTAACACGACGTTTAGTATGACAATCCACAATAGTAAAATAAAAACAGTAAACATATATAGGACAGAGAAATTTTCAGACTGAATGTCGATGTGAGATTATTATTGTTATTGCTATGGGTGACTTCTTCTGTAATTTTTTTTAAAGATTTAATTAGATTATAAGGTATCTGCTACACAAAAACTGGAATTCCTTTTAAATACCATTATTTTAAGATGTTGTAATATATTTTACTAAGATGTTTTATTTCGGTTTTTGAGTTCATAGCGTTCGGGTTATTTTTAATTTCAATCATTTCCAAAAACTCTCGCTTTTTTGTATGATTTTCTGTTCTTAATATCTTAGTGTTTTCATAGTTAAAAGTATGATTTTTTTCTTGAAGGTGGTCAGTAAGAGCGGTCTTGCAATTTTGACATGGGATTTCGTAAACTACGTGAGATTTTTTATTTTTGGGAATTTTTTATTTTAGTTGACTGAAATTATTTTTTAATAGTTGATATCCTTCATGTGCGATTGTAATGTTATGAGGCTTGAATATATTTTTTAACTTTTCTGATAGACCCTTAACATATGGCAGAGAAAGATACTTATTTTTTTGTTTTTGGTGTTCCGAAGGATTCGTTTTTTGTAGTCGATTGTAAAAAATATAAATACGTTTTCTGAAAATGGTGTTAATTAGACGATTAGGATAGGTCAGATAATTTAATTGCGCGATCAGCAAGTCCTATGATAGCTGACTTTTTTTGTGAAAGTGGATGTTGGGAGTGAAAATTTAGGTATCTAGAGGACCATATTTCTTTAGTATACCATTCTGTTTGTATAAAATTGGTTTTTCGGTGCAACGTTAAGTCTAAAAAATTTATTTTGTTATCTTTTTCTATTTCGAAAGTTAACGAACTATTAAATTGTTCTAGTATATTTAGATGGTTGTTTTTTGGTATTGCTAATATACAATCATCCACGTATCTGTAGAAGAATGGTATTTGGCACCTTACGTTACAGATTCTTCGAGGTCTTCCATAACTAGCTGAGCAACTACGCTAGATATTGATGCACCTATTGCACATCCTTCTATTTGTTTATAAAAAGTGTCATTATACACAAAATATGTTGAATTTAAAGTCAATTCTACAGCTTCTAAGAAATCATTCAAAGGTATATCAGTATATGTTTTAAGTTTATTCCACTTTTTTGTAATAATTTCCTTTGCCAGTTGTACAGGTATGTTTGTGTATAAGGATATTACATCTAGAGATGTTAGTATATAATTATCTGGCAAAACAACATTTTTTATTTTGTTTTTAAAATCTATAGAATCTTTGATTTTGATTTATAATTTTTTGAATTATGTTTTTAAGAAAATTTGAAAGGTTTTCTAAAGGCGATTGTATACATGACACGATGGGCCTAAGAGGAATATCTTGTTTATGGAGTTTTGGAAAACCATACCTTGGGGGTTGTGCATTTTGAATTTTAAGTTGTTTTGCTGTTTGTGGAGAAATATACATTTTATTTTCCCAGCGTGATATTAATTCGTTGTTCTTTTTTTGATAGATGTTTGTAGGGTCGTTTTTAAGTGTTTTTGTCTTGCAGTAAAAGTTTGATTTTTTTGTCGTATTCATCTTCTAGCATTATTACGGTTTTGTTTGTCTTATGTGATTTTAAGACTTTTAATTGTTTGTTTTTCTTTAGGTATGTTTTTGTTTGTTCCATTTTATTTAAGAATGTTTTTTGTTGTTTATTAGAAGTGTATTTTGATTTATTGAAATTATTTTTATGGTTTGTTATAATATTACAACATTGTGACCGCAGGTCATCTATAGTTTCGGTGTTAAGGTTTGTTATAGCTACTTCAACATTAGTAATTATTTCAGAAATGGGTAGTTCATTTGATGTTTTTAATGGAGGTGCGAAATTTGGCCCTAGACTAAGAACCTCGTTTACATAATCTGAAATATCGATATTTGTAAGGTTTTCAATCCAGCTTGTTTAAGTATTTTTTTTGGCATTGGCTTTATTACTAAGTTTATTACTTTTATTTATATTTTTTTGTTTTATTTTTTGAAAAATAGATTCAGTATGTTTTTCTTCCTTTTGCATAAAATTATTAATAACATTTGGTGGTAAACGTGTTTTTAGATAATTAGCTATTCGGGAGATTTCAGTTTGTAAATATTTTAAATTTTTTGTGGTGTCAGTAATTAGCAAGTTTAGAATTTCATTTTTAAATTTTTTTAAAATGCGTTTCCTAAATTTTCGTTCCAGGTTTAGAGAATCAAAAACAATGTGATCTGTCTTGAAATTTAAGAATACTGGTGACAAATTATCGTTCTTACATCTTAAAAGAAATATTTTTCTATTTTTTTTGTTTACATATTTTTAGATAGGTATTAGAATATAGTTTCATTTGAGTAACAATTGCGTCTCCATAATATTATAAACATTTCCTTTTATTAAGAATAGTAAAGTGTGAACCAATTAGTTCAGTACATAGTAATTGAGGAACACATATATAACGTCTTTTCAAATATTTTTATTCGGCGCCATTTTGTTCCAATATACTGGATCCCTACCAATATTTTACCCGTTTCTACCTATGCCACACTTGATTTTGGGCATAATTTAAAATTAATTCAATAAGTAGTGTTACATTTACACACACCGCAATTTTCTTACGTCATCTTAAATTCGTACTAGTTTATCCTTATGTCATATCAAATTTTTCTCCAAAATTTACGGTCAATTGAATAAGAAGATTTTTTTACGTTAATTTTTTTAACATGTTATTTGGCCCGTCATTTTGTTCCGCTATCTTGAATTCGTGACGCAACTTTACCAGCTTATCTCTATATCACACTTAATGCTTGCACAAAATTTGAAATCAATCTAATAAGTAGTTTTTCTGCCTGCTTTTTTAAATATTTTATTAGGCCATTTTGTCTTGCTATCTTATCTTCATACCAAAATGTTACTAGTTCACTCTTATATAACAATTTTTTATTGCAAAAGTTGGATAATTAGTTTTTTTAATAATAATTTTTTAACGTTTCACTAGGCCGCCATCTTGATATAATATATTACCATGTCATCCCCATATGAGCCCTAATTCTTGACTAAAATTGGAAGTCAATCTGATGAGTAGTTTGTAAGCTATGCTGCGAACTGACAGATAGACAGACAAAGAGACAGGTGGACCGATGGAATTGATAAAACATATTTTTTAGCATCTAGGGTCGCTAAAACGCAAAGATATGTAAAACCTGCTAAGGTGATTTTTCAGAATACAACAATTTTTTTTGGCCGCCATTTTGTTCCGCCCTCTTGAATTAGTACCACAGTTTTACTACTTCATCTCTATACTAGAAGTAGTTATGGCGCGCAATTTGAAATCAGTTCATTAAGTAGTTTTGCTAGGCTAAATTTCCAAATATTTTATTAAGCCGCCATTTTGTTCCGCCATCTTGCATACGTACCAAAATTTACCAGTTGATTCCTACCTAATACTTGATTTTGGTACAAATCGGATAATTTGTTTTTTAAGTAATAATTTTTTTAACGCTTCTTTAGGCCACCATCTTGCTCAAGCATATTGGATGTTTACCAAAATATTACCAGGTCATTCCCATATCAGCCTTAATTTTTGACTAAAATTTGTCAATCTGATGAGTAGTTTTTAAGCAATGCCGCGAACTGACAGACAGACAGACAAACCGACAGACGGACATATTTTTTGGCATCTAAGGGCGCTAAAACGCGAAGATTTGTAAAAGCTGAGAAGGTGATTTTTTAAGATTACAAACATTTTATTTGGTCGCCATTTTGTTCCTCCATCTTAAATTAATACCACAGTTTTACTAATTCCTCTTATACTACAATTAGTTATGGCACACGATGTGAAATCAATTAATTAAGTAGTTTTTTCAGGCTGAATGTTTAAATATTTTATTAAACCGCAATTTTGTTCCGCCATTTTGGATTCGTACCCAAATTTTACCAGTTGATTCCTATGATAATACTTAATTTTTGTACAAAATTTGAGATAAATTGGATAATTAGTTTTTTACTAATATTTTTTCTGACGTTTTACTAGGCCACCATCTTGTTCCGGCATATTGGATTTTAACCAAAATATTACCAGGTCATCCCCATATGAGACTTAATAAAACATATTTTTTTTGGCATCTAGGGATGTAAAACGCGAAGATATGTAAAAGGTTTGGGTGATTTTTTCAGATTACAAAAGTTTTATTTGGCCGCCATTTAGTTCCGCCATCTTGAATTACTACCCCATTTTTACTGGTTCATCTCTATACTACAGTTAGGTATAGCACACAATTTGAAATAAGATCATTTAGTAGTTTTTTCAGTCTGAATTTTTAAATATTTTATTAAGCTGCTATTTTGTTCCGCCATCTTGAATTCGTACCAAAATTATACCAGATGATTCCCAGATAATACTTGATTTTTGTGCAAAATTTAAGATAAATTGGGTATGCACTTTCTTAGTAATATTTTTTTTAACATTTCACTAGGCAGCGATTTTGTTTTGCTATATTGGATTTTTACCAAATCATCCCCTTACGGCCCTTAATTTTTGACCAAAATTTGAAGACAATCGATTTTTTTAGCTATGCCGCAAACCAGACAGACAGACAGACCGACGGAATAGAGAAAATATGTTTTTCGTCATCTAGGGACCCTGAAACGTAAAGATCTGAAAAACTCTCTCAATATGATTTTTTTTCTTTTCACGATTACAATACTTCCCTTTTATGAGGGAAGTAACAATAATATAACTCAAAACAATTATAATATAATTTAGTTCTATTTTTATGAACTAATGTTTCCTTATTATTCTTGAAAATTTTTACATTAGGTTGTAAATCTTCAATTACTAATAGGCTAGAGATCTTATCTCCAATTTCATTTTTTAATAAAATCATGTCACCTTTTTTATATTTAATGGGATTCACAGTCTTGTCGTTAGTCTCTTCGGTTTAGTTTTGAATGAATTAGGTTTGTTCTTGCGTCGTCGTGTGCCTTTCGTAGTCTTTATTTTAGTTCAAGATGATAATTGTCAAAGTTATATATCGGTTCCACGTTAATATTTAGATAACTAGGAATTTGACATTTTCTAGCAAATACCAGTTCAAAAGGAGTATAATTAGTTTCAGTGTGAACCGTCGTATTATAAATGACGCGCTAGTAGCGGAGCCTCGTACTCCAAGAAGAGTTATGGTTTTGTGATTTAATTATGAGATATGCAGCATAAAGCAGTGGTCGCCAACCCGTCCATCGCGAGCTACTGGTAGCTCGCGAAGACATTTCTGGTAGCTCACAATATATCTTGTGAAAATCATAGAAGCGTTGCATGAATGTTTAAGAACACAAGAACGATCTAGATTGCTTTGAAGGCGATAAAAGCACATGTCGGGCATACAACGCGTTGAGTTTAAAACTAAAATGCATTAGATGTGTTAGTACCCAGAGTGAGCAATAAAAAAGATAATGGAAAGCAGTAGTAAGAAAGTAAAGACATACGATAATCATTCGGAATGGGAAGAACAGTATTTTTTTACAGAAGTTAAAGGTAAAAATGTATGTTTGTTATGTAATGCCTGTGTTTCGGTTGCTAAAATATTTTCAGAGGCATCATAAAAGTATACATCCGAATTTTGAAAAATATTTCGCGTTACAGACGTTTTTAGAAGCTGCATATTCCTTATTTTCCAACTTTAAAAATAAAGACTAGATAGTTTCAGCAATAAAATCTACGCGACTTTCTGCTAATACAGTGATTATACGAGTGGAAATAATGAGCCAGGATATTTTTTCACAGTTAAAAACTGACTTAGGTAACTGTGTTTATTTCTGTCTTCAACTGTATGTGGTTGACATTTCCCAGATGGCCGTGTTCGTCAAGATGGTTTTTAGTGATTTTATGATTAAAGAAGTTCTTTTGAAGTTTATTCCACTAAAAGGATATACCACTGCACAGTAATTGTTTTCTCATTTAAACAATTTTATATCTTTTGAGAAAATTCCAATTACAAAATTGGTAGGCACGACAACTGATGGGGCTTCAGCTATGGTGGATTGTGATAACGGGCTGGTAGCATTTTGTTGTACTTCTCTTTCCACAATTTATGTGTTACCATTGTATTATTCATCAGCAAGCATTATGTGGAAATGTTTTAAAACTAAACAACGTCATGAAATTGGTAGTAAAAATTGTAAACAAGGTTAGAGTTACAAAGAAGATTATTCAAAATCTTAGCCGATGAAATTGATTGTCAGTACGGGTATCTACTTCTTCACTCTGAAGTGCTATAGTTAAGTAGAGGACGAGTGATAACACGTTTTAATGAAGCCATAGTTCATCTGTCATAGTTCAATTTTTCAAACAATGCGGCGAACCTATTCAGGAACTGGAAAATTCAATTTGGCTTAGAGATGTTGGGCTTCTTGTGGACAAACAAGATTAATGAACTTAATTTGCAACTTCAGGGAAGAGATAAAGAACTGGTGGAAATGATTTCCGATATAAATGCATTCATAAAAAAAATGGAGTTTTGGAAACAAACCTTAGTCAACCGTGATGTCAAGCATTTTTCTGTTCTTTCAGAGAAGATATCTCAAAATCCAAAAGAACCCTATGACAGTAAATTTCATGTAGAAATAGTTTCTAACTTGAAGGATAACTTCCAAAATCGGTTTTTATTCGGATTTCAACAAAATGACATTGGTGACTCAATTTGTTGTTTCACACCTCATGGAAATTGATATGCAACAGTTTGAAACTTGTGTTATGCAGAACTTTGGCGAAGACATATCTGCAACTGAAATGGAAGTGTTTGCATTTCAAAGTGATTTAGCATTGAAAAAGGTTAGTTTCAAGTACAAAATGTACCTGGCCTATAGTAAATAAAGACAAATATTCAGTTCTAAAAGTGAAAGAGTTATTTACTTCCACCTATTTGTGCAAATCTCCTTTTTCCAATATGAAATTTATTAAGAATAAATACCGCACTCGCGGTACAGATGAACATCTGGATAATTGTGTTCGAATGGCTGTATCAAATTACACTGCAAATATCAAAAAAATTATCGATGAGTCCAAGTGTTAATCTTCTCATTGAATGCACGCATTTTTTATCACATGTTTTTGTTTAAAATCTTAATTATAATGTTTTGTTTACTTTTATTAAGTCGTATGTGACATGCCATTATGGCTATATGAAAATGTTGTTTATTTTTTAGGTATGTTTTAGTATTAGTTAAGTACTTATTAATTACATAAAAACATGTACTTATGTCAAATACAACTCAAAATACAACTGTGCATTATTTCGTTTAGGCTGGCTTAAACGCTGGTTCGCACTGAATAGTTAGAATATACAGAAAATTATTCATATCTTTAGGTAGCGGTCCTATTATATCTAAATACACCTTTTGAAATGAGAAATTTGCTGAGGAAGTAATTTTCAGTGATTTTTTGATATAACGGTTCGAATGTTTTTGTTTCTGACGCATGTAGAATTTTTTAACAAATTTTTGAACATCGTTATAGATACCTGGTTAGAAGTAGTACCTTTTAATATTATTTATCATGCGATTAATATCTGTATGACCACTAGTAGGAAGTAAGTGAAAATCATTTAAAATAACTCTTTTGGTATCATTGTCCATTACTCGTTTAACTCCTTTTATTATACAAATATGAGGGCCCATGTAATTAGAATAGTTGTTTATTTCACTAGCCATTTAATAAAATGTTCATTACTTTCATTTTTTATTGTACATAATTCGATAACATTTAGTTTATTAGTTACAAAAATCAAATCTGTCACCATTTGGTCTCGCGCCAATGTTGAGGGTTTTGATTTAGGTTATGTGTATTAGTGTAAAGGAACATTATACAGGTTTCCGCATTTTTCAGTTATATTATTATTTAGTCGTTTTATCATTTCTGATGACGTCAGTACTATTTTTAGGTTGCTTAAGAATCTCTACAATGCTTGGTTGATCAGGTCAAACATGTATTAAGTTCTTGATTTTCTATTCTTTTATACTGCGCGCTAGTCATAACCGCAATCACTCTTTCATTCATACTTTTTAACTTACTAGATGTTACAAGTTACTACCCTCGACAATCTGCTGTTACATTTTCTTTCCCTTTTAAATATTCAACATGAAATTCATATTTTTCCAATCCTAACCTAAATCTTGTTAAACGACTAGAAGGGTCAGTTAAACAGAATAAATATTATAACGGTCTATGGTTTGTTAAAATTATAAAATGTGCGTATAAATTCGTTCGAAAATATTTTACTGCCCAGTAGATGGCCAAAAGTTCTTTTTGAATAATTGGATAGTAACTTCTGCAACATTTAAAGCGTCAGTTTGCAACACGAACTCATTTTCAGCTGAAAAATCCGGGTAATCCAATACGAGATATTGTGTCAGAACATTTTTAAGAGAATTAAAAGATTTTCATATTCATCTGTCCATTTCTCATAACTTATCACCTGGCATATGAAAACTGTCAGAGAATTTTGCGCAAAAAAATTCTATTAAGGTTTGTTCCTCTTTATTTAAATAAATTAGTTAAGCATATTTGTTATTCGCCCGACTGACACCTACTTATTGGAAAAATGACAAACCATGTACTCACTCAATTTTTTTGTTTTTGGTATACAGTTTTTCAATCATACTTCGCGGGTATTTAGATTTTTACTGGAATTTTTATCCATTTTTTGGTTTGGCTATTGCGCCTACCATAAGGCCATTGCGCCTACCATAAATATTCCTTGGCACAATGTACCCGGTATAGCCAAACATTCTTCTGTCATGCCAGTCGCGGGGGTATAATCATAATATTATTATCATCAGAGTTCAAGGGAATATTTAATTCATTTTTAACATTCTCTAGTGTTTTGTTCATAGTTTATAATTCCATTTATTGTCTTAAAATTTTTTTGTTGTCCTGGGTTAGTGGATAACTTAAAAAATAAAATTACATTGTTTTGTCCGCGCGGTCGCCTACCGTGACCCCGTGCTCTAGGATTTCCTTGAAATTCCGCTGGCCGTCCTATATTTTTATTGTTACCTGACTGTCTATTACCACGAGAGGTATTAAAATTTCTATTATTGTATAATAATTACTGTTTGTACTTTTATAGCTATTTTTTCGCTAATAGGTCTTAGGAGTTCCTAAGATCTGCTGTTACCGTCCGCTTGTGAAATAGTTAAATTAACAAACAGCGTTTCTAGTTCTCTGACATAATCTTCAATAGATGTTCCCACTTGCCTAGCTTGAAGTAACTTTGACTGGAGGGCGGTATCCGATTTTTTCTAAGAAGTTGTTGTTTTATATCGTCTATCAAGTCTTTTACGGTATTGTAGCGAGAATTAAGAACTAACAACCGGTACAGAAAATATCAATAATCTCGTCAATTTCATTTAGCTTTCTTTGTATTATGGCTGCAACCATTGACTACTGTGATCTCCTGTTCGCTATTTGATGGCCTGCACGTCACTAAACTACGGCCTACGATGGCGGCTTAATAAAATACTTTAAAATTCAGCCTGAAAAACCTACTTAATGAACTGATTTCAGATTGTGTGCCATAACCAATTTTAGTATAGAGATGAACTAGTAAAAGTGTGGTAATAATTCAAGATGGCGGAACAATAAACATAAAACTAATTATCCAATTTATCTTAAATTTTGCACAAAAACCCAGTATTATGTAGGAATCAACTGGTAAAATTTTGGTACGAATCCAAGATAGCGGAACAAAACGGCGGTTTCCATACTCAGTTGTGTGTTATCAGTAGAGGTTGATGAAATAGATAAACCATCAACCTCCGGAGTTTCAGAGAGCAGACAAGCTCGTTGCATAATTATGTGTAATGTGTTAAATACTGGAAAATGGATTTTCTCGGTGTAGTTTTTAGGAGAAATTCGACATTATTTCCTTAGGTAGTCATATGGCATATATTAGTTTCGACACTAAAGTTGTATGATTGGCTAAGTAGCAGCAAAACATTAGTTAAATTATTTTGTTGGCCTTGATTTTTATATTTTGTCGACTACCTTAACTTCCAAAAAATCATGGTGTACTAAAATTATATTTTTTTAAATGAAACATCTTTTATCTTTTCCCGTTGTTTGAAGGTGCACTAAAAGAGCTTTTCAAAAGATACATATGTGTTACTAAATTTACCTTTTACATTTTTCGAAACATTTGATTAAAAAAAAAACATTTTTCCGATTAAGAATGTTGCTCTTAGTCACAGAAATTTATATTTTTAAAGTTGTCAAAACATATTGTTAAGGAGAAAAATTTATTTTTTGAAGTTAAATACTTCAAAATCTGTAAAAGTAAATGTGGTAATATATATATATATATATATATATATATATATATATATATATATATATATATTTTTTTTTTTTTTTTTTTTTGAAAAGTTCTTCGAATGCTGTTTCAAACAGCGTGAAAATATATAGACGGTTTTATTTTAAAAAAATATAGCTTTAGTAATGCTTTTTTAAAAAACTCTATAGAGAAATTTTGTCTTTGAAAATAAAATGTACCTAAGAACCTACAAACTGGCAAAAAAATCATAACTTTAATTTGAAACGTAAAAAAGTTAAGGGGGTGGACAAATTATAATCAGTAACACCCTACATTTGTTTTCCATGTATGTATGTATGTATTCTACTATTTATTAGCCATTATCCTAATCGCTTCCATCACTAGATATTTCACCACACGCCACTGGTATATAAGTAAAACTACGTGTATTGAACAAACATACTTGCAAAACTGCAATAAAGTATTCTAATTCGCTTTTTAGATAAAATTATTTAAATGTTAGTATGCCTGATGGCATCACCTGTCATCAGCTTACGGAAGGCTGCGGCTTGCGGATATTTCAGCCTCATATGTTATTTGCTGTCCTGGCTGTATGTAGGGTCACGAGTTTTTATTTCCCTCGTAAAAGGAAAATATTTTAATCTTGAAAAAATCACCCTCCGAGAATTTTTCAGATCTTCATGTTTGAGGGTCTCTAGATGCCGAAAAACATGTTTTCCCCATTCCCTCGGTCTGTCTGTCTGTCCGTTCGAGGCATAGCTTAAAAAATACTTACGCGATTGACTTCAAATTTTGGCAAAAAATTAAGGGTCACGTGGGGATGACCTGGTAACATTTTGGTAAAAATCCAATATAGCGAAACAAAATGGCGGTATAGTAAAAACAGGTATAGTGAAACAAATTATTATTAAAAAACTGCTTTTCTTAAATTTTGCAAAAACATGAATTATAATGTTGGAATCAATTGGTAAAATTTTGATACGAATCCAAGATGGCAAAACGAAATGGCGGCATAATAAAATATTTAAAAATTCAGCCTGAAAAACTACTTAATGGAATGATTTCAAATTGTGTGCTGTAGCTAATTGTGGTATAGGAGACAATTAGTAAAATTGTGGTATTAATTCAAGATGGCCGAACAAAATGGCGACCAAATAAAATGTTTGTATTTTTAAATGTGTTCAGATTATTTGTTGCGTTTAGATTGACAAACAAAAATCTTTTTTGGCTTTTTCGCAACTGAATAAGAATATTTAAATATCTGCTTCAATTAATTTAAAGTTAAATATTCTTATTCAGTTGCGAAAAAGCCAAAAAAGATTTTTGTTTGTCAAAATGTTTGTAATCGTAAAAAAATCACTCTGTCAGGTTTTACATATCTTTACGTTTTAGCATCCCTAGATGCCAAAAACTATGTTTTATCAATTCCGTCGGTCGATCTGTCTGTCTGTCAGTTCGCGGTTAAAGGTCATATGGGGATGACCTGGTAATATTTTGATAAAAATCCAATGTGACGAAACAAATTGGCGGCCTAGTGAAAGGTTAAAAAAATTATGAATAAAAAAACTACTTATCCAATTTATCTCAAAATTTGCACAAACATCAAAGTATTATGTTGGAATCAACTGGTTTTGTTACGAATCCAAGATGGCGGAACAGAATGGCCTAATAAAATGTTTAAAAATTCAGCCGGAAAAACTACTTAATGGACTGGTTTCAAATTGTGTGCCATAACTAATTGTAGTATAGGGGTCAACTATTAAAACTGTGGTACTAATTCAAGGTGACCGAACAAAATGGCGGTCAAATAAACTGTCTGTAATCGTGGAAAGAAATCAACCTCTCAGGTTTTACAAATCTTTTACCGGTTTTTTCAGATTTCCACGTTTTAGCGTCCGTAGACGCCAAAAAACATGATTTCTTGTCGGTTCGTTTTTCTGTCGGTTTGTCTGTCTGTCTGTCGGTCAGTTCGCGGCATAGCTTAAAAACTATTTACCTGATTCGCTTCAAATTTTGAACAAAAATTTAGGGTCTTATGAGGATGACCTGGTAATATTTTGGTAAAAATCCAATATATCGGAATAAATTTTGAACAAAAATTTAGGGTCTTATGGGGATGACCTGGTAATATTTTGGTCAAAATCCAATATAGCGGAATAATGTTAAAAAAATGTTGTTAGAGGTGTTGGGGTTATAAAATCCAGTAAAAAAATTGTATTGTTACATCCTCAGGACACATATAGATTCTATATCCGCATGAAACCCATATTATCAGTCTTTACCTACTCCGTTGGCCCGCAGATATTTCCCAGATATTAAGTTTCTAATTGGTTTTCGTTAACGATCCTCTCTTAGAGTGGTGTGTTATTAGGGATTAGGGTCCAGTAAAAAAAAACAAGTCTTTTTTTAAATAGTCGACGTTTCGCAACTTTATTGATGCATCTTCAGGATACTTATATAGATTATATATCCTGCGGGAAACCCATATTTTCAGTCTTTGCCTACTCCATTGGTCCGCAGATATTTCCCTGATATTAAGTTTCTAAATGGTTTTTCTTAACGATCCTCTTTTTGTTATATTAGAGTGATGTATTATTTAGGGTTAGGATCCAGTAAATAAAAACCAAAATTATTTTTTTAAGTTGTCGACGTTTCGCAACTTTATTGTTGTATCATCAGGACACATAGATTCTATATCCAGCGTGAAACCTATATTATGAGTCTTTACCTACTCCGTTGGTTCGCAGATATTTCCCAGATATTAAGTTTTTAAATGGTTTTCGTTAACGATCCTCTTGTTATGTTAGAGTAGTATATTATTTGGGGTTAAGATCCAGCAAAGAAAAAACAAGTCTTTTTAAATTCTCGACGTTTTGCAACTTTATTGTTGCGTCCTCAGGAGGCATATATAGATTCTATATCCTGCATGAAATCCATATTATCAGTCTTTGCCTACCCCGTTAGTCTGGAGATATTACCCAGATACTAAGTTTATAAATGGTTTTTCTTAACGATCCTCTTATTGTTATGTTAGAGTGCTCTATTATTTGGGATTAGGATCCAGTAAAAAAAACCAAAGTCGTTTTTTAAATAGTCGACGTTTTACGAGAAGATAAAGACTAAAATATTGGTTTCATGCATGATATAAAATCTATATATGTGTTCTGACGATGCACAAAAAATGTGATTTTTGCTGGATCCTAATCCTAAATAATACACCATTCTAATATAACAATAGGATCGTTAACGAAAACGATTTAAAAACTTATTATCTGGGAAATATTGCGGACCAATAAAGTAGATAAAGACTGATAATATAGGTTTCACACAGGATATAGAATCTACGTATCCTGAGGATGCACAAATACAGTTGCGAAATGTCGACAATTTAAAAAAAGACATGTGTTTTTTTGGTGGATCCTAGCACGAAATAATACACCTCTCTAATATAACGAGGGGTAAGCCGCTGTGGGATGTCTGGTGTACAAGCCTGGGGATATCCAGGGAACTCTTAGGATATTTTGGGATGTCTAATGAAAAAATCGTGGCTATTTCTAAAATAACAGAGGTATTACCTTTATTTTTTATTAAAGTTACATCAGCTGTAAGGTATACCCTTTATTCTCCATCAGCATATATACTGTCCTATAGTAATAAAGTCTCTAAAAATTAAAAGTAACATTTTTTTAAAATTATTAATTAATTTTTATCAATTTGTGGGTTCCTGGTAGACCAAGCTTTAGACACTTACTTTATGTGAGTGAGCAGCTGATATTTTATAAGATTATGTTTTGCTAAGGTATGTTTTGTGTGTGTTCCTAATAATTATACTTACTGAATAAAGGTAACCACAATCTAAATAGTAATAGGTGATAAATTTAAGAAATCATGGTTCTTAAGTTTAGACCGTGTCAAATTATAATTAGTTTCCGACGTTTCGCCTGCGAGGCGTCTTCAGGGATCTTCACTGCACAAGATTAAAACACTGAATGAGTTCCGATGAGCAGAGGTCAGGTATTTATATCCGACCTGTACCCATCGACGCGTGACTCACTGTGATGATTGGTTTCCAAGCATGATGTACCATGTAGCCCGTGTCTCTATTGAAATTTTCGGTGTGCTTGATAGTTTCAATTGATTCTCTAATTTTTTGTTTATAATAACCCGAGACTGTTGCAAGAACCTCGGTATCTTTTACATTAATCATGTGTCCTGTTGTGTGCTGGTCTTCACCGACAGCGGATTGAACAATTTGATAACTATCGATAACTAACGATATATCGATAACTATCTAACTATTATTGAGTTCAACGGTTTGCACATTTCAGTTTTATAAGCGCTATTATAAGAAGTTACATTCAACTGTGACACGAAATGTCATATTTTCGCCAAGTATGGACAGACATTTAATAAACCGATAGCTTATGAAAAACTAAGACAGTAATGTGCAAACAATTTTTCTCTAAGTGAAGTCATTTATTGAAGCCAATCGGGTACGTAGTTTTTTAGCTATGCAGCGATCAGACAGACAGACCGACGGAATTGAGAAAACAAGTTTTTCGGCAACTAGGGACTCTGAAACGTAAAGATCTGAATCTTTACGTTTACGATCTGAAAATCACGGAGGGTGATTTTTTACGATTACAATAAATCCCTTTTACGAGGGAAGTAAGGAAAGAAGGATATATAGCCTCCTTAAATTCTCGTAGAAATTTACTGCGTATCATACATCAAAAAATTACAGGTTGAAGTCCCGGAAAACACCCTTGCCTATTATTGTCGAGAAAAAAATAGAATACGATCAAGAATAAAGCCGAAAAAATCGGTAAATTTCCTTTACCCGGAACTTCCCTCGTTATGAATGGAAGCTTGAATCTTTCTTTTTATTAGGAATAATGAAGTGTGACCCAATTTAGTTTATGTATGAGGAATCTATGATTCCGAAGTTTGTTCCTAACAACTCTCTAATTACATTTTTTATTTAATAAGCTTCGTAAATTATAATATAACAATGGTAGCTTCAATGTTAAATATTATTATTCCAAAACACCAAAATTTAATAACGAACTTGTATTACCACCGGCAAACACTCGCGAGCTGTTTTGACAACACGTTTTGGTAAAAATATTTGAATTATGGGTTTTATCATATAATGTTACTAGAATAGTTTCCCCAAAACGTATTGTCATTAACTTAATTTTTTTAATAAAATATACTTTTCCCACCGTTAATGATGTTATAGCTCTCCGCTCAACATCTTCGTTAAACGTTTTATTAATTTCCACAATGGTTTACTTTGAAATACTCATTTTAAAAAATGTAATAAGGGTATTGAAAGTCAAAACACGAATATAGTATACCTTAAAACACTTTCACACAACACAATATTTCTATTTATAAGCTAGTTGTCACTGCACATGATTCATGTTGGAATATGCGGTTTTCTATACTAACCAAGCCTTTTATATAGGATTCCTTCAAGGTTGAACACCCCCTACCCACATAAAAACAAAATTATTGCTTAATAACACCAATCGACCAACCACATCTCAAGGTCAAACAACTTCACATTCAAAACATTTTTTCAAGACAATTTTCAACAAACAAACAAGTCAGACAATTCGACCTAGAAAACATCTCGGGGTTAAATATAAGAAGCTCCCCCACCAACCAGCCACATCTCAAAGTCAGACAATTTGACCTTCAAAACATCGTCAAGGACTTTTCAAAGTCATATGCTAAGGGCATCTCAAGGTTAAATAACAAGCACCCCCCCCTCCAGTCAACCACATCTTCCATGGCCAAGTGGGCGGGACACTCAAGGTCAAGTGACGTCACAGGGCGAGGGGGACAGGGACGACTTTTTTAGTTTTGTATTTAATTTTTTTATTAAGGTACCTTACGTACAATACATATCGCGCGGCAGCGGCGTGCATAACCATTTAGAAACCTAATAGCTGCGTTTCCTGTAGGATATGGGATCTATATGTCTGGTGGATGGAACAATTAAGTTGCGAAACGTAGACAGTTTAAAAAAAGACTTTTTTTTTTTTACTAAATCTTAACCCCAAAAAATTTTTTTAACATTGTTCCTCCATATTGGATTTTTACCAAAAAAGGTCATCCCCAATGACCCTAATTTTTTGTCAAAATTTGAAGTCAATCGGGTAAGTAGTATTTAACCTATGTCGCGAAGTGTCCGACCGACGAACCGACGGAATTGAGAAAACATGTTTTTTGGCATCTTGGGAGGCTAAAACCTGAAGATATGTAAATCCTGAGAGGGTGATTTTTTCACAATTACAAAAATTGTTTGGCGGCAATTTTGTTTCGCCATCTTGAATTAGTAGCACAGTTTTACCAGTTGAGCCCTATGCCCGAGCCCTAGGACAATTTGAAATCAATCCATTAAGTAGTTTTTCAGGCTGCATTTTTAAATATTTTATTATACCGCCATTTTGTTCCGCTAGTTGTTATCAGTTGATTCCAATATAATACTTGATGTTTATACAAAATTTGAAATAAATTGGATAAGTAGTTTTTTCATAATACATTTTTTAACATTTCCATAGTTCCATTTTGGATTTTTACCAAAATATTACCAGATCATCCCCATATGACTCTGGGTTAGTATTTAAGCTATTTTGTTAACTGACAGACCGATAGACGGGCGGACGGAATTGATAAAACATATTTTTTGGCATCTACGGACGCTAAAACGTGAAGATATGTAAAACCAGAAAGGGTGATTTTTATGAAATTAATTCATTAAGTAGTTTTACAGGCTGAATTTTTAAATATTTGATTAAGCCGCCATATTGTTCCGCCATACTGGATTCGTACCAAAATTTTACCAGTTGATTCCAACATAATACTTTGATGTTTGTGCAATATTTGAGATAAATTGGATAAATAGTTTTTTAATAATATTTTTTTTTTACATTTGACTAAGCCGTCATTTTGTTTCGAATATGATCCCATATGACCCTTAATTAATTTGAAATCAGCACACAATTTATGCTTAAACGGTAACAAAGTCAATCGGGTAAGTAGTCTTTCAGCTATGCCGCGAACTGACAGACAGACAGAGCAACAGACGTACCGACGGAATTAATAAAATATATTTTTTAACATCTAGGGACGCTAAAACGTAAAGATGTGTAAAACCTGAGAGGATGATTTTTTCACGATTATAAATATTGTATTTGGCCGCCATTTTGTTCCGCCCTCTTGAATTAGTACCACTATTTTACTAGTTAATCCCTATACCACCTTTAGTTACGGCACACAATTTGAAATTAAAACATTAAGCTATTTTTCAGGCCGAATTTTTACATATTTTATTAAGCTGCCATTTTGTTCCGCCCTTTTGAATTCGTACCAAAATGATACTAGTTGATTCCAACATAATGCTTGATGTTTTTGTCAAATTTGAGATAAATTGGATGAGTAGTATTTTAATAATAATTTTTTAACAACTCACAGAGAGACAGACAGACCGACATATGGACCCACGGAGTTGATAAAACATATTTTTTGGCATCTAGCGGCGCTAAAACGTAAAAATGTGTAAAACCTGAGAGGATGATTTTTTTCACGATTAAAAATATTTTATTTGGGCGCCATTTTGTTCGACTTGAATTAGTACCACAGTTTTACTAGTTGATTTGTATACCACAATTAGTTATGGCAGACAATTTGAAATCAAAGCAATAAGCAGTTTTTTCAGGCTGAATACTTGATGTTTTTGCAAAATTTGAGATAAATTGGATCTGTAGTTTTTTAATAATAATTTTTTTAACATTTCACTAGGCCGCCAGTTTGTTTCACCATATTGGATATTTACCAAAATGTTACCAGGTTATCCCCATATGACCCTTAACTTTTGACCAAAAATCGGCTAAGTAGTTTTTTAGCTACGCCGCGAACTGACAGACAGATAGAGCAAGAGACGGACCGGCGGAATTAATGAAATATATTTTTTGGCACCTAGGGAAGCAGAAACGTGAAGATCCGAAAAAATCTCGGAAAGTGATTTTTTCACGATTATAATACTTCCCTTTTACGAAAGAAGTAAAATGCCAAATGCTTGAGTAAATAAAATAAAGCCGCATATTTTAAATTAACACCAAAACTTGTTCTAATTTGTCTTAATTTTATGCTAGTTATCTGTGTTGAATTAGATGGCTAATAAAATAAATTTAACTTTACAAATGGTACAAAATAAAGTTTGAATGTAATAATTTGCCCTTTTTGTTACTTAATCAGGCTAATAAACTCTTAACGTTTTTTTGTCGTAACAAAAACTACTTCAAAGTTCAAAGATTATATTCACCAGGTTTTATAATAAGAAGATGCAAAAAACGATAAACAATTCATTTTTCTGAAAATCGATATAAAAAAAGGTCAAACCTGACACGTAATATAAAACCAACGCCAAAACTATCGTGAAAAGTCTGACAGCCGAGTTGGTTGACGTGCTACCCTATTTTTAAGAAGCAAGGAATTCAATCCCACCTGGGTGCTATGGTTTATTTTCCAGTTTCTTTTTCAATTGATCATACATTTTTTTTATTCCGACATTTATTTAATAAATATAGAAATGTATATTTTAATATGCCTTAAATATTTAGAATTTATTTTTACTAGGCTATGAATTAACAATCGTAATATTTTGGTTGGTTTTAGTTTACACCATAAACATTATATATAGATATTTTTTCTACTATACAGGTGGCCTCTAGGAAAATTAATAAACCCCCTGAAACCGTAAAAAAAATACTCCAAAAGCACATTTGTAAACTTTTAAAAACGACTGCCCAAATTTCAAAATAGAAACAAATAGTCGAAGCCAAAATATAAAATTATAAGCTTAGCTGCTAAATTAAATTTTAAAACCAGATTGAATATTGAATAACTAAAACAGACAGTAGAGCTCTAAATTATTCAGAACTTAAGGTCTAAAATATCTATAGCAAAACTATTGAAAATGTTGAAGTCAAAACTTAGGGAATAAACTATTGAAAAACACCTTGTGAATTTTTGTTGAAAGCATTGTATTAAGAAACATCATGTATATTAGTATAAAATCATTATATTAAATTTAAGCAAATACAAAGATTAGATACTTGGGGCGTAAATGATTATTTAATTTTAAATACGACCTATAAGAGTAAAAACAAATTTTCTATAATCTATTTTCTAATTTCGAAGAACTATGTTTAATGTTATCTTTATTTATTTTGATTAATAATTAAACAAAACAACTAGTACTTTGATTATAGATGCCGATTCTATTTGGCTAATTTGCCTTTTTTGTAGAACTACTTGAATATTTACATTAAGAATAAAACTCAACATAACCAAAAAAAAAACTAAAAATATATTGTATCAGTTAAAATTGATAGAAAAGGTCTTCTCTATCACTTGACTAGTAGAATAAATCTCAAATTGATTTAATGTACTTTGGATTTACTTAGATCCAAGAAAAAACAACACACTTGTGGTTTTAACTAAAAATTGTATACCACTGTATACAACAGAAAGATAAATACAATCCTTTCCTAGGGAATGTGAAGGTTAACACTTTTTAGCTTCAGAGGTACATAGCTTATACATAATAAATTAATATGGACCCAATACTCATTGCATTAAAAGAACCAACATACGCAACATACACAATCAACTTTTCAATAGAAAAGTGTAACAAGGAAAATAACAGTGTTTTATTGATGCGTGGATGGGTTTTAGAATTTGTTTGTAGAATGGTTCGTTCAATCGCTGTGTTTCTTATTCGGGATTTTTTGGTAAGCAAATAGAAAGATGTTGATGTCCGCCTTAAGTATTAAATAGTTTTCATACTAGCGGTCTCTTTTAAATTGGGTTTAGCGGCGTTATGTGTTGTTGAATGCAACGTAAAAAATTGTTTTTATATGTAGATATTTTTTGTGGAATTATTTGCGGTGATATTCGGCTGAACTTCGCGGAAATAACAGTAAGCAGTTTTGCTTAGCATATATTAGGCTGAAAACTAATTGCTTTAAATCTATGTTCACTAGGTTTAACTTATTTCGTAAACCTAAAGTTCAAAACACCTTTTTTCAAATTCATTACCAGTAAAAGTTGAATTAAGAAAAGTCTCATATTTTTAGAAACATATTTTTAAGTCTTAAAAATATGTATGGTCTTTTATTTTATGCCATACACCCTATATTGAATCTGTATACGTTTTTAAACCCATTTAAGAATAAATTGCACTCTCACCAGAACTTTTAAAAATATGTTTGCTAATAATATATCTAAATATGAAAATGTATAGGCTTCTATGTAATAACTTTTGACTACTGCAAATCTTAAGGTTAAAGCTATTTGAAATTCTTCGTCTTAAACCTGAAATCTACTTTAAAATAAACTCTTAATTTAAAAAACTAATAATAAAATAATAAATCGATAAGCTTATTTGAAGTATATACCTTGCCATTAAAAAATAATATTTTTGCTTAAAACCAAAACTCCAAAGTATATTTTAAGATATAAGCAAACATCTAACATTAAAAACTAAATATTTGATGTCAAACATTTGATTAAAAATTCCCAACTTTAAAATTTGTATTCAAACGAAACTAGACTTAAAAATAAGATAACGCTGTAATATTCCACTATCTCCTCAAACTATTGCTCAAATTTAAAAATAGAATCGAGGTAATAAACATTATTTTTTAAAGTTATAATTCTAGATGGCCAGTTTTCAAAAGATCTAGCCTTTTGTTCTAATCTTTATGTTGTATATGTTCAGAAAGCTCGAAACTAATTGCTTTGAAGAAAAAATCTAAACCTAAATCTATGTTTACATATTTATTTCATTTATTCACAGTTATTTCATACACCTAAATTTAAAACACCTTTTTCAAATTATAAAGCTAAATCTAATATACCTTTTAGCTAAACCGTTTGAGATAGACGTGTGCAAATAGCGAACAAAGTGGCATCGTCATCTCGGCTGATAAAGATCTTTATAAAAATATAATTAAACATTTCACTCTTCAGACTTAGTTTTTAGTTATGTTATTCGCTCGTATCTGTTAATAAAATGATAAAGTTAACGTTTAGTATTAATAATTAACTTTTTATACAATTACTTACCAAATAATAAAAAATATGGGCTAGCACAACACAAATTAGACTTAATACAATGGTTGTTGTACTATACACCCATCTGCAGTTAAACATCATTTTTCTATTTTATTACTAGGCATCTAATAGCTCGGAGGTCGAATCTTAGGCTTACACTTGTCATCCTTTAAACATTTTTACTTAATTCCCAAATGGTGTATTTGCTATGGCGTTGGACTATTAGGTTTGAGATCGAATCTGAAGAAAACTCAGGCTTTCTAAGCTAATATAAATAATAATTAAATTAAAATCTGTTAATCCTTTAAACATTTCTTCTCAACTTTTAAATTATGTAGTTGTCATAACGTTGGACTAGCAGGCTCGAGGCCCCGAGATCTAATCCATAGAAAACACAGGTTTTTTAAATTAACTCTTAATATTTCCAAGTTTCCAAATGGTCCAGTGACTTGGTTATGAGTAGTTCCTATCAAGATGGCAGCAGAGTGGATGACTGACGTAAGCAGGCGGGTGGTCTAAGGGGCCTAATCAAAGGGACGGTGATGGACACGTAAGGAGCTCCAAGCGTTGGTTCGGTTAACACGGGGGTGGGGCCAATGTGACAGGTGATGTCCGCTAGTGCGTACGCAATGGTTAGATCGTGTGACCTTAGGTGCACCAAAAAGACAGAATGGACCCTAAATTTCCTTATAGAGATTACATGTAAAAATTGCTGACGAACTGTCATTGCATATCTACTGACATCAAACTTAGAATATTTATAAACAGCAAGAAGAAACCCATTTGATGGACAGCATATGCAGGGTGTTTTATTTAAAAAATGTATGTTAGGTTTGCTACATATTTTTGAGACATCCTGTATACAGTATATTGATTTACTATAAACTACGTAGTAAATCCTACAACTTTTAGGTTAAATAATTTTAATATAAAAATAATAATATTAAAAGGTTTATTAGTACTTTATACATTTCGCAGTATTACATATTTTTTATTAAGTATAAACTAAAAGGCCCTTCGATAAGCTTTCCAAACAGATAGTCAGGAGATGTTGTACTGAATGAGATAAAAGAAAAAGTTCACAACGACGAGTCAAGAGTAAACTTATATCATTCGGAGAGCCAATTAAAAGTCTAATAACGTCCGTATAAAAGATTGCTTATGAAAGATATGGACGCAAAAGAAGCATTTGTTAAGGGAGGAACAACAATATAGGGTGGAATTATGATCAATGGAAAAACACATTTATTCATTATAGAAGGGTCTATCAGTGCCAAAGTTCACAGGAATGAATGTATTTTAAATATTGTTTTGCCTTTTACTTATAATTTTAGTGAGTGAACAGTTCATTCTTACAGACAATAACGCTCGACCACCAGGTCCCTAATTATTACTCAGTTATTAGAGCGTTTGTCCGCTTTGGCCCTAAATTCAGTCATATTTAGAATCAGAAATATAAGCCTTGTCAAGTTTTTTTGGTCATCCTGTATATTGATACCTTTTCTAATAATAGATTATTGGATGCATTTGTGAGTATAGAAATAGTTAAATGTGGTAAGAAAGCATTAAATAAAGACAGAGGGCCTATTCCCTATAGTCCCCTTTATTGCCTACTTGACAACGGTACAGTCAGGTGCAACCAACCTATAAATAGTCTCGGTTAGGATAAGTTACTTTATATCATCTGCTGTTGATGCTAACTTGATTAGCGAAACGCGCGTCCAGAACGTAACAAGTTGTGGTGTAGTGTAGTTAGAACTCTTGTATTTTCTTTTCCAGTTAAGTATATTGTTTTCTAAAATAATATCATTCATAATGTTCCATTTATTCCTATTCAAACCTTCTCTTGACACGTGCATCGCCAACGCTGAGTAACGAACCTACCCAAAGGTAAATTCTAAGTCACTGACTAGAGAACTCGTAGTAGGACTTAAAAAAATGCCACGGGCTCCTTTTAAAATTATTATAACTGCCGCGATTAGAAATCTCGTAACCGCAAAAATAAATTCCAAGTCACTGACCAGATGGGCATCGTAGTAGCGACATTAAAAAATGTCCTGGGTTTCTTTTCTAAATATATTTCTGTGATAGATTTAACTTTAATCTATTAGGAGAATATCAGAAAAATTAAACAAATACTTGGACGGAATAATATAGGGTCTACAAACTGTGTCTAACGGTGTTACCTATATCTTAGCGCGAGCTTGCTGGTTTGGACAGGAGATCACTGTTTCAGTTCAGTTGCGTTCTTTTTGAAAATACTTTATTCGAAACAAGTTTACAAAAATATATAGTTAGATATTTTAGGCGTCTAGCAGATTCAATTTAGGCGATCTAGCAGAAAAATATTTACCAAGCTATGTAAATTGGGCGGCGCCCTAGTATCTAACTAACCAAACCTTATCACAAGTGAAGACTTAATTTAGCAACAGACAGACAGACAGAGCAGACAAACGAACACAAAAGCAACAAATCTAATATGACACCAAGCTATTGGCAATGTAAAGGATGGTAAAACACCTGAAACGAAGCACACAAAAATTCCTGTGATCGAAGCTAATTATCCGTAGGTTTCTCTGAAGTTAATTCTGTTATTATTATGCTCGACCGTAGGCAACTAAATACTTCTGAAAGCAAATTTTGTTCTGGACACAGCTTACATACAGACAACAATTTGAAACTCAAAGTCTGCTTCGCGGCATAGGGTGTTTCCTAACTACGGTACGTAACTCCAGGAGGTAATTCCTTAGATCATTTTAGTGGTTTCGATTCTGTGATACGGGTTAAAGTTTTTTAAAAAAATCGGTTTTTATAAACATCATAAATATCCTTAAGCCGATTTGGTTGAAATTTGGCAGTGTCATTTTTAGTACTAAGGCGCTAATTCAGACCAAACTAGATTAAAGTTATTAAGTCCAGTGGTGTCTCAAGCGGCACCACAACCATTATTATTTGGAAAAAAAGTACGCCACTCTTTTTTCGCTATAAGCAACTAAAAATACTTGTCTCTTGTGTTTTGTTCGTATCTAGCCTCGTTTTCGAGAAAAAAGTAAAAATGACTTTAAAACAATGATCCATGGACAACATTAAAAAAATAAAAACTATGTATTAATTACAATACATAAATTACAGAAAAATAAAAAATAAACAACTTCGACTTTAAAGTAGATGAACAAAATGACTACTATCTGATAAAATACACGATTGCAAACGCTTCGTCATTGATTGTCTGACACGTTTAAAAATCCCTGGAGTATTCCTTATGACATTGCAATTGTCGATTATTCGATTTCTCAAGTGGTTTACATCTAGTACAGGAGTATTGCAAACCAAAGCTTTCAGATGACCTCATAAATAGAAATCTAGAGGATTCATATCAGGACTACGAGCTGGCCAATTTTATGGTCCTGCATGTCCGATCCAGTAATTACGGTAAGTAATATCAAGATGCTGACGAGCAAGGACACTAAAATGAGCTGGGGCCCCGTCGTGCATAAACCACATATTAGCTCTTATATGTAGGGATACATTTCTAAGAAATTGGGTAGATGTTCTCGCAAATAGTCTATATAGGATTCACCTGTTAATCTTGATGGTAAAAGAAGGGCCAATTAGGTAGTCATCAATAATTGCTACCCAAACGTTCAGCGAAAATTGTGGCTCAGAATGACTTTCTCTAATGTGAGGATTTTCGTCGGCCCAAAAATGGTTGTTCTGATAATTAATGATAGCATGAAAAATTTGCCTCGTTCGTAAATAAAATATTTGGTAAAAAATTGTTATTGTGTGCCACCGTATGAAGGAACCACCTACAAAACATTAATCCTGGGTGAACATCACGAGACAGTAAAGGTTGAACCCGCTGTATGTGATATGAGTACAGTAGACGTCTTTTTAAAACTTTCCAAACTGTTTTTGGGCTGACTTGAAGCTGCAGTGTAATCTTCCTGGTACTATTTGAAGGATCTTCTTCAACCGCATTAAGTATAGTTTCTTCTAGTTCAAGCGTTGTTATAGTTTCTGGTCTTCCACCACCTGTATTTTTATTAAAACTACCAGTTTACTCTGTTAGGATATCTGTCTTGTAAATTACCCGTGCCTCTTCCGAATTTCCATTTGCTAAAACATAACTAAAGTGCAAGTCAGTAATTCCAGAATTACTAAAATTATTCATAATGGAATCACTGCTAATTGACAACTTTAAAATTTACTGATATGACAGTGACATTATTATCACTGTATGCTGATACCAGTAATATTAACTCTCCCAGTTAGGTGTAAAAACATTTAGAGTGGTTTAAAATGATTTGTTTTTATCGAAAACGAACCTAGATACGAACAAAACACAGAATACTAAAAAGTTGTATTTTTAGTTGTTTAAACTGAAAAAGCTAAAACTGCAAAAAGGGTCAGTGGCGTACTTTTTTTCTCAGTATTGATGACACCACTAGATCCAATAACTTCAATCTAATTAGGGCTAAATTAGCGCCTTAGTACTACAAATAACACTGCCAAATTTCAATCAAATCGGCTTAAGGATGTTTATAAAAAGCCGATTTTTTTTTATTTAACACCCTGTATCTCAGAATTGAGACAACTTCGGACACATGTTCACAGGAATTTTTTTTCTTAAAATGACCTAAGGAATCACTCCTTACTGCCGTAGTTAGGAAACACCCTGTATACCTTTACAAAAAAATAGAAAGATCCACAGAATTCGTGACGAATGTTTATACCTCTACTTTAGTTTGTTAAAATCTTCTGTAATCTTTATTCTCCCATTTTGGCGGCTGGTATTAAGAATACCATTATTTTATATACCGGTTATTTTAAACTAAAACCGATTTTCGTGTAAATCTTGAACAGGTTAATTATATGATCCAGATAATTAATGATTCGGTTAACCGATTGTGTTCCGGAGTCCATGGTCATAATTTCCTTTTGGCTAAAACAAAGACAAAAGGTTTTTACTTTCATTTATGAATGACTGTATACAATGGTTCTGTTGTTCCAGGAGAGCTAGCAGATCGGTTGCCGATTATTCAAAAATTCTGTTTTCTCGACTAACAAAACTTAACGGTTAACCGTAATCTTTGACAGCCTTAACACAAATGTATTATACATGATATCAACACGGAATCAAATGGAGCTTTTACGGAGACTACTGGTTATATCCGAGGCTTTTGAGATGGATGTTATGTTGTAGTGGTTTTTACAAGACAAAAAGGTAGATCTAATTTTAAAAGTTTTGACAAACAAATGAACTTAATTAAACAAACTATAATAAATAATAGTTATAGACCAAATATGACAGATGATATTTTAAAGAGAAAAAGTTACAAAAAAGCTATCTGTTCAGTTTACCCTTATTTAAAATACCCTCCCACTAACTATAAATTTATTTACAAACTAACTAAATAGGCAATTTTCTAAGAAAACTAATATAAATATAGCATTTAAAACCAATATCTCCTTACGCAAATTTATAAAAAATATTATATCAAAAACAAATTTAAATAATAAATCAGGTGCCTATAAATGAACTTGTAAATATTGTCCAAAAACGTATATAGAGCAGATAGCAGCAGAAGTTTCGACAAAAGGATAAATGAACATTATAAATGCTTTGCCAAGGGTGAAGACGGAGGTAATTAAGCTTCTCATTTAATTAATTAAAATCATCATGTCAATAAAAATTTTAAAGTTTTACTTACAGAAAAGAAAGGCATACAATTAAATTTACTAGAATCTTTAGAAATAAACAAACTTAAACACATAAGTCTATTACTTAATGATCAAACTGACCTGAATAATTCACCTCTTAAAATATTTTTTGTTAATATAGATCATTTTCATTCTATTTATATCATCCGATGAAGCCACAGTGTTGGCGAAACATGTCATAAGTTTGTTTTCTTTAATATAATGGAAGTTTTAAGTAAAAATAGTTTTTTTTTACTTAGTTCCATATATCTTAGATATGGATTTCCACCAAGTATCGGCCGAATCAATTCAGTATCTAATTTTAAATAAATTTCTAGATGCCCTGTATGTTCTACATAGTGTTGTACTACAAACTAGAAAAATAAATGTCACAATTTATTTAAAAAAAGATGATCAACGAAAACGGAGTAAAAAGATCCGTTTCATCTGTCCAGGAGTTTAGATTATTTGCAGTCTTGCAGGTGGTAAAGTGACATACGTAGATATGGATTTTGACAGTTTCTGGCTTTCATCAGGCTTTTTCTGTAATTTTCTTTGAAATTCCCCATGAATGTAGCGAACTGAACTGAACTTGAACTGGTTCAGATAAGTACTTATTATTAGACCGTCAAACGAAGCTTTTACTATACGCTCTCAATTAAGGTAGTATATTCTGGCAAAGCTAGTTCTTCATATAGGCTTATTGCAGGTATAGTTTCAGTTATGGGAAATAATTCTCGCAAGGATTTTTTGGTTTTTAAGGAGCTATGATTAGAAAATTGCCTTACTCAGAATTTAAGCCTTTACTCACTAAACGACTAAAGCCCTAATCTCAACAACTAATTTTGGTAATTTGACCATATACATATTAACTAGTATACTGTGAGCTTTAAAGAAAAACTGAGGCACTAACGTCGCCTCTGGAAACAATTGTCTCCGTAGCACGGTGAATACTGCGCATGCGTCGAATATCTTGCTTGTGATAGGTGAATCGGAACTTGACGTTTACCAAACTGACATTTCTCAAGATTTATATTTAAAATAATTTTTGTTAAACATTCCTGTTCAAAATCAATTAAATTAAAAGCCGTTAATATTTTTATTGACAAAAATTGGTCAATTTGTATTGTAAGTATACGATATTAGTAAATAAAGTATTATTGTTCATTTTATAATGGGAGGAAAAAAGAAATGCTTCGGCGAGATCTCCTGCAAGATGGTGTGATTTTAGATAGGTAATTAATATAATTATTTTGTATTATTTACATTTGTTTCAACAATATTATAATTAAAATTAAAAGTTTTCCTTTTTTTATATGCCTTTAAGGTTTCCTAACGAAGACCCGCATAGGAAATTGGCAAATTTCTGTGACAAATTTATACATATAAAATGTCCCCTGCAGGGACGCTGTGTTCCATCTTATTACTATTCAGCGAATACAAACTACTTCCTAGGTGTCCTGTAGTATTTTTTATTAATTTATTTTTGCTAAGTTTAGACCTTCGGTCCAAATTGCAGATAGAGCTGTGGTCGACTCTGGATTCCCTATCCCGACTCTGTCTATGAGGAGAGAAATCCATTTCGAAGAGGTATTCAGGAGATTTATTATTTCTTAAAGGTCTCCTTAATTCTAACGAACTGTCGTTAAAGATTGTTCGCAAAGTTTCGCGCTTGCGGCTAGTATTATCAAGCAACATGTTAGAATTTGAAGTGATATTGTTGTCATAATTAATATTTTGTAAATTAGAATTTGATTCATGATTAATTATGGAAGAGTCTCTTGGGTATTCTCTTCTTCGGGGCACCTCCATGGAGAGGTCCTCCATGTAGGTGGGTCCGGCAAATGTTTCGTGTAAATAAGGCTTGTATGATTTGTCATGTCTATTGTAATAATCAGGGGCGTTGGGAGACAAGCTTGTCAGGCACCCATCACTCACCCGATGAACATTTGGATGGTCGTTCCCCTCGCCAGAGAGTCGAGTGAGCTTTTGCTCAAAGAGGGGGACGGTGTTGCTGGGCATGGTGAAAACTGATCTACCGTGCTTGTGAACTACGTCAGACGTTAAGATGGTCATTGGTAGTCAGTGAGAAAAAGTTTTATATTAAAAATTCAAAGTCCAGCCCTGCTGGACAAACAAATTTGGAGCAACGGGAGTCAGTCGGGGTAAAGTCACTTAAAACTAAGAAACGTCACCCGAGTGGATGTCTTAGCCTAAGTTTTATTTACAAAAATCTTAATGATTTATTTACTTATAAAATCCTGTTACTTATGGCTCTTGCCGTGTGTAGGCTTTTCTAAGTCCGTACACCACTAAAATATTTCACCTTTCGATCTTTAAGTCAAAACGTTTAAAGAAAGCACTACGCACTGTCACTTTGAGTGTTCGGTAGGCACTTTAATGTTTTAAGTTTGTTAAGTTTATTTGTTTATACGTTGACATTTTTGTCCTTACAAAACAGGTAAATGACCACAAATACCTGTGTACTGTCTTTTTGCTCACTTTTCAGTTTTTACTCAAATTAAAAAGTTTAGAATAACAAATCGCTCGTATTTGTTAATTGTTGACAAAATCAAAACACTGTGACTGTTCCAGTAAAGTCTTTACAGTAACAACTTTAAAAATCAATGTACAATATTTACTTAGTCTAATCGAACTAACTAAATGAATATCTTTTTATTTATTTAAAATGAAAAATATGTATTTATTTATGAATAATAAAATAATTAAAAAAGTTTAAAATATGTATATTTTTATTTTTAATGGCAAAGCAAAAGAAAAATGTTTAAATTAAAATTTTCAAAAATCAAACTAAAAAGATATTCCAATTCAAGCTTGCCAATTTCCCTAATTTAATTATCCACCCGGGTCACGCCGCTTGGGATATTAGACGCGTAAATGTTTATAATTATTAATACTAATAAGTTAAATTTTTAGCAAAAATGTTTAACAGTTTATGATAGCTTATTTATGTACAAAATTCGCAAAAATATAGTTATCAAATTAAAATATCAAAGTCAATAATACAGCACGGGTTTCTAAGTGTCCCTTAGAATAAACAATCCTCCTCACTCAGGAGAGATTGAGAACTTCACTGACTGCTAAGTCTCTGGAGGTATCGTTAAAAATTTAAAAGAGAACGGATTCACCAAGCGTACTATCCTAGAACCCTATTCTAACTTTTACAAGATCAAGTATTATATTTACAATTTGTTTAAACAATTAAGTTTATAAATGTTACAAAATCAGAGAATATCCAATATTAGGTTTATGTCAAAATCGGTTTACAAAGTGTGATTCGCCCAACTAAGGGTAGATCACAAAATACAAATCAAAGTCAAAAATATGTCACAAGATAATTACAAATATATGCAGTCAAATTCGGTAATTAAAATCACAAGTTTTAATGACAGTTTAATAAAGTGAGCAGATCGTTAAAAATAAAGTTATAAAATATAAATCAGCAAATATTAAAAAAAATAAGCAAAAGGTGAGCAATTGTACGTTTCAAAAATTTAAATTAATGACAAAATT
This sequence comes from Kuschelorhynchus macadamiae, assembly GCA_030620095.1. Taxonomy (NCBI): domain Eukaryota; kingdom Metazoa; phylum Arthropoda; class Insecta; order Coleoptera; family Curculionidae; genus Kuschelorhynchus; species Kuschelorhynchus macadamiae. Next base: position 317,346 of record JAUTXW010004742.1, read on the forward strand.
TACGCCAGAAGCACAACAAAACAAACACTGATGAGCACTAGTTGAAATTAAACCTTTGGTTACTTAAATCAGAAACTTGATGTGGAGAACTAACTGAACTTGATGAACGCTTACAGAGAGGAGACCAGAGCCTTAGCCTTACCTATATCTTCCTCACGTAATTTAGACAGCCAGTTTTTTCTTGCTCTTCTAGATGCCTCCTACTAGGACATAAATCAAGAGAACCTGATTTAATTCCCGAGGACGATCTAAGCCCTACTCGGAACCAATGTGCAAGGGAACCTTTCAGTACAGAGACCCGGCGAAATTCAACGGTGGGAACAATAGTGCAAGGTTCCTCTAGTTGTCTTCGGCTGTATCACTAATAGAGATATAAAAAACGAACAATTTACACTGCTACCGGCGCTTAGGAGGACTTATGACACTAACTATCACTCGCGATGGCTGAGAACGAAATGTTGAAGATTCAAATTTCTGTCCATTTTTATATTTGCGGCGTCGACGTCACGGTTACACCTTTTTGTCAGCTCTAGACCAATGGTGGCCTTTCTAAGCGGAGTTCCGTGAACGAAACTGTCGACGGTCAGTTTCTGGCAATGATTTTTAGGGATAACATCTCCCGGGAAACTTTGAAGTCCCGTGGGAACGTTGTTTTTGAATTATCTTGCTGTTTTCGATTTTTCCCAGTAATAGCATTGTATTATGCGTATTCTGGCCAAGTTTCATTAATTTCTGATAACTTTTCATTTTTTCAAATAAAAAATTCGTACAGGTCTGAAAGTTTGTCAAACGATGTTTCTTTAATTTATATTTATGACAGTAAAAAATTGGATTTTTCCTGCGTGCGGTTTTCGAGATCTGGGAATTTTTCACCAGGACCTGGTGCTTTTCTTCCGAGGTCTATTTTCTGCTTTTGTATTAATTTTTTCATAAAATGTTTTATTATATAAAATGTTTCTTTTATTTAGGGCTTTCATCCTGTGAAGGTCCCATTCGGATATTTTAATTTCGGATTTTTTGTTTATTCGGAAATTCGTCCAAAAATGGAAATTTTTTCTTCTACAAATTTTTTGATAGGAAGTTGAAATTTTAATATGTTATAGTTTAAGTCATTCTGAACATTTTCTTTCTAGTGACTTTTTTCTCTAGGAGTTCGCGTTCAGGAGTTACGGACGTGGCGTCCTTTTCTAGGTGTGGCGTTCACGACGCTTTCCCTTTTCCCTTCATAAGTTGGTCACTTCTTCATATATCAACTTGAAATTTTTGTACAAGGTAGCCCTAAGGAAACTCTTTCAGATAGTCCATACGGTCCTTGAATGCCTTTTACAGAAAAATTTTTATTAGAGTTTAAAATTGAAATTTTGAAAAATGACGTACTTGTAAATTTGAATCTTAAATTTTAGAGTGGATTTTCTCAATTGTTTATGAACGGATTTTGATGATTCTTTTACTGAATTGTTTGCTTTGACAATGGCTTTTTGTAAATGTAAAAATTTTTGAAAAATATTTAGATTTAGGTTTTTGAAAATTTAAAACAGTTTTATTTCTGATAGAATTAGTTGAGATAATTGAAAGATTTTTATGTAGGCGTGAAGCGCATAAAAAACTAATAATTTCTACAAAGTTTCATTAAGTTATCTTAATGGGAAGTATTTTAAATTAATTAATATAATTATAGAATTTCTAGAATCGAGTAGTCCAAGCCAAGCTCGGCGTGGTCGATCCTGACTGGTCCGAAGGTACGAGTTCTGTATTCTTATTGGTTGAATTTTTTCCATCGAACTTTCGAGATTAGGCGTGGAAATTGGTTTACATTCGATTTGTTTTGGTGCTCTAGAAGATGCTTTCTAGGCCTGTTTTCCATTGTCTCTTATGTAAATATAAACATATAGGAATACTTATTCTTTCTTTTTGGCCTTGTTTTATAGGTATATATTAATTTAATTATTCAAAAAATGTAATATTACGACACTGACTCCCCTTAAATTTTTATAAATTAATATCTCAAAAACATTAAAATATTTTCAAAAGATTGCTGAAACATGTATTATGTATAGACCTCATTTTATTTTTTCCCACATTTTAGATTTTTTTTTAGAGTACGCAGAGTGCCTCAAACATCAGAGTACTCATTCGTCACGAACAGTAAACAATATTATAGTTAGAAAATGTTAGAAGTAATTCTCCAATTAAGGCAGGATTTTTCAAAATTAGGCTGTCAAATTGGTAAAGAAATCTCAAATTTTCAAAAACTGATAACCCAAACCTGGTAAAATATTTTGAAAACTGCTGCAACCATATACATAGAAAATCAAGTAGTTAATATGTATATGACTGAAATACCTTAACTTTATTGAAATAAATTAGGATATCTACATTATTAAATATAAAGCATTTGTGGAGGTGGATAGTGGATTTTTTTCATATCATTTCACTACAAGTACAAAAAAAATTACAGACAGTTATAGAAATTTCAAAAGGTGTTAAATGTTAACTTTTTATTTGTAAATATAAAAATAACAAAGGTAATTGTTTTTGAAAATGCGGATAAGTCTGGGACAAAATTTTTTTCTTCTTGAGGAGCAACTAGAGTATGTTTCTGAATGTAAATATCTATGCTAAATAATTGATGATTAACTCAAGTTTGATAAACATATACTTTAGATAAAATTTGCAAAAAAAATAAGTAGAGGTAAGTGATGTTTGACTTTGTTCTCTAGAATAACAGTGTGCAAGTTCATAATAGCCCCTCACTTTAAGTACTGGTCGACATTATATTATTGTAGCAAAACAGAGACATGATTTAAGAATTATCTTGAGAGTTAATAGGTATTGTAAGATTAGGGATATGTTAGGAGCGTTTAAGGTTTATGAGTATAAATCAAATGCTTATATATAATATTGTCTTTATTTATAAAATTTTACATGGTATATTACCTACTTATTTGTCTAATACGCCTCATTTTCAAAAAAAAACTTCCATATTTCTTGGAAAATGCTTTGAAGATAGGTTATATAGGTTATATAGGTATTTTGAGCTGAGAAATACATTAAACGCATTAATATTGACGAGGAATAAATATTTTTTGAGATATGACTAAATTTTTATTAAGACATTTATTTTTTACGTTTCCAACGGCGATAGCGCCACTCTAAGAAAATATGTTTTAAAGTCATTATTTCTCAAGAAAATAGCGCAAACCGCACTTCGCTATCTATCTTAATTTTCGGTATATGATTTTTTTTCCGAATCTTTGTATGTGTCGAATTCATTATTTTTAACTAAAATCGTCGATATTTTAAAAATACTTCTAATACGCATAAATTGAAAAATTAATTTGAAATTTGCCATTTTTGAATTGAATGGTGCAAACCGCATTTGGCTATCTCTAAAGGGAAAAGTTATAACGTTTTCCGTAAGACCTTACGAAATTGCTAATTTTTCGATTTTTTTAATATTTATTTGTTATTATGAATATTGTATAATGTATATATTTCGTTTATTGCGGATTAGATCTTCACAACATGTTTCTCACCTACCTGATATAAATAGTCCTCCACCACATGTGTCCTTCCTCCAAATTAAAATGAAAATAATTTCAAATATTTATGTAATAATATTTGTGGTTTCTCTTATAAAGAAATGTTTTATTTTAAAAAGTACAAATCTAATTTTAGAAAACAACTAATTCAGCAAACTGGAGATGAAAGTTGTAATTTTTTACATGAATTAAAAAAAATTATATAAAAGAAAAACTTAAGACGATTAAATTCAGATTTGCAATTTATGTATAATATATAAATTAATTAATGTTAACTTTAAATATATTAATAATAATAATTAATTAATAACTTATATAAAATAATTAACTTATATAATATGTTAGGTATACAGCAGATAAATAAAGAAAGGCTTATTTATGTGTATGTTGTTTTATTTCCTATATATATATATATATATATATATATATATATATATATATATATATATATATATATATATATAAAAGCCATTAATAAACAGGGTTCCCGAACAAACAGCAAAGATTATGAACCCGGAAAACAACAAGTACTCCTACCATATGTAAAAGGTACCACAGACCGTATTGGCAGGATTCTTAGAAAACACAATATACAAACAATTCATAAGCCACAAACAACCATAGGTAAACTACTTGGAAAACCAAAAGATAAAATAAAATTGGAAAACCACGGAGTATATAGCATCTCGTGCCAGGACTGTGAAAAGTTGTATGTTGGGCAAACAAACAGACGAATATCAGCAAGAGTAGAAGAACATAAATTTAGCATCAGAAATAAACAAACAACATCTGCCTTGTTTTTACATCATCAGGAACAGGCCACAAAATAAACTTCGAAGGGTGTAAGGAGATTGCCAATATAGAGCACTATCGGACCATAATAATCCGAGAAGCCATGGAAATAGAAAAACAAGGTGATTTAAATAAAAGGGACGAATCATTAAAGTTACAAGCAGTATGGAAATCAATCATATATAAACCAAAAACCACAGAAAATCAAGCGGCGTTAGTCCAACAACAACGTCCCGAAAATATAAATAATGACGCACAATCGTTTAGATATTACCTTCGGCCGAGGGTGAGGGTATAAAAGGAAGCTCCGCTGTCACACTTTCGGTCTTCAATTGGACGCGAAACAGAAAACTTCGAAAATGCCAAATGCGATTTTGGCCAAACGTCAGCAAAATTGTTCTTTTCAAAACGAGAGTGATGAACGGATATACTCCCGGAATGAAAACACATCATATATATAAGAAAAAATAACTGTATGTAATTATAAAATAATATTTATAATTCAGTTAACATCAGGCCATGTAAATATAAAACAGGATCCACACCAATATACATCTCACACATTAGATTAACACTAGGATGTTGTTTGTTTCTGTTGACATTATTTGATACATAGTGAATGCTAGCTCTGATGAAGCTCTTGATTATTAAATGCAAAATACTGGGTACAAACCGAGATTAAACCCTCAACTCTACAAAAAAAATGTGTTTGAAACTGTTTTATTTACTGTTTAAATTAGATCTAAATTAAAAATTTATTATTTTCTTTTTTGAAGAGTAATACATTCATACTTGCATAACGTTCGAAAAAGGCTTACTTACAAAAGTAGTCCATAACTTCACATCTAACTAAATAATACAAAAAAACTTTGTATTTTTAGTCTTCAATCAAAAATGCTATTTTGGAAAATGCCAATAATTATTTGTATACATATGTGACTGAATTATAAAAGATTATAGTTTTATTACAATTTTGTGGTAGTAAATTAGATCTAGAAAGTACTAATAAAATAAAGTTATTCTATTTTTTTATTTCTATAAGATTTGTAATAAATAAATGTAACACCATATTTTTTTATTAAATACTTAATTGTACATAATATATTAATTAAGTGGCACAAATAATAATAGATCAGAATCTAAATTCAATCATATCGAATATGTGACGAATAAAATTAGAAAATTAATATATAATTCTGTATGACATATCTTACAGCTAACAAAACTCTTAATTATGGTAGAGTAGTTTAGGTAGGGCTAGGGCTAATCAAAACAATAATGCTAAAGCCTATCAAAAAAGCAATCTTAAGATTTATGCTCAATTTTTCGTTTATAAAAATGACCTACGTCATGAACTTAACAAAAGAGTACTGCCTGGCAATATGTATTATTGCCTTCCCTTAAACATAAGGCCATCTAGAGACATATTTGTTCTACCTAAAATTTACAATATTGTGCCCTTACACTTTAGAATTAACCCATATTATAAAAGCATTAAACATAGGCTGAATGGATCATGACCAGCAGTCTTATTGATGAAATTTATCCTGTTTATAAACTCGTCTTTTCATAATCAATGTATTTATTCTTGGGCAATGCTGCATTTTCCGATGCTTGTGACAAGTTAATTTTAAGAGAATGTTCCAATGTGACTTAATGCAATATTTAAGTACCTACACATAAAAACTGTGACAACATCTAAGATATGCACACAGATTCCTTAGTGGAAGGCTCAATAATGATTAAGTAAAAATATTACATTTAATAAATAATGCCTCAATTATTTGATAAATCATTTACTTTTTAATCACCTATTAAGTTTAAGTTTATTTAATGTTTTTAGAACACTCCATCCAATTGGTGTACCATTTAGATGGCAATGCTGGGAAATTCAAAAATTTTAAGCAATATTTTAGCAATGGCTGACATTTTTTATGCCATTTGAGTCAAGTCTGAATATGTTGGGATAATTAAGAAAGGTCAGCAAATGCAGATGGGCCACATAAATAGGCAGGTCGGTCTAAATTAAACAGAAACTTTTCAAACAATTTAAACCACAAGTATTTCACATAGCATAGTCTGTTATGGCAAAGCATTGCAGTGCCTTAGGTAGAGACACGTTATTTATTCGTTTAAAATGATTGTGATGCAATTTTAAAAATATAACAGCTGTGTCTTCAGTAGGTTCTAGAACAAGAACTGAAATAGGGCCTCTTGATATTCCTTCGTAAAACCATCTCTTAACCTTCTTTCCAAGAAACTTTAAAAGCCTGAAGTCTACAGGATGAGCCACCGAAAACTTTCAACCTGGCTTTTGTTCAGATTCATAGACTCTTTTCTTAGCAAGTCAGTTATATACGTGGGAAATCAAGTGGGGATTGATAGGTATGTATATGAAGTTAGGGGCATGAATATAGCAAAAAAATCTATTCTGAAAACTATAATTGACAGATTTGAACACTTTTTGTTTGGTTGTATTACAAATCTTTAAAACTCATTTTCTAAGTCAAGTTTAGGATTATCTGAATCTTCGTAACTTTCTTCTTTTAATGAATCTGACTTGCTTGTCCTTGGTTAATCTAATTTTGCATTAAACGCAGCAACTTGTTGGAAATGATTTATTTTTATTCTGCTTAATGCGTTTTTGTTGAGTTTTCCGGGTTTATATATGATTTCATAGTCGTATTCTTTAGTTTTAGTCTCCATTTAGCTATTCTGCTTCCAGGGCTCTCTTTCAATTACTTTCATTCAATTCAACACTTTATCTGCTTTCTGCAAGGCAAAGACATTGACATCTAATACTTAAGACGGATCATTTCATTTACGTTTGATACTCCCCTTGCCAGCCAAAATGATTTTGCGAGTAGGGGAAACAATAACAAAAATTAACGCTGGTGATTGGCTAGGCTTCAAGTCTCCTTGGAAACAGTGTACGGCAAAAACTTTGACAACGTACGTCAAAAAAGTAAACAAACCGATGCAGTGGAACGTAATCCCAAGTGAATGGTAAAAACAATAAATTTATTACTGTATTGTTTATTTATGGAATATAGAGTATTATGAAATCTATTGAAAATTAGGGCAATTTTATGGGTAAAATATGTTAGTTAACCTTACTTAATAAATGTTTGTATAAAAAAACTACGGGGAAAGTTTAAATAATCGAAATATGTATACCGCTGAATACGTGAAGTTTCATATTTCAGTTTTAACGAAAATGTAAAGTTAAATATTTGTATGAAGCATCAAGATATTTAGTTGCCATTTTACCAAAGAATAACGTATATAGGGTAGTTAGCTTGTCCACGAAGTTCCAACACAGTTAGCAGGTACAGGGTTGTATATATATTTTAAAACAAATGTAAATGCTTTTTGGTAATTATTTCGTTTATGATATAAAGGGATTTATAAAAAATGTTCGAATTTTTTAAAACTAAATTTCATTTTTTCTTTTTATTTTTGTCATTCAATTGCTTTTTAGAAGTAATGGTATTAAAATTACTAAGGTAAATGTGTATACCGCTATAAGGCGCTTCTATTGGCCACTGCAGTTGGTTTTGTTTTTTTTTTATTCAAACCAGATTTCATATTACACCAAATACCGTGACATAAGATGCATTTTTCTACAAAATACCAATTTTTTATTATTTCTTGAACTAGTCAGCATAATATATATCCAAAGATTTAAAATACATTTTTATTGAATTATTAAGGCAAAACGCATCTAACCTCGAAATACAATAAAAAAAGGAGGTCAAAATTTTATCTGTCAATAATAAGCAGTTGTTGTTTGGCCTTAATGCGCTGTTTCTATGTTAAGGATTCGCAATAGAATGCATTATTTTTATATTTTTTAGAAAAAAACGTGTGTCTAAACAAGAATTAAATATACTCGTGGATCGCTGTTAAATATTCACATGAGAAAACAAGTTAAATGTCGTAAGAAATGTAATATCTACTCTACAAGCGTTAACCAAGAAGCTCAAATAAAGTTCATAATAATACAAAATCAAAGGTATCTGGCCAAATAATTACGATACCGATTTTGTACCTATGTCGGATATTAAAAAGGTAATAAATACACCTAAATATTTTTATACTATATTAAATCATTTATTATAAACCCTTGGGTTTTATAAAAAAATGTGTGGGGTTAATGTTTTGCTAAACTATGTATCTACAAAAAATACTAACTGAAACTTCGGAGGAGTAGCGATGTAAACGTTTGCGTCACTCTCTTATGTTTGGCTGCTCGGGACAACGGAGGCTATTGTTAAGCCGGCTAGCACTGGAAACTTAAAAACTACATTTGCTGTTTAATTCTAATAAAATTATTGACATTTTTTTAATGCTTTTTTTTATAGAAAAATTGAATAATTACAAATTAAAAATAATTTTTATTTAAATTGGTGAAATATATTTTTTATGTGGGCTTTTTCACATTTAATGTCCTTGAAATAAAGGATAAGTTAATTAATTACTTACAAAAATTTTAAACTAAATCTAAAATATATAATACTCTAAACAAGTTTCCTAAAGTGCAAAAACAAACAATATTCTTACCTACAAAGGAAGAAAGAAACAAGACAAAGATAACACAAAGGAATGCATTTACTTCACGAAAACAATTACGACTATTTTTTAATAATTTAACATTTTTTACCACTGAAAAGTTTTATGTGATCTGGGAGCTGGCTATATAACAGATAGAGTTTTCACCTATGTTAGTGTAGCATGCACAATGTTTACGCGACCCTGTAACAAGTACTGTAGTTTTGTACCTCATTTCTAGATAAAAACTTCTATTTGAATGTCTTGTTTTAACATTTTGTATAAAATTGTAATTTGATGTCTGCTTACCTCAGTGGAAGCGCGTAAATATATTACAGCTTCATAAAACATCTCTTAAAACCAAGATCGAAGGCGGAGATAACTTTTGAAAGCCTGGATGGGAAATTAGCCTTTAGCTATTTGGTTATTTCCTATTACCATAAAATATTTCGATACTATTCTCGAAATATTTTGATACTACTTCTTCGAAATAAAACTCAAAAATATGTACTATATTAAATCATTTATTATAAATGCTTGGGCTTTATAAAATAACGCAAATAAATCCTGGGTAGGTACCCACGATGACACGATTCAATAGAAGCGAGTGTCGGGTTAAAGTTTTGCCGGGGCTAAGCTGTACATCTAAAAAAATACTAAATTAATCCTCCAAAGGGTTAGCGTTCCCTTATGTTGGTCCGCCCGGGGTTACAGACGCGACCGTTAAGCGGGCATGGGCAGAAGCTTAAAAACTACATTTTTTATTAAATAAAAAAACATTTTATTTTTATTTAAAAAAAAAATCAAAGGTAGACGAATGTTTGTAACAATATTTAAGACTTAAAGCCAGTGCCATAATAGCCAATTAGTTGTGAGATAACAACGATTTGATTTTACCATACGATGATTTATGTATTAGTTCTCTTTCACAATTTTGAAACTTAAGAAATCATCATCAAAAACTATTAGTAGAAATAATGGTTATTGTGCAACCAACCATAAGAATGTTTTTCAAAATTCTATTAGTCATTAATACTGTTATATAGAGTGAGAATAAAATGTTTAATTCTAATAAAAAATGGAAGTGACAAGAAAAGGAGATTTTTATTATTTAAAATTATAAATAAAATTACTAAAAAAAATTTGATTTTTATTTTAGTAGAAAAATTGAATAATTATAAATTATAAATAATTCTTATAGAATCCTAGTGAAAATACATTTTCTATGCGGGCTTGTCCTTTTCACATTTAATGTTTTTAATAATTGCGTAAGTTTCTAATACGCTTACTCAAGACAAGCTACTACTGTTAGGAGAGCTCGTAAGGTTCAGTAGCTATGCGAGCCAAGCAGTCTGATTATTTAAAAAGCGTATTTTCGAAGCTACACCTAAAATTCTATCTTATGTTTACACATGTCCTAATATCGGGAAACACTCAGTACATGCAGTTTGTGTCACAAGTTTTATCTGATAAATAATTCTAGGAACCATCCAATTAAGGAAAGAACCTTTAAAAGTCACAAAATTGGTTTGTCTCGAATAAGAAATTTAATTTATTATTAACAAATTGAGAATGTCACTGATAGGTTAAAGCAAAATATTTTTGACTTTAAAAAACAATCACTTGAGATATGTTTAAGTTTAAAATTGAAATATATATCTCTCAGCTTAAGAAAAATTATTTAAGTCAAAAGTTGAGAAGTAAAGAATCCTACTTTAGAGCTAAGTGCAATGCAAAATTTCAAATAAAAGCAGCGTGCATCCCTCGTGGAAGGAAAATTCCTTATCCATGGCATCGGTACTATACGTGTTAACTGGACGACTTCATCGAACTTGCTGATTCTGGGGCCAAAAAATGCTCCAGTTTTCTTAACTTTTCCCGGTGTCCGCTTATCATGCACATTTCGACCAACTAAAGCGAAATCGGATTTTCGGAGATCTCTGAATTTGGTTAACATAGCAGAACAGCAGCTAAAATTGGAAATTCCGGGAAATTGGTTTTTATTTTTTCTTAAGTTATTTTGATGTTTTATGGACTTTGTTGTTTATGACGATTGTTTTTTCCGTATTCTACGTATGAAAATCTATGCCTGTAATTTTTTTAAATTTTTTCTATAAATTGGATTCTCTAAATTCTGTTAAAAATCACCAGGTCTACTTAGTCCACGGATAGCTGCATTATTTAATCGTGTTCTAGCTATAGTTTGGGTGTGCATCGTCGCCGTAGCCTTAAAGCTTTTATTTTGTCGCGTACGGACGTTTTTCGGTAAAAAATTAAAATTGATCAAAGTTACCTTTTCCGTTGAGAATCGACCTTAGTTTTTATTTTATAGGGGGTTTTAGGGGTTGGGCCAAAATGAGCCTATGTTGAGCTGTAAAAAATTTTGGATGAGTCTGATTCGACTCAAACTTTCATAAACCGTGTATTTTAATTATATCTGTCATATTCTGAAGGAATTTTGAAAATATGTTTAGAAACAATTTTCATTTTTGAGATACCCTGGATTTGAAGCTCTTGTATCGCCCTGTATATGAGCTTCTAAAATTCGCAACTGGCTTATCTTTTACCCATTTATTGTTGTAGTGTTTTAAGAAAATTCAATTCAACTTGCCTCTTGTTTATTTGACTGAAGGGCTTATGATATCTGGGTAAATTGTTTAGTTTAACAACAAAATGTAAAAGCATTTATTGATCTTTTACTCAATTTATTGAGTTATTTCAGCGCCAGTTAAAAATTAGATTCCGGCCGTGTATTCCACGCCACTTGATATCTTTTAAGTGAAAAAGGATAAGAAAAATGATTCTTGATGCCTCCCAGGTTATTAGACTGATTTTAAGGTTTGGCTCGAGATTCATGTAGACAACATTAGCTTAAAGTCTGTCACTGTCTTTTTGAATGTTGTTAAAATTTACTTTGCATTTGCATTTAAAAGTGGAACTAAAAGTTTTTTATACTGAGGGTTTATTATTTGTAGCCATTTCCTAGTGCGTTCTTATGTTAAAATGATACGATTTCACGACGCAGGGTGGTACAGTTTTAAGAACAATATAATAATAATTTTTATAATATCGTTGATACCTCTGTAGATATTTTTGTGAAATTTGGTACACATTCTATGGATCTAACTAGAGGCTTTTTTATTTTTACTAGTGGTGTTCGTAAGGGATTTGCTTTGAATATGTTGGAAGGAAAAAATGGTACACCACGGTTTTTTTTTAATAAAAATTATTTTTGGAATTCTCATTCGCGTTCTCATGATACAAGCTACAGCCCTCTTTTTCATATTGTCTCCCACATGTGCAAAAAAAACCTGGAGTATTTCGTATTCTGTCACATCCTTGAATTATCCGATTTCTAAGATCGTCCAGATTTTGAACAGGATTTAAATAAGAGGATCTTGCAGGTCACGGTTGACATGATAACTTTGCACCTCGACCAATCCAACGGTTGGCAAATTGTTGGTTTAAAAATTCTCGAGCAATTAAACTAAAATGTGCCGGAGCACCATCACGCATAAACCAAATTCTATTTCTTAGCATAAGAGGGATGTCATCTAAAAGTGTGCAAATCTTCTTCAAAAAATCATCGAGTCTCACTGGGAGAAAAAAGGACCGATTAGAAAATCAGAGATTATTCCCGCCCATACGTTTAATGAAAATTGATTTGGAAAATTATTTTCAATTATCGCCTGAGGATTTTCATAGCTCCGTTATGGTTGTTATGAAAATTCATAATCGCGTTTCTAGAGAAGTTAGACTCGTCCGTAAATAGTACTTGGTCAAGGCATCTAGAATGTTGTACAATTTTTTGTTAAATCCATCTGCAGAATACTATGTTTGAAATAATCTCTGGGTATTAATGCCTGCACTCGCTGAATTTATTATGGATACAATTGACTTTTCTTAAGAATGATCCATACTAATTTGTAACTCACATCAAGCTGGTTGGCAATTTTATTTCTGGATGACGTTCAACTTCATTCAAAATTGCTTCTTCCAAATCAGGAGTTCTTGTTGTGGTAAGCCTTCCTGAAATATGTCTCGCCCTTACAAATGAACCCGTTTCTACTAAGCGTTAGTGAATTCTTGCAAAAGTGCGAATATTTGGGATTTGTCGGTTGGGAAATCTTTCTTGGCCAGTTGAGCTGCTAAAGAATTTTCATCAGCCAGACCATAAACAAAGTGGATGTACGCCATTTCGGAGTTTCTGTAGTTAACCAGAAAGTGCGTTTAAAATACGAACTCAAATCAAAATACAAGCATGATTTGTATTATTAATGAGTTTCAAAAACGAGCTTGACAATCAGTAATCATACTTTCTTAATTTTACGGTAAAGTATGGATTTTTACGCATTAATTACCGCATCAGATATAGTAATTTTTGAAACATAAATTCATTATTAATTAATTAAGCAAAAACTGTGTGCCTGACGAAAAAAAGGCAAGTTACAAAATTTGCTCAGAATTAAATGAGGATTCTAAACATTTTTATTTTAAGAAAAAACAGTGGCGTACCATTTTTTCTTCCAACATACATACAACAACATGTAAATATAATTTTAATCACTGGGAAATTAACAAAAATAATAAATTAAATAAATAAATTAAAGAAACATGACCATATTGATTTAAGCTTGCAATTTTGATATATCCAGTAGATAAAATCTTACGTGTATATTCGAATTAATTTTTAAGTCGTTACAAAGTAATGGCGAACTTTGTAGTTGTTAATATTAATAAAATCAGTAGTAACAATCGACGATTTTCACATCACAAATTTGGGGAAGCCAGTATTCCGGGGGGGGGGGGGGCAGCCGACTTTCGCGAAGTAAGCGGAATGCAAGCCAATCAGAAGCGAGTTTTTCGCGGTGTAGCTGACTTTCGCCACGTACACGGGGATGCAAGCCAATTAGAAGTGAGTAATTCGAAGGGGAACATCCGGCTACGCGACACACGCGAGCCGGGTTTAGTTAGGAAGTCAGGGTTTATATGTGGTGCTATATTTAGAGAGTGGAGTGAGATGGAAAACAGAATTTGCTTGACAGATATAGGTTTACAGATATACTGAGGGGAGACAGGAACTGTATATGAGAATTTGTGCTATTCGCCAATCAGTTACGGCATATTTTTTAGTTAAAATAGGTTAGGTATATTAAGTGTCTAAATATTTTTGTTTGCCCGGTTAATTATTACTTAAATATCTAAGAACATGTACATTATACTGAAAGAGCTTTTAATGTGTAAGTTAATTACTGAAGTTAATTCTAAAACAGACATAAAACGGAAATCTAATATTTTTAGTTATAGTTTAAGGGTGAGATGAAATTTTGATTCCCTTTTAGGGTCAATTATATCTCGAGAGCCTATATTGAAAATTTAAATTATTTGGGACACGTTACACTCCAACATTTCTTCATTAAAATCATTAAAACTGAGATAAAACTTAATTTTTGTAGATCTTATCAATCCGTGCGACTTTTTTACTCTAACCGCATGCTTTACTGAATCGGCAATATATTTCACTTCTAGGGGCTTTTAGCGCTGAACCTCACACTTTACGCGCTGGAATCAGTGAAATGGTTTGTTACGATGTGAACATAGATAAAATATATATAAGACGGAGGATGTGAAACAGTGTTATTTCTGATTAGCAGCAGTTTAAAACGCACTGGAATCGGTGAGATGGTCTGATGGAGAGGCAACGCAGTTGAAATGGGTGGTGCTATATAAGAATATTGAGTGATTACCATTAGAAGAACTTGCTCGACAGGTATGGGTTTACAGATATACTGAGGAAGGCAGGATCTGCATATGACAATTTGTGCAAGGGCGGAACTCTTCAGCTGTGACGTATCTTTTATTGGGCGTCGGCTACGATTAGATTTTAGTGGCTCATTATTGTTGCTCATATTGAGTACATCATATCGTTACCTATATTTAATAAAAATGTCACAAAACAATTTGTCATATTTTTCGATTTTCATTTACTCGGCGGGTGTTAATTATTACTTAAATGTCTAAGAATATCTACATTATACTGGAATAGGTTTAAAGGTGTAAGTTAATTATTGAAAGTAAATTATAAAACGGGCGTAAAGGAGAAGTTCAGTATTCATATTATTTAGGAAACATTACACACCTACAGTTTTCATAGAAATTATTAAAATTTATAAAATTACAATTTCTACAGATTTTATTAATTCCCCTCGAGACTTTTTCATGCTTCCTACGTTATTTGTAGTGAAATAGAAATATTTTTACCTCTTGCGTTTTTTTACAGTGATTTCTATTACTGATTGTATATACAAATTATCTCTTGCTGCTTTATATACTGATTTTATCAATCAATCAATCAAATATTTTTTCAATGCGGCATTATAAATTTAATGCGTACATCCAGGAACAAACGGACTGGGAAAAAATCCTATTTATCACAAGCTATTTTTTAGTTTATTTTTACAAGTAATGATTACGTTGCTTATAAACTTAAAACAAACTTCTAAATACAGAAATCCGTAAGCGTTATGTGCTATACATTTTTCATAAATACATTATCAGCATCTTTTGTTTTGTCAGTATCTATCTCTTCCTTATAAAATTCAGAAAGATGCCCTTTACTGTAATTTTATAATTTAACGTGATTATCACCATTGCTAATACTGTATCGTAAAATATTAAAAATTTAATATATTCGAAAACTACAAAGTCTCTGGGGTATCTCAGTAGAAAACGGTCAAGTTTTTTAAAATCGAGCCAGAAACCTGCCTTATAATGTCGGTTAAAAAGAATTTCATCATCGGTCTTTAATAAGCCAAGGAATTTAAGCACATTATTGTCAGATCAGAGGTATTCCCCTGATTTCAAGGATTTTAAGCTATTCCATTCGAATGGGACCTGCCCGAAAGCTCAAAGTGAACCTATAGATTTATATACATTTCAGTTCTTGTGACAACCTTGGTATTTTCAAATGCATCCGTAAAAAAAGCATTTTTAGCAGCTAAAATCAAAGTTTTGATTATTAATAATTTCTATGTTAAAAAATATGTAAGTGCATAATTACTATCAATTTTTATTTAACACCGATTTTTAAAAACTGTAAACGGTATATAATTTATGCATCATTTTAATCAATAAATGCAATGTTACTATCTGAATAAACATACAGGGGGAAAGAGCCCTTTAGTAACCTGGCAACACTGCTGGCAACTGGATTTAAAATGCAACACGTGCAACAGAGATACGGAGAATACCCAAATGAATTTAGGTAAAGCGTTCAAGGTAACCCAGCGAAGGTAAACGTTGAGAAATTTTGACCCACCCACATTATAAACCTAAAGCCTATGTTAAAAAGACAAATAGGACGTAGATAGCCAAATTATGTGAACGGACTGCAGAGTTATTTTAGCTTTTTTTCAAAGCCTAAAACATCTAGCTCAACAGGCGTCATTTTAGGTATCGAAAAAAGGTGTTTGGGTATAATATACCCCGAAAAATATTCAGGTATATTCCAGTTAATCCTATAATTATTTTCTGGTTCAGACTTATTCAAATAATGATACGAGCTTCAGGCCAATAATCAACAATATTGCAATCATATCTACATAATTACCCCATTTGATTATTTTGATTTTTATATCCATCAAAACGTCCTATAATATAGGTATGTGAAATTATAATGAACCGCTTATACCTAATCTCACCCTAATAAAAAACGTATTGTATCATACAAAAGAGCAATATTTTTAATTATAATTTTAAATTTAAAGATGCTATGTAAGGACTTATTTTAAAATTTTGAATTTAATTGTTATTGCAATTACTTTTTATTTTAATGTATTTACTATCCCGCTAAACGTAATCAAATTTTAAAGGAAGCGTTGATGTTTTTAGACAATATTTTTTATATGTTTAGCATATTACCGACATATGTATGTAAATAACCTATTACCATGAGTTTTTACATCATACTTAACAACTATGAGATTTTAAAATATGATTATTTTCGTTCAAATTTTTAGAACTGAAATTCTAAATCTTATTTTTTCGAATGGAAATTTTGAAATCTCTAAGCGTAATGCAACATATATTTTTTTCACAAATAAATTTGAGGTATCTTTTCTACAAGTATTGAGCCTTTATCTCGCTTATAAAATTCCAAGATATACTTAGAGTATAATTTACATTAATTTTATATTTTAGCATGTTTATTGACCTTTATTAATATTATACCTTCAGTATTTTATTTTAAACAAAGTACAGAAAATTTAATATATACCAGACTTCAATCAACAAAATATAGATGATACATAGCGAATTATTTGGTAATTATTAGCTTGAAACAAACTTTCTACAGAAATACATAAGCGTTATGTGTAATACATTTTTTCACAAAATAAATTGTTGGTATCATTTCCGGAAGTAATGCACCTATTCCTCGCTTATCCTTTACACTTTCTAGTAATTTAATATTTTAGTGTTTATTAACAATATGCGATCAAATTTTATTAAAAAAAGCAAAGTATATACAATTTAATATACTTCAGATCTACAAAAGACCATGTTATATAAAACTTTATTTCAAAACGTGCTACGATCTCAGATAGAAAACAAAAGCATCTTCTAAAAGCAGTGACCGCAATACTTACATTCCTTCGAACTTGAGACATGAAAAGTTGGTGGTGGTCTAGAACATAGATCTTATTATATGTCTGTTAAACAGAGCCATACATGAATGAAAAGAGACAGCTGAATTTCGGTAACGGCCTATTTTTAAATTCCCAACACAACTGTCGTGAAAAAAGCAAACACGTGCATCCTCCAGCTTAAGAGGCAGGGACGTAAGGGGGGTGGGTGTTCCAGTATATAGGTCTTATTATATGTGGGTTAAACAGAGGCATACATGAATGGAAAGAGATAGCTAAATTTCGTTAACAGTCTTTTTTTAAGATTCCCACAAAACTAAGACCAACTCGCATGAAAAAAGGAAACACGTGCACAGATTGTTCGATAGCAGCTAAAAGGCTTGAGGAATAATTGGAAGTCCGATATACACATTATAATGCGTTAAAAAGGATATGTGTATATAGAAGAGAGATAGGTAGAATATACAAACGAGTTTTGAATAGGAACCGACATATAAGTCTAAGGACCCAGAAATCACCTACATTTTCTGATAGATAACCCTACCGTACAGAGTTATTTTAGCTTTTCAGAGTGTAAATAGCCCAAACAAGCGCCATTTTAGATACTAAAAAAGTGCAAAAATATTCAAGTAGAGTATATTGGTGGGTTAAGCGGGCTCCTCCCACCATTTTTTTGATTGGTTGACCTACTTCTCCCACCTATCCTTGGACCCGCCCACTTGTATCTACTCCACCTACATTGATTCTTATTGGTCGTGCCCTTCTCAGTCGTCGTTAGGAATTTTAGGGGAGATGTTTTATTTAAATCTTAGCAGCCAACAGAGCAAGTCATTCTTACAGTGGCATGGCGCCGCTAAAGTACATACCGAAGATATTACTGAACATGTTGGTGAAGTTATTTGTTTAGCGCTAACGGTGCCCTTGTGGGAAATTAAAGCGGATGATATAAAATATATTCCTCTTAATTATTTAAGAAGGTTTGTCAAGTCAGTGGACTTAAAACAAATTTAGAAAAAGCTTCCAAAATGCTATCGACGTGACAAGGAATTACAATTAAACTTGCCTTGTTACACTCACCATAATCAAGAGTGTGACTGTATAGATGGACCACCGCGATCTATAAAAGTGTTGTGGTGTTGTGCAGCAAATTACAGGAAACTGTCAGATAATTAGGTAAAGAATTTCATTTATTTTCATTTTCTGTGTCATTTCAGTGTCATTGTTGTTGTTGTGTTAAAAATGTTACGAGAAACTATCTAATGATTATGCAAGCGCTGCATCTGCCTGTGACAAATACTGTAAAACATTAGATTTAATACAACTTATTCATGATATAAGGGAATTGGGATTTGCTTATCACCTTCTTAAATTAGAGGAATATATTGAAGATCCAATTCTAGTAAACGACATTTTGAAAGAAGAAAAATTTTTAGTGTAAAGATGGAGGCAATTGTTACAGAAATGTACGAAGAGTTCATAATGTCTGCAGCATGCTCTGAATATTATGCTTATGAAGGACAAGACAGTGAAGCTCAAAATATTATTGTGTATTTACATTATAC
Source organism: Kuschelorhynchus macadamiae (assembly GCA_030620095.1). NCBI lineage: Eukaryota > Metazoa > Arthropoda > Insecta > Coleoptera > Curculionidae > Kuschelorhynchus > Kuschelorhynchus macadamiae. Next base: position 336,435 of record JAUTXW010004742.1, read on the forward strand.
AGAACATGCAGAATTATGTAAACTCGCTTCTGAGGCATGTATAGATTTTCTTAAAAGTAAAAATGAAAGAAAATTTATAGAGGAATTAAAAAAATTGATAAGCGAACATGTATTGTGTATAAGGAAATATTTAACAAATATAACAAATATATTTTAAACTTGTCGTTTTATTTCATAAAAAAATAGTTATACAGATGAAAAACATTTGCTAATGCACAAGGAGTTTTCTTATGATAAAAGCAGCATGGCTCCAATTTCTGTAAAGCTGGTGGTTCATCGAATTCAATAACTGGCTTTAGAGAATATTTTCTTACAAACTCAGCCTTTTCTTCACCCTTGACCTAGACAAAGTTGGCTTTCTCAGTTAAGTTTCTGATAATATCTCGACATTTATGATAAGGAGTAAATCCTTCATTCCAATCGATGCAATGATGATTTTTTATTAGCCAGATAGCGCTACTATATAGACTTGAAGGTAAATCATTTAAGGGAAAGGGCGCTTTAAATATGTGATGACTGATTTTAAACCACCCATTCTTTAACAATTAATTTATTGTTCTCCACTTTAAATCCTTGAATATCTATAATGAGTCTCATATCTTTAAATATTGAAATTTTTTGATCATTTCCACTTTTAATTGATATTTTTAATTTTTTTCTTCAGATCTTGTAATTTGGTTTGAAAATCATCAACTCATGCATATAATCCATAATGAAGGAAAGTTGGTTGTGTTATATTGTAAATATTAAAACTGACGCATGCGTATTAAAGTTCTTTAACTATTTCAGTTAGAGGATTATAGCTAAAGATTTTATCGTGTAGAATAAGACAACAAACAGAGGTATTTTTTTTAATATTTTCATTTGTTTCGAATTCAACCCTCATAACTACAGAACCACTTTGAAGCGATTCCTTCTGATGAGAGCAATCAATTGTGAAATAGGTGAAGTTGACTTAAATTTTTCAGGTATAAATATTGGTTCATTTGTCAATCCATAGTAAGAATTTATAAAATTAGCAAATATTTCATATAGAGCAGAAAATTTGTTGTCCTTAAAATTTAAATATAAATCATGATATGAATATGTCCCTGATTTTAAAAAAATCTTATGTTTGTAAGATCAGCATTATCAAATTGACTCATATCTTTTTGTACATGTCCTTTTCTATCTACCTGGAACGCAATAACAACATGACGCGGTGTTTCCAGTTTGTTAGTTGTTTCCACTGGCCATGTATGATGCGATGTTTCGGGTAATTCAGAATATTCCACACATTCCCAACTTCGGAATCCCAACAAAATTTCCTTGTTTGTTTCTAATATTTTCGTTAACGCAAGCTGTTGAGGGATATCTACCTCAACATGTGGTACTTTCCAATAAAATTTTTCAATCGTGACTTTCGGAGTTGGAAATTTAAGTGTTTTTGGTTCTGTATTATCTATAAAGAGCACAGCATCTAAATCATTACTTGCTGTGATGAGTACTAATTCTTGTTTCATATTTCAAATAATTTTCTTATAATCCTGGAAGAATCCAAGGAGTATCTTTAGGGGTATGGATATATTAAAACTACCTTTATCATCTATCAAAATTCTATATTTTTCGCTTCTGTTTGAAAACCACCCAGAATCTGAAGCTTTACGCTTTCATTGTTATTGAAAGACCAATATCCTTTTAATGTTGATGTTAAACCAATATTTCTTACAGAGTCTATAGTTACTCCATTTAATTCATAACGTATCTCTCGAAACAAAAACGCGATACTATTGTTGACAAATCTTAATTTTTTTGAATATTTTCCTTCAGAGTTAGCTAGAGTTCCTTCTATTTATAGAAGACTTTCTGACGGTAATGTGTATGTGTCTAGTTCTTGGAATACGTATTTCATCATTATAATCAAATTTTGAATATATGAATGGCTGATAGGTATGGAATTCGGAAGATATGATGGAATTGTCAACGTAAAGTTTTTCATTCACTTTTGAGAACCTTAAAATCTAACGATTGAAGAAATTGACAGTTTTCTGTTGTTAATTGTTTGATGTTTTTGGAACTACTAACTTTGTGGTTACGCTCTCCTTTTTTATAAGATTTCCTAACTGCAATAGGTTGAATTTTGATTGGTCTGTTGTATCTAGTAACCATTAGTGTTAGTTTTCAAATGCAATCTGACAGTTATAGTTTTGTTTCTGAAATTTATAAGGTCGCCGTTCTGATCTACAATTCTTACTGTAATGTTGATTGTTTGAACGCTGACTGGAAAGTATAATATAGCCAATGGAGGTTCTACTGTTTTATATCCAGATGATATGGTAGGAAAAAATTGATGAATTATGTGAACTGGTTTGCCATTGTTAAAAGATCCAACACAAATGTTACAATCTACACAAATGGCGTTAACCTTAGAAATTACAACTTCATCGGATTCATCCCATACATTTTTTAAAACCTAACAGACTTCCTATTGAATCATCTTTGGTGAAATCAATTCCTTGACCACATTCAATATTAGATTTTAATGTATTAGGATTCGGTCGTAGATATGGTGGAGGTTCTTTTTTTATAACAATTTCCAAGTCAGTAATATTATAAGTTCCATCGGAAATAATAATTTCCCTATCACCTATATAAATTTTATTATTTCCCTTTTCTATATTAGGAATATTCATAAAAGTTTCAAAATCGGCCAACCCTAAATAATATTCCTTGCCATCATCCAAATAGATAGGAGGATTAAAATCAGATAATAAAGTAGAAGAATTACCTGTCAATGTAAATTGTAGACATTTTGCTAATAATTTAAGAAATGCTGTAAATAATTTATTTCACATACTTATATATAAAAGTAAAAGCTAGCTGTCCACAATTATAATCGCTCAATTTTTGCTTGACATCATAAGTGTAATAAATAAACATTTGCTTTCCCCTTTGAATTAAAATATTTAAGAAGCTGTAGAGGGGGTTTTAGGTTTCCATAACTGTCAAAATATCATTTTATTTATTTTTTATGTAAGCCAACCAGTGAGAACCATCATTTTTTCACTATCCAAATTGACAATACCGCTTTCTTTTTCTTTAATTTTTCCTGGAAGATTGTCACTCATAAAAACACCTCTAAAATTCTTAATTTCGAGAAGTTTAGCATACTTTATTAAAAAGCTCTTTGCGGAAATTTTATTTGAGCTTTTTTGTTGTTTTCCTTACTGAACCGCCTTTATTGGGTTTAATAAATAATCCCTTTCCTTTTTTAAATGGTTTTATAAATAAACCCTTTCTGGCTGCAACATTCTCCATAGCTTTGTTATGTCGTTGATTTTCTTCAAACAATTGCCTTGATGCTTTCACATCATTAACAGCCTTGGCTATTCCTGCTGCACCCCCTTCTAACGCGCCTAGTGCTCCCAAAATTGAAAGCAGGAGAGGTTTTTATAATGCGATTTTTTATTCTAAGTTTACCACCCTTAGACACTTTTACACCCATACCAAACTTTCTTTTCCCTTTCATAATTCCTGTAACCATCAAAACCGCAGTTTTCTTCACCAAATGATGAATCTTTTGCTTTTACTCTTTGCCAATCTTTCTCTACTACAATCTTATCAGCCCCGTGTCTTTTTTATAAATCGTTAGATTGTGAGTATGCAATGTCATTACAAGCAGCGTCTAAAGGGTTTATACCAATATCTCCTCTACTTAATATTTTTTCTAATTGTGTTACCGGACCGCAATAATTGTAACCAGGAATGTGCAGTTTAATAGGTAAATTATTAATTAATTTATTTACTAATCCTGAACTTTCCTTCTTTTGGTTCTAACCACGTGAATATTGTGTATGACCATTATATAGTTTTTAAACTAACAAAATCATACTGTGCATTTTCTTTAAATACCTTAACAATACAGCAAAAGGGACAACAAATAACAACAAAACAGACACAATACAGCAAAGGAGACAGCAAAAAAGACAGCAAAAGAGGCAGCAAAACAGACACATACTACACCAAAAAAACAGCAAATAACAACAAAACAGACAAACAATACAGAAAAAAACAGCAAAAATAGCAAAAGAAATAATAACAAAACAGACACACAATACAACAAAAAACAGACACAAATACTTCAAAACACTTGCAAACAATAGCAAATCAACACAACCAACAAAAACAAACAGGAAAAACCGCGACTAAAACAAAACAGACACCTAAACACATAGAAAAAACTACAGTACAACAAAAAAAAAATGACAAATCGACTTAGCTATAAATGCCTATTTCTTAACACCCAAAGTCAGTTACTGTTAATGATGCGGATTGAAAAACAAGCTTTTTTCCTACCAGTAAAAAACCATGATGACAAAAGTTTGAACAAACCATTTAGAAAACATGCTGATCTCTTTGGTGGTAATTCAAAGAGATGTTTTTGTGTAGGGATGTCGGGCTCAGGGAAAACAAACTCCATTCTAACGTTACTTGAACATCTAGAATTAGATTCGAAAATGTTTATTTATACTCAAAATCACTTCATCAGCCCAAATATGAGTATTTAAGAAAATTATTAAAACCAATTAGGGAGATTGGTTATTTTGAATATGACAATAATTAAAGTATTATATCACATCACGATATCAAACCAAATTCAGTTATTATATTTGGCGATATTCCGTGTCACAATCAAACTATTATAAGGGATTATTTAACATTTGGTAGACACAAAAATACGGACGGCTTTTTTATTTTTCAAGGTTATTCATCAATTCTCAAGAGGCTTATACGTGAAAATTCAAACCTTCTAATTTTGTTTAAACAGGATCTTATTAGTTTAAAACACATATATAATGACCATTAGATGATGGACATGACACTTGATGAATTTAAAGCCCTCAGTGAACACTGTTGGAAGGAAGAATATGGTTTCGTTGTAATCGACAAAGACTGTGCTTAAAATTCTGGCAGATATAGAAACAAGTTTGATTCCTTTAGGGCCAAATTATAAATAGTCTGATAATTTTACCAAACAGATATTTACCATAGTTACAACTGTCCCAACAATGGTATCCTTGACAGTTATCTACTTGGTAAAGTTACCAGCCTATTCATAATTTGGCCCTTATACAATTATAAACATGGATAAACGATTAGCAAGAGAGCTAGTTAAATCAAGAAGAGCAGTAAAACAAAAATACCAAACTTTAAAGTCGGAAGCCTTAACGACACAAAGTCAATTAGAGAAATTATATCAGCCGATAACACAACCATTACAGCAACTAGTTTACACTATTGTAAAAACAGAACCAATCTATCTAAAAGAAGAACCTCGTACTTTTTACACTACTTCCACTCCAACAAAGACAATTAAAAGAAAAACCGGGAAGACACCTATTTTACCAACTGAAATACCTTCGTTTTTTGATAGAAGCATTGCACCTGCAAGCAAAATGCGTAACGAAAACAAAAAACAGAACACCAGCAAAAAATCTAATAGAAGCATTTACAAGACCTAAGGCTCCATACAGACAAACAAGACAGAGACTGGGGATGGGAATTTTGAAACTTAATAAAACAGATACTGACTATGTATATTGGGATAACATCAACGAACTTGTTGATAGACTTCGACTTTTAATAGCATCTGTCAAAGCAGGACATACAAATCACAATAATGAAATAGTTTCAATTATTGAAGAACTACCAGAAGCCAAAATAATTCTATAAATAAAAGCCATTGAAAAAATATCAACAGTTGTATAATAGATTTTTAATATGTCGGTAAATAAACTTGGAACTCATATTTTAAATGCCAATCAAGATTTATATTATTTTTCTATCCTTCCCATGGTTCTTGGACATTCTACGAAAACCATAAACCTTTCGAATAGCCAAAAAAGACGTTGTTATACCATTAGCGGTGATGATATTACCTTATCGTTTCCATTTCCAGAAGCAGAAGTGACAAACGTTCACTGTAGTAAAGAAATAGATTTTATCATAAATAATATATTTAGTTCTATTGAACTATTAGGTCATAAACTCGCTAATGGTGATAATATTTCTGTTGTAAGATCGCCCAAAGTAAGATCGCCCAAACATTCCTCGTCACCTGGAGTGTTATATGCGGGATTAGTTTTAAAGTGTAAGTCTAAAAATGAATAAAATTAAGGAGGAAGTCGTTAACGAATTACATAAACCCGCTAGAAGAAATTTTAAAAGAAGACGAGTAATAGTGAAAGGAGGAGAAAGGAGCTCTTAAACATCTGCAAGGCGTTCCAAAAAATATACAAACAGATAAAGGAACAGAATTTTATTCCAAAGACTTTCAGAAGCTAATGGAACAGTTTAAAATCAATCACTATAGCACCTTTTCTAAGTAAGAAAGCAAGTATCATTGAGCGAGTGAACAGAACATTAAAAAATAAAATGTGGAAAACATTCAGTCTACAAGGAAATTATAAATGGTTAGATATATTTCCTGAAATCGTTAGAGAGTACAATAATACAATATACTCTATAATTGGTAAAAAACCTAATGCTGTTAATAAAGGAAATGAAAAAAGTATATTAAAATCTTCATTTACTCATATGAAAATAATTGATCCTATTGTTAAAAAAATTAATTTAGGTAACTTTGTTCGAATAAGCAAACACAGAGAGTTATTTTCTAAAGGATACACACCCAACTGGTCAAATAAAATTTTTAGAATAAAAAAGTTGCAACTTACAAATCCCACAACATATTTACTTGAAGATGAAAATAAATCAGAAATTCAAGAAGGCTTTTATGGAAAAGAATTACAAAAAGTTAAACATTCAGACATATATTTAATGGAAAAAATTATAAGAAGGGGAAATAAGATGTTAGTTAAATGGCTTGGATTAGACAAAACACATAATTCATGGATATTAAAAAAGGATATGTTGTAAAATATTTTTTAATAAAAACATTTTTTTAATAATATTGTTTTATTTCATAATTCTGTTTAACATATTTTCAAATACAGGTTGCTATATGCAAACTTCCGTGCATGCATCGTATGAAGTTGATTTTTAGTTTTATCAAAACTTACTGATTTCTTCATAATATTTTCTTGTTTTTCGACAAAATTTATAGATGTTTTAAACACATTGGATGTTGCGCTCTGTTGATTGAACATCCTGAGACAGTAGAATATAAAACTAAGTAAACAATGATTCGCCGCACATTTTTATAGCCTATTATCTCCCCCACTTAAGTGGAAGAGCTAATTAACTTTGGAAAGGATAAAAATTTAAACACTAAAAATTTTGATTCAAGTTTTTAAATAAATTACAAAAGCAACGTAAGATGAAATAATTGATATTAAAGTCAGAAACAAGAATATTATATAAAAATATATATAATTACAATTATCTTTCATATGAACAAATTCTATCCATTCTGAATAAATCACAGGTTTTTTTATCAAAAAAGTATTTGATCTTCATATAATTATTAACATTTAAGTCATTTTCTGTAATATCATAAGTAAAAAAGTGTGAGTTTCCAGCTATGTAAACCATTCTCATTTGCTTAAAACAATCAGTTTCATTTTTATTCTTATTGATGCACAAGTCGGCTCTAATTGTATTAGGAATATGATTAACGTATAATACCCTACCAACAAGGGAAACTAACACCATTAAAGTAGCAGTCATTGTTCTAAAGAAACTAAATAATATTGTTTGTTACAACATTGTATATATATTTGTACAAATATCGTTAAACAGATTATAAAAGAAACAAACTTTAATAAAACTTGAGAACTTTAACTTCCTTTTCCAATTTCAAAACTAGATAATAAATTGTATATGACTCTTAAGTGAGAACATTCTTTAAATTTGTTAAATCAAATTTTTTCTAAACGACGTCTTTTAGCTTTCGGTTCATTTTCAGATTGTAAAATAGATAAAGTTTCAATCATTAATTCTATATGGACAATATCTTTGTGATCCCATGCTAGAGTTTTTGTCGTATTTGAAAGACGATATCTTTTATCATTATGACTTGTCAAGGCTAGTTTGTTAATCAAATTTGTATAAATATTATGGAGATGTGACTTAAAAACATACATTGTGCAGAATACTTTTTTTCCTTTTTCCACAACATCTTTGTAATCTGATAAGTTTAATTGTTTTTTTTACGGCAGATTTACGAATGCCTTTTCCTTTTTATCTAAACTATCTTTGGCTTTTATGCAGTATGCCTTAGCTCCGGTACCAAAAAAACTTTCTAAAGGTACACCTTTATATTCATCCTTAAATCACTGATGTGGATATCGGCATATTGTGAATATTTGGTTCAAGATAGTTAGAGGTCTCATATTGAATCAGATTTTGCTTCATATCTTCATAATAATCAAAGTTTAAGTTCAAATTTTAAGCATTGCTTCAAGGCACGATAATGAATAACATAATTGTACTTATTGTTTAAATTGGGAATTATTTTAGAATATTTTGAAATTGGTGGTTTAAATTGTTCGAGACAGAGCGGAAAGTCTTTATGGCTTTCATGTAAATTCTGAGGATATTCTAAGTCAATTTCAAATACAAAGCCCGTAGATGATGTATCTGAAAGATTTAAAATATTAATTTCATTTATTTCAATGATTTCATCCTCAGATAGCCAAACAAAGTTTTTTCTGGCAAGTAGTGTTTCATTGCAAAACCATACACATTTGTTGCATCTAAATAGGCAATATATTTTGTTAAATATTTAGGATTGAAATTATCAAGAAAAGGATTATTTGCCTCCGATTTTCGAATTGAACAAGTACTAACTCCACCTCGAACTTCTTTTTTAAAGAAATGAAGCATACCTGGATCAGTCAATAATTCTAATTCTACATTTGTAAATTTCATCATAGCATCCCAACACATGAAAGGACTCGTTACAAAGTTGACAGGATCTAATTTATAACAAGTATTTCTATAATTTTCAAAAACATCGGCTAAAAGAAGGACATCAGATTTCAAATATACATCTGAATAATCACCTATTGTTGAGCAATTGAATACATTCGATACCTCTCCACAGAGCAAGGAATGTACGTGGGAAAAACAGGACGCTCAATATCAACTAGACTTAAGAAACATGAACGATGTATTAAAAAGAAACAAATTGTTCAATCTGCTGTAGCTGAACGCCAGCATAACACTGGCCATTTCATAAATGTAAAGGAAACCAAGGTTCTAGCATCGGTTCCAGGTTTATATAAACGAAAAGTTAGAGAATCTATTGAAATATTTAAACATACAAAAATTTTCAATAGAGACACGGGTTACGCTCTACATCACACGTGGAAACCGATCTTAACACAAAGTCACGGTTCGGCGAGCACAAGTCGGATATAAAAGCCCGCCTGAATCTCTTCGAGCTCATTCAGTGTTCAGATCTCGTGGAGTAAAGATCTCTGAAGATGCCTCGTGCAATCGAAGGCGAAACGTCGGATAGTAATTCCAATTTGACACGGTCTAATCCCAAGAACCATGATTTCTTAATTGACCAAAGCCGTGAAAGCTTCCGTTCTATGTTAGCTAACCTTTATGGGGAGGAAACCAAGAAGGATGCCAACACTTTTGGCGACCTCCGGAACAGCAAGAAGAAGTTACTCTGCCTTAGATGCCGAGATGAAGATGTAGTACCGAAATCGCTACAAGTGAGACATCACATTACTTCTAGAACTGCTAAGAATATTTATAAGCGTGCTAGCAATGCATTAGTTAGAGAAAGGATTAAGGCAACACGTCGTGATTTAGATACAAATGCCCGGAAACTATTAGAAATTCATCTGAAATTAGCTTCTAGACTAGAAAGAACTACATTTACAACTTTGGACAACGTTACCAACGCACAGGCAGAAAAAATTCATCCATCAAGAAGTTACACTTAAGCAACAAAAGAAGTTTGAAGTCCTCCTGAACAGAAAAAATCCAGTGAAACTTCCGCAGAATACAGTTATCAACCTGTCATCGAAGCTTATCCGAAGCAGAACTTTCCGTCCTTTCCAAGGGCCAAAACTTCGCAATAGCACCGAGTAGCATTCCCATAGAAGACATAGTATCTTCTGTTGAAGCAGCAATCAGAAGATTACCAGTGGAACAAGCCGATGAAGTCAGATATGAGACAGCGAAGATCATTAGAAACTCGAAACCACCGAAGTCGAACCTCTCCGCAGCTGAAAAAACAGCAATGAAGACCTTAAACGAAGACGCAAGCATTCTGGTACTTCCAGCAGATAAAGGCAACGCCACAGTTGTCATGGACAGAACAGAATATGTGGAAAACGTTACTCAACTTTTGGACAAAAACACCTATAAGGTTATGCAGGCAGATCCCACAAGTAGAATAGAAAGACGCATTACCAATTTGATCAACACATCCAGTCTAACACCAGCGGAGAAAAAATCATTATCGATCGTCAGTGCAATAGACTCGCCCACATACAAACTAGGTAAATATCTTTCAAATTTTCTTAATCTATTTACTGGAAAAATAGATTCTTTTATTAAAAACTCTGCACATTTCGTGGAAAAACTCAAGACAATCCAATTGGATCCCGAAGATATTTTGGTCAGTTTCGATGTAGAATCACTTTACACAAATGTTCCTGTCAACGACTCAATTTCCATTATATCAGACATACTGGATAACAATAATCTTGATATGAACTTAATAGACCCAGTGGAAGCTTGTCTTACATCTACTTATTTCATTTTTCAAGGAACTTTTTATGAACAAACTTCAGGGGCAGCTGTGGAATCTCCTCTATCACCTGTGGTAGCGAATATCTTTATGGAAGCCTTTGAGGATATTGCTCTAACATCCGCTCCACTAAAACCGAAGCACTGGTTTAGATATGTAGATGATACTTTTGTTGTTTGGCCTCATGGACAGGATAATCTCTTCATATTTCTGGACCACCTTAATCAGCAACATCATAATATCAAATTCACGATGGAAATTGAATCTAATGGAACAATTCCCTTTCTAGATGTATGTGTTCAAAGGAAGGAAAATGGTACATTAGGACATACGGTGTATAGAAAACCGACGCATACAAATAGATACTTAAACGCAAATTCTCATCACCATCCAGCACAAAAGAAATCGGTTATTAACTCACTAGTATTCAGCTATTTCGATTTCTGGTCAAGATTCTTTAACATCGGAAACATCGAAACTGTTCGAAGTTCTCAGAGGGAATGGCTATTGCACTGAAGATATTACGCGTTCAATTAAAAGACATAGTAAACCAACTCCGCCAAAGGAGAACGATAAAGAGCCACCATTAGGTAGTGTTGTTCTTCCCTACATACATGGCAGTACAGATAAAATAGGACGATTACTTCGGCGGTCCAACTTTTGTACAAACTTCAATACACATAAGAAGATTGGACAATGCTTGCGATCCCCGAAAGATCTTGTACCTTTCCAAACAGAAGAGAAGTGTATGTGGGAGAAACAGGACGCTCAATATCAACTAGACTTAAAGAACATGAACGATGTATTAAAAAGAAACAAATTGTTCAATCTGCTGTGGCTGAACACCAGCATAACACTGGCCATTTCATAAATGTAAAGGAAACCAAGGTTCTAGCATCGGTTCCAGGTTTTTATAAACGAAAAGTTAAGAGAATCTATTGAAATATTTAAACATACAAAAAATTTCAATAGAGATACGGGTTACGGTCTACATCACACGTGGAAACCGATCTTAACACAGGGTCACGGTTCGGCGAGCACAAGTCGGGTATAAAAGCCCGCCTGAATCTCTTCGAGCTCATTCAGTGTTCAGATCTCGTGGAGTAAAGATCCCTGAAGATGCCTGGTGCAATTGAAGGCGAAACGTCGGATACTAATTCCAATTTGACACGGACTAATGCCAAGAACCATGATTTTTTAAGGGCATGTAATACGTTAGACATAGTATGGGTCCATAAAATAAATGTAGTAGGGGTTCGTGAAAAAAAAAGTAAAGGCACGTAAAAATCTAAATAGTAAGGGGTCGTATTTGGACTTTGAAAGAATATCTAAAAAATAACCAATAGCAAAGTAAAAGTCATGTACTAGGAATAGTTAGGATTCATAAAGGTAAACATAGTAGGGGTTCAGAAAATAAATGTATAGTAGGGGTTTGTAAATATAGACAAAGTAGGGGTTCATAAAGATATAAAAAAAAATTACGTAAAAATATGAATAGTAAAGGCACGAAAAAAATATGGAAAGTAAAGGTACGTAAAGAGTATGAAAAGTAAGGGTGCGTAAGAGAAATAAATTTTAAGTACATAAAAGTAAAAATAGTAAGGGGTCGTATTTGAACTTTTAAGAAATAATTCGTAAAATTGACAATAGTAAGCCAAGCAATTAACCTGGTATTTTTTTACCTATTTCAAAAAAATTCACAATCCAAATCTGTAAAAATACGAATAGTAAAGGCACGTAAAAAGAAATAGTAAAGGCACGTAAAAATAAAAATAGTAAAGGCACGTAAAGGTATGAATAGTAAAGGCACGTAAAAATAAAAATAGTATAGGCACGTAAAAATAAAAATAGTATAGGCACGTAAAAGTAAGAATAGAAAGGGTTCATATTTTATTTTGAAATGATTTTATTATTTAAAAATGTTCATAACATCATCTTTTAACGACTATAAACGAACGAGAGATCAATAAAAATTAACCAGTTCCTACCACCAATTTCTTACTAGCAAAAGCAAAGGCTGAAAAAGCAATTAGTTTAATAAAAAGCAATTTCTCAGTGTTTGTATAAATCAAACTAATAATCCATTGCTTGATTTTCGGTATCGTTTAAATAACTGTTAGTTTGATTTGAACAAACTTGCCTGGAATTTCATTTCATGCAAGTTTAAATTTTGTGGAAAGCAGTCAGTCAGATACATTTTGCAGACAGACAATGATCAGTATAGTGATAATGAATTATACAATTTTTTCGTATCTCGTGCACCACTATATTATTACAAAATGGTTTTTTTCATATTTTGCAAAGTTTTGGCGAAATATATAGATCTAAATAATAATTTTATTACGAATAATCCTGTATAAGTTGTAATGAAAAAATTTAAATTAAAACCAATTTCATATAATTCTAGTCTTTATTTATACTAATTTTATAATGTATTTTTTGTTTACATAAATACAAAAATATTTCATTTTTAGATGACATGTTAATTACTGTTGAGCATCAACAGTCGACCAAAACTTTGGAAAGGCCGCTATAGTAGGTGAAGCTCAATAAAAAAATAACTAAAATTTCAAATACTTTACGAGAGACAGCTGAAAGAAAAAAAATTGTCAATAGCAAAATTGTAACGTTTAGTATTGTTACAACATCTGAAGTTGATACGAATGCAGCAAGAAGAAATAAAAATCAATGTGGGGAAACGAAAATATAACCGAGACTGATACAAAAAAATATTTTGCGTTGTGATTTATGTTCGTTTTTTTATCTCGCCATTTCGAAATTTGTAGAATTTGTTTTGCTTTTATAATTTTATATACTTCTACATTCAAATTGACATCTAGCCATTTTGCAATATTATGCAGAACAACATAACAATTTTTCTATTTTACTACTTCGCACTTTGTATTGTAAAATAAGAAATCGTACATTTTAATTGTCTAAATCACCGTTCTCTTATTACACGCTCTCTGCAAAAAATATTATAATACTATTTTGAGCAGATGTCGCTGGATTTCTCCAATATATCATAAGCTATGGTGCTGTAGCGTAGCCGTTATCCCCTAATAATACATATTGGAATTTTTTAAAATTCTGTTATCATGCACTGCACCTGCCTGGCCACTGACAATCTATACTTCTAAAATTTTTATTTACGTACTCGTCACCATATCTACTAAATTTTGCAACTCTATTATGTGTACAGTATATCTCTCCAATAGCATCGGGAAAGTGATATTTTTTAGGCCATATATTTTTAGTATGAACAAATTCCGGGGTGGTTTTAAGAAACTGTATCCAAGTGTTGGACTTACTTACAATTTTCTACATAACAAATGATATGTTTTAGAAACAGATGACAAAGCACCGCCTCCTTTTTCTTCACTAATTTTCAGAAAATACGTCTCAAGCCACTCCTGACGCTTTTTAAAATTTTCTTTCTTTGTAAATTTCAAGAAATTGCGCAATTTTAAGACATGCAAACACGACGAATACCATATTAGAACTGCTTGAAACAAATGTAAGCATGGAGCGGAGTAAACTTAAAGATTTTTAAGCGATGACTTATGTTGAACAAGCAATTTCTACTTTTTTCATACGATTCTGAGAAAATGCTAAAAAATAGATAAAACCTTTTACTTTAAGAATTTTTTTGAGTAAGAAGCAACTGCTACGTAGGTCAACCAATCGTTACAAATTTTATTCATTAAAAGTTATGTATTTGCTAGTAAATTTTAAGAAAAAACTATTTATTTAACTTTTATTCATAATGCTCAAAATACAACTTGGTTGGAAAAATTGGAAGTAATAAAAAACTAACAAAACAGAATAAATATATTATTATTCATTGTCGTAACGGTAAATCTTTCAAAAAATATTTGTGGTTCTCAAAAGAACCGTTTTTTCTGTGAGTGAGTGTTCTTATTCCTTAATTCCAAATTATTTAACCTCCAAAACCATACAAAGTACGTCGTTGACGTTTTAAAGAATAGACGACATCCATGGCGGTGACGGTTTTCCTCTTTGCGTGTTCAGTGTAAGCTACTGCGTCTCTGATTACGTTTTCCAAAAACACTTTTAACACACCTCGAGTTTCTTCATAAATCAAACCGGAGATACGCTTAACTCCTCCCCGTCTGGCCAATTTTCTGATTGCTGGTTTAGTAATTCCTTGGATATTGTCACGAAGAACTTTGCGATGACGTTTGGCGCCACCTTTTCCTAGACCTTTGGTCTACCGGTTATTTTGTCTTTATTCAAGTTAGCTTACGTAAACACTTCTTAATATAGCCCGTATAAAGCAAACAGCGCGTAAATCTACAGGAGGGAAGGCACCAAGGAAGCAAATGGCGACCAAAGCAGCACGCAAAAGTGCACCAGCCACTGGAGGAGTAAAAAAACCACATCGTTATAGACCTGGAACTGTAGCTCTTCGTGAAATTCGCCGTTATCAAAAAAGTACTGAACTGTTGATCAGGAAATTGCCCTTTTAGCGATTTGTTCGTGAAATCGCACAGGATTTCAAAACCGATTTGCGTTTTCAGAGTTCAGCAGTTATGGCCCCTCAAGAAGCCAGTGAGGCTTATTTGGTTGGACTTTTTGAGGACACAAACATTTGCGCTATTCACGCTAAACGTGTAACCATAATGCCGAAAGATATTCAACTGGCTAGAAGAATTAGAGAACGTGCTTAAATTATCCACTAGATATCTACTAAAAAACGGTTCTTTTTAGAACCAGAAATTTTTTAAAAAATCGTTACCTGTAAATAAGCATATATCGTAGAATATATATATATATATATATATATATATATATATATATATATAATGCTTACTAACTAATGGAGAAATAAATAACACAACAATGATTATTAAAACAACTTTTATTTTTTGCACCATATCGCCTAACTAATTAATTCTGTTGGTGTAGAAATATATTGTTTTAGCAGACTGCCTTATAGATTAATGATACCTGTCTATTGAACGCTTTTGTGCATTAGTTGAACGGTTATTCTTATGCCACACTTAGAAAGCGAATGCTTCTGTACCAATTATTAGATAAATATTTCGAAATAAGAGGTACAATAAATATTATATTTAGCGGTAAATAACGATTTATCCTTCTTTTTTATTTCGTGGCTCCGAAAAGAGCCGTTTTTTAAGTAAAGTGTACTAATATACTGACGTTTATTTGGAGCTAGTGTATTTTGCGACGGCCTTCGTACCTTTACTAACTGCGTGCTTAGCTAATTCACCGGGTAAAAGCAATCTAACGGCCGTGTGAATTTCTCAGCTTGTTATAGTAGATCTCTTGTTATAGTGAGCGAGACGAGATGCTTCGGCAGCGATCCACTTGAAAATATCGTTGACAAATGAGTTCATAATTGACACAGCACACAGGAAATTCCAGTATCTGGGTGTACTTGCTTCAAAACTTTGTAGATATAAATTGCATAGCTCTCTTTCCTCTTGCGCTTCTTTTTCTTGTCGCTCTTGGAAATGTTTTTCTGGGCTTTTCCGGCCTTTTTGGCTGCTTTGTCGCTGGTCTTCGGTGGCATGATGAGTTAAACACGAAATTACCACATTTTTGGCTTCAAGATAATGCAGATAAATGAATTTTTGACTCGACGCGGTCTTTCCGTTCCTCGGCAATCATTATTAACTAGCATTGATGATGTTTTTTTAGTCCGAAATATCGGAAAAATGTTAAGTGTCAAACACTGTTGGATTTAGGATTAAAATTACTCTTTATTAAGAAGAACACAAAATTGTTGACTATTTAAAAAGCAAAGTTTATGATTAACGGTCGGGGATGAATCGTCGAATCGTAAAATAAACAACATATTTTGGTAGAGGGAATATGGTGGCTGTGATGATGTGATATTTATGTGAAAATATCTTTGTAAAAAAACTTGGTAAAAAATTAAAACGATTTTCAGATATTTCATCAAAATATCCTCAATTTCAAAACGGCATTTGATTGAGCACAAAATTGGGTAACTTTGCCACACTTTAAACTTTTCCATATCTCGTATAGCTTCTCTCAATGGTCACCCTAGAAATTGGAATACCCTGTACACCATGTGAGCGATTTTCCCTGTAAAATAGTTTTTTTTTAATTAAAAATTGAAGAACAATATTGTTCTAAAAAGATTTTAATTTTTTTTACGATGACTATATTTCAAAATTTTCAAACACAACGTAATTTCGGAATAATACATACTCAAAACAATAGGTAAATAAATATGCAATGTTTGCATTAAAAAGATAATGCAAATTTAGAAAAAAATTGAAAATAAACTTACATTTAACTACTAAATAGGTACTATCCATAAATATTGAAAACATACAATATACGCAACTGGTGTTCTTTTTACTTCCCTCGTATTCCTCTCAATTCCGTCTGTCTGTCTGTCTATTCGCGGCCTAGCTAAAAAACTATTTATCCGATTGACTAAAAATCCAATAAGGCGAAACAAAATGGCGGCCTAGTGAAGTATTAGAGAAACTAATATTAAAAAACGACTCAACCAATTTATTTCAAATTTTGCAAGTATTATGTTTACAACAAGTGGTAACATTTTGGTAGAAATCCAAGATGTCGGAACAAAATGCCTGCATAATAAAATATTTAAAAATTCAGCCTGAAAAAACTGAAAACAGAAATAGTAGTATTAATTCAAGATGGCGGATCAAAATGGCTGCCAAATAAAATGTTTGTAATCGTGTAAAAATCACCCTCTCAGGTTTTGCACATCTTTACGTTTTAGCGTCGCTAGATGCCAAAAAATATGTATTATCAATTCTGTCATTCTGTCTGTCAGTTCGCGGCATAGCTTAAAGACTACTTACCCGATTTGCTTCAAATGTTGGTCAAAAATTAAGGGTCATATGGGTATGACTTGGTAATATTTTGATAAAAATCCACAATGGCGGCCTGGTGAAACGTTAAAAAATGATTTTCAAAAAACTGCTTTTGCAATTTATTTCAAATTTTGCATAAACATCAAGTATTATGTTAGAATTAACTGATAAAATTACTCAACTAGTAAAAATGTGTTACTAATTCAGGATGGCGGAACTAAATTGCGGCCAACAAATTTTTTTGTAATCGTGAAAAAGATCACCCTCTCAGGGTTTACATATCTTCACGTTTTAGCGTCTCTTGATGTCAAAAAACATGTTTTATCAATTCCGTCGGTCCGTCTGTCGGTCTGTGTCAGTTCGCGACATAGCTTAAATACTACTTACTCGATTGACTTCAAATTTTGACCAAAAATTAAGGGTCATATGGGGATGGCCTGATAATATTATGATAAAAATTCAATATGGCAGAACATTGTTAAAAAAATTTTGTTAGAGTGGTGTATTATTTGTGGTTAAGATTCAGTTACAAAAAAACAAGTATTTTATAAATTGTGGACTTTTCGCACTTTAATTGTTGCATCCTCAGGACACATATACAGATCTAATATCCTGCATGAAACCCATAGTATCAGAACTTTTACTCCGTTGTTCCGCATATATTTCCCAGATATTAAGTTTCTAAATGGTTTTCGTTAAGAATCCTCTGGTTTTTATGTTAGAGTGGTGTACAATCTACCAACTAATCATCTAGTAAATAAAACAAAAGTCTATTTTTAAATAGTCGACGTTTCACAACGGTAATGTTGCATCTTCAAGATACATATGTAGATTCTATATCCAGCATATCAGGAGACATAAATTTTATATCCTGCATGATACCCCTATAATCAGTCTCTACCTAGTCCGTTGGTTAGCAGATATTTCTCAGATTACATTTCTAAATGGTTTTCGTTAACGATCTTGTTATTATGTTAGAGTGGTGTATTGTTTTGGGTTAGCATATATCTGCAGACCAATGGAGTAGGTAAAGACTAATATGGCTTTCATGTCGGATAGAAAATCCATGTGTCTTGAGGATGCAACAATAAACTGGCGAAACGTCGGCAATTTAAGGCCTTTGCTGTTTTTTTTTACTGGATCCTAACGCCAAATAATACACCACTCTAACATAATAAGGGGATCGTTAATGCAAACCATTCTAAATCTTAATATCTGGGATATCTGCGGACCAACGGAGTAGGTAAAGACTGATAATATGGGTTTCAATTTAAGATGGCGAAACAAAAAAACGGCCACATAAATTTTTTAAAAAATCAACGTAAAAACTCTTGTTCATTTGATTTTAAATTTTTCAGAAAAATTAAATGTGAAAATGGAATACTTATTGAATTTATTTGAAATTATGCTCAAAAGTCAAGTATGTCATAGGTAGATTTTTAAATATTAGTATATATTTTTGTTAACTATAATAATTATGCGAAACGTCCAAATTTCTGCTTGAGATATTTTCTCTGTAAATATAGAAAAAAATCCTTGTGCTACTTTATTAATACAAAATAAAGCAGATTATTTTAGGTCTATGTATAAATTGAAATTTTAATTTACAAATTATTGTTACTTACCTTTTTCTAAGACAAAATTAACTGTTTACATTATTCTAAACTAGTAAAGGTACAGGGTGTCCCAAAATTGAGCGTTTTCGGACAAATAAAACCCTTCATCAGTGCTAATTTATGATGAGGAACGAAACATCGGGTCAAAAATCTAATCACGTCATATTGTCGACGAAAATAAATGGTAATGAGAATGGATTTTTAATTCCGGAGTAGCACAAAAAATGAAAGTTAAATATTTTTGAATTAGGTACTTCTTTTCAGATTCCAATAAGAGAGGTAGAGACAAATAAATTTTCAATACCACATTTTTGCCCAATTCCAGATGACGTAGGTAATTGAATTTTTGACCCGACGCGGGCTTTCCGTTCCTCCGCAATCATTATTAACTATCATTGATGTTAGGTGTGATATGCTGTTGGATTTAGAATTAAAATTACTTTTTATTAAGAAGAACACAAAATTTTTGACTATTTAAAAAGCAAAATTTATGATGATCGTTCGGAGATTAATCGTCGAATCGTAAACTTAATAACATATTTTGGTAGAGGGAAGAAGGTGGTTGGATGATGTGACATTTATTTGAAAATATCTTTTTAAAAAACTCGGTAGAAAAATAAAAGGATTTTCAAAAATCTATATTTTCCCGGATATCTTCGAAGTACTATAAATATCCTCAATTTCAAAACGGCATTTGACTGAGCACAAAATTGGGTAACTTTTTTACAGTTTACACTTTTCCATATCTCGTATAGCTTCTCCCTCCTAGAATTGGGATACCCTGTGCACCATGTGAGCGATTTTCCCTTTTTTTTAATAAAAAATTTAAAAAAAATAGATAAGTAAAAGCAAAGTTGAAATAAAATGACTTTATTTCAAAATTTTCAATCAAAACATGTACTTTAAAAATAATACATAATCAAAACAAAAGGTAAATAAATATGCAACGTTTGCATTAAAAAGAAAATGGAAATTTAGAAAAAATGTTAAAATAAACTTATATTTAACTACTAAATAAGTACTATCAATAAATATTGAATACATACAATTTACGCAACTGGTGTTCTTTTTACTTCCCTTGTAAAAGGGCCAATTTTTTGAAACACCCTGTATACATTTTTAGGAAACCTTAAAATATGTTAAATAACAAAATAAAATACTCGAGCTTAAGCGTTTTGCCTAAAAACCAACCGAGTTTTGAAAAATTCCTTCTTATCCAACCTCTACATTCTACTACCAACCAAAATGCAAGTTTTTTCGTCAAGCAGTTTGAGCAGAATCGTGATCAATCCGTGACCCGATTTTTTCGAAACACCTTGTATACAATACAAAAAATAGATGTGAAAGGTCTCGGTTACCAGACGATCATTTAAAGAAAAATCATATAAATTGGTGCAGTACAACTCTCTCACGAACTTGCTGAAAACTTTAGCTCAGTGTTTTAAATATATAGATTTTACAACAAATATTATTTGTTGTTAATCCTTATATCACATTCAGTTGAATAAGATTTTTTTTGCGTTCATTTAAAAAGAAATATTTCTATAATATATAATCTTGAATTCGTACCACAACTTTACTAATTTATCCCTATATCACATTTAATGCATGCATACATTTTGAAATTAATCTACTAGTAGTTCCTTCAGGTTGATTTTTTAAATATTTTGCTAGGCCGCTATTTTGTTTTACTATCTTATATTCATGCCAATATATTACCAGTGTATTCCTATGTAACACTTGTTTTTTGTGCAACATTTGAGGAAATTGGATAACTAGTTTTTTAAATAATACTTTTTTAAAGTTTCTCAAAGCCGCCATCTTGTTCCGGCATATTCGATTTCAACCAAAATATTTCTAGGTCATCCCCATATGACTCTTAAAACAGACAGCTGAACCGATGGCAATAAAAACGTTTTTTGGCATCTAGGGACGCTAAAACCTGAAAATATTTAAAACCTGAGAGGGTGATTTTTTTACGATTATAAATATTTTATTTGGCCGCCATCTTGTTCCCATCATTGAAATCAATCCATTAAGTAGTTTCTTTCAGGGTTAATTCTTGATTTTTGCGCAAAATTTAAAATAAATCGGTTAAGTAGTTTTTAGTAATAATTTCATTAGGCCGCCATTTTGTTTTGACAATGGATTTTTACCAAAATATTACCAGGTCATGACCCTTAATCACAGAATTAAACTGTGCATTAATTTTTGACCATAATTTGTAGTCAATCGGCTAAGTAGTTTTTAGCTATGCCAGGAAGATACGGACCGACAGAATTATGAAAACATGTTTTTCGGCATCTTAGGACCCTGAAACGTAAAGATCTGAAAAAATCTCGGAGGGTGTTTTTTCACGATGACAATACTTCCCTTTTACGAGGGGAAGTAAAGATTATTTGGCCGCTATTTTGTTTCGCCATCTTGAATTCGTAACACAACTTTACCAGTTTATCTCTATGTCACACTTAATGCTTGTATAAAATTTGAAATTAATGTAATTTTGTCTTTCTATCTTATATTCATACCAAAATGTTACCGGGTTCATTCCCATGATTTTTGGGCAAAATTTGAAGAAATTGGATAATTCGTTTTTTAGTGGTAATTTTTTTAACGTTTCACTAGGTCGCCATCTGGTTCCGGCATATTGGACTTTTATCAAAACATTACCAATTGTTGACTAAAATTTGAAGTCGCTAGGGATGCTAAAACCTGAAAATATGTAAAACCCGAAACGGTGATTTTTTCGCAATTATAAATATTTTATTTGGCCGCTATGGTGTTTCGCTATTTTGAATTAGTGCCACAGCTTTACTAGTTCTACTCTATACCACAATTAGTTATGAAACACAATTTGAAATCCGTCCACTAAGTAGTTTTTTACGCTGAATTTTAGAATATTTTATTAAACCGCCATTTTGTTCCGCCATCTTGGATTCGTACTAAAATTTTACCAGTTGATTCCTACATATTACTTGATTTCTGTACACAATTTTAGATAAATTGGATAAATAATTTTTTAGTAAAATTTTTAATAACATTTCAGTAGGCCACCATTTTGTTTTGCCACATTGGATTTTTGTCAAAACGCTACCGTGTCATCCCCAGATAACCCTTAATTTTTGATCAAAATATAAAGTCAATCGGGTAACTAGTTTTTTAGCTATGCCGCGAACAGGCCAAACATGTTTTTCGGCATCTAGGGACCTTGAAACCTGAAGATCTGAAAAACCACGGAGGGTGATTTTTTCACGATTTCAATATCTCCCTTTTACGAGGGAAGTACAAATAAAATAGGAATGTGCTAACCGTTTTGCCCCTGGCATTCGCTAAGTCAAACCGTTTGGATTTTACAGGTTGTCAAAATTATAAAATTAAAATTTTCTTCAATATTTTAAAATCAACTAAATTTAGGTCCATGGTGCATAAAGAGCGCCTGAAAATGATGATGGATGTATATCGCGATATCGATTTATTTTCATTTTTAAAATCTTTCAAACCCCTTTAATCATGTATTGCACTTCTTATATATATATATATATATATATATATATATATATATATATATATATATATATATATATTGAAAATATATTTAAAACCTGAGAGGGTGATTTTTTTACGATTATAAATATTTTATTTGGCCGCCATCTTGTTCCCATCATTGAAATCAATCCATTAAGTAGTTTCTTTCAGGGTTAATTCTTGATTTTTGCGCAAAATTTAAAATAAATCGGTTAAGTAGTTTTTAGTAATAATTTCATTAGGCCGCCATTTTGTTTTGACAATGGATTTTTACCAAAATATTACCAGGTCATGACCCTTAATCACAGAATTAAACTGTGCATTAATTTTTGACCATAATTTGTAGTCAATCGGCTAAGTAGTTTTTAGCTATGCCAGGAAGATACAGACCGACAGAATTATGAAAACATGTTTTTCGGCATCTTAGGACCCTGAAACGTAAAGATCTGAAAAAATCTCGGACGGTGTTTTTTCACGATGACAATACTTCCCTTTTACGAGGGGAAGTAAAGATTATTTGGCCGCTATTTTGTTTCGCCATCTTGAATTCGTAACACAACTTTACCAGTTTATCTCTATGTCACACTTAATGCTTGTATAAAATTTGAAATTAATGTAATTTTGTCTTTCTATCTTATATTCATACCAAAATGTTACCGGGTTCATTCCCATGATTTTTGGGCAAAATTTGAAGAAATTGGATAATTCGTTTTTTAGTGGTAATTTTTTTAACGTTTCACTAGGTCGCCATCTGGTTCCGGCATATTGGACTTTTATCAAAACATTACCAATTGTTGACTAAAATTTGAAGTCGCTAGGGATGCTAAAACCTGAAAATATGTAAAACCCGAAACGGTGATTTTTTCGCAATTATAAATATTTTATTTGGCCGCTATGGTGTTTCGCTATTTTGAATTAGTGCCACAGCTTTACTAGTTCTACTCTATACCACAATTAGTTATGAAACACAATTTGAAATCCGTCCACTAAGTAGTTTTTTACGCTGAATTTTAGAATATTTTATTAAACCGCCATTTTCTTCCGCCATCTTGGATTCGTACTAAAATTTTACCAGTTGATTCCTACATATTACTTGATTTCTGTACACAATTTTAGATAAATTGGATAAGTAATTTTTTAGTAAAATTTTTTATAACATTTCAGTAGGCCACCATTTTGTTTTGCCACATTGGATTTTTGTCAAAACGCTACCGTGTCATCCCCAGATAACCCTTAATTTTTGATCAAAATATAAAGTCAATCGGGTAACTAGTTTTTTAGCTATGCCGCGAACAGGCCAAACATGTTTTTCGGCATCTAGGGACCTTGAAACCTGAAGATCTGAAAAACCACGGAGGGTGATTTTTTCACGATTTCAATATCTCCCTTTTACGAGGGAAGTACAAATAAAATAGGAATGTGCTAACCGTTTTGCCCCTGGCATTCGCTAAGTCAAACCGTTTGGATTTTACAGGTTGTCAAAATTATAAAATTAAAATTTTCTTCAATATTTTAAAATCAACTAAATTTAGGTCCATGGTGCATAAAGAGCGCCTGAAAATGATGATGGATGTATATCGCGATATCGATTTATTTTCATTTTTAAAATCTTTCAAACCCCTTTAATCATGTATTGCACTTCTTTATCATATATATATATATATATATATATATATATATATATATATATATATATATATATATATATATATATATATATATATATATATATATATATATATATATATATATATATATATATATATATATATATATATATATATATATATATATATATATATATATATATATATATATATATATATATATATATATATATATATATATATATATAAAGAAATAACGGGGATTCGGCAAAAAGTCTATAATACATTTATTTTCTAATAGCCAAGCTTTCAAAATAATTCATTTCTTCTTCAGGGCTCCATTATAACATAATTATCAGAAAATTTAGGACTTTTTTACAATTAAAAAGTGCTTACACTAATTAAAATGAAAAGACAATTTTGACGAAATTTTCAGAAAATATAAAATTATATATTTGACATATTTCACGTATTTCTGTCATTAGTGTTTAATAGAAAAACAAATGGTTTTAAGTTGTTTGTTTATTATCAAATGATGTCAAAATTTTAGTAGTTAAAATCTATCCAGTTTTATATTTTCTGAAAATTCCCTCAAAATTGTCTGCATTTTAATTAGTGTAAGTACATTTTAATTGTAAAACAAGTCCTAAATCTTCTGATAATTATGTTATTATAGAGTTCTAAAGAAGAAATGAATTTTTTCGAAAGCTCGGCTATTAGAAAAAAGTTATATTATAAACAGAATCCCCATTATTTCTTTATACTATTGGTAGTATGCGGCCGTTACCTACAAACACATGTATTTATCAGGCGCCATAAGGTCATGACCCATCTAATTAATTTTAAAAACAGTACTAATCAAGAGAAGAAAGTTCCAATACTCAAGATTATTAGGACCCTGCATAGTTTATTCTTTATTTCAATTTAATTTTGGGACATTGGAAAAATAAGATTCAAAATAAAAAACACTTACACTACTAAACAAATGATTTTCACATAAACGTTTATTTATTCAACATTGCCACAGTTTCGTACCCACTGACAAAGAATGTCGGGCCTCATCACGGGGAACTTAAAAAAGCTCACCAATTTATTTTTCTTTTTTCTTTTATTGTTGCATCCAACATACGCCCACTCTATTTTTCTGGCAGACATACTTGCTTTAATTAACAGTTTCGCAAGAATGAAACGAACTCCAGTTTCGTAGAGTTAGAAATTCACGAGTTTGACTCGAAAACGAGCAAAAAAACAATAACCACTATGATGTAAACAATACAGGTAAGCGATTCGTACATCTTCAACGATTATCCGATCTATCCGCTGTTTCGCTGTAAACTACTGGCAGCGCGCGGCGCCGAGCAAATCTCGGACACCTTTCCCGGCGGCGAGATGCAACAATACAGTTGCGAAACGTCAACTATTTAATTTTTTTTTATTGGATGTTAACCAAATAATATATCACTCTAAGATAACAACAAAAGGATTGTTAACGAAAACAATTTAGAAACTTAATATCTGGGTAATATATGCGGAACAACAGAGTAAAAGTACTGATAATATGGGTTTCATGCAGGATATAAGGTCTATATGTTTCCTGAGGATGCAACAATTAAGTTGCGAAATGTCGACAATTTAAAAAAATACTTAATATTTTTTTACTGGCTCTTAACCTCAAATAATACACCACTCTAACAAAATTTTTTTAACATTGTTCGGCCATATTGGATTTTTACCAAAATATTATCATGCCATCCCCATATGACCCTTAATTTTTGGTCAAAATTTGAAGACGAACGGGTAAGTAGTATTTAAGCTATGTCGCGAACTGACACACAGACTGACAGACGGACCGACGGAATTGATAAAATATGTTGCAACAATAATATGTAACTAAGAACGCTAAAACGTGAAGATATGTAAATCGTGAGAGGGTAATTCATTCATTCATTAATTCATGATTACAAACATTTATTTGGCCGCAATTTTGTTCCGCCATTTTGAATTAGTAACACAGTTTTACTAGTTGAGCCCTATATCACAATTAGTTATGGCATACAATTTGAAATCCTACGTAGTTTTTTCAGGCTGAATTTTGAAATATTTTATTATACGACCAATTTTTTCCGCCATTTTGGAATCGTACCAACATTTTGTAACACAATTTTATCAGTTGATTCCAACATAATACTTGATGTTTATGCAAAATTTGAAATAAGTTGATAGTTTTTTCATAATAATTATTTTAACATTTCACTACGCCGTCATTTTGTTTCGCCATTTTGGATTTTTGCAAAAATATTGCCAGGTCATACCCATATGACCCTTAAAAATCTGAAGTCAATCGGGTAAGTAGTCTTTAAGCTATGTCGCGAACTGACAGACGGACCGAAGGAATTGATAAAACATATTTTTTTGCCATCTAGGGACGCTAAAAGATAAAGACGTGTAAAACCTGAGAAGGTGATTTTTTCACTATTACATACTTTTTATTTGGCCGCCATTTTGTTCGGCCATCTTGAATTAGTGCCAGAATTTTATTAGTTGATCGCTATACCACAATTAGTTATGACACACGATTTGAAATCAAGCCATTAAGCAGTTTTTTTAAGCTCAATTTTCAAATATTTTATTATGCCGCCATTTTGTTCCGCCATCTTAGATTCGTACCAAAATTTTACCACTTCATTTCAACATAATACTTGATGTTTTGGCAACATTTGAGATAGATTGAATGAGTAGTTTTTTAATAATACTTTTTTTAACACTTCACTAGTTTGCCATTTAGTTTCGCCATATTGAATTTTTACCAAAATGTTACCAGTTCATCCCCATATGACCCTCAATTTTTGACCAAAATTTTAACTCAATCGGATAAGTAGTTTTTTAGCTCGGAAAGTGATTTTTTCACGATTACAAAACTTCCCTTTTAGGAGAGAAGTAAAAAGGATACGTCGGTTTTAAATATATTACCTAAATTTGAAAGTTTCTTTTTTGGTCGGTTTAATGGTTCTTTTGGGCATTAATAACACCTTGATCTAAACGTGGCTGCATTTCCTTATTTGAGCCCTGGTTTCTTTTGAAATTATCTTTGGCATCTTTAATAATGTAATTTTTTGTGTTTTGCAAGTAAAAATGAATATAGATACCTACTTACAAAAGGTGCTCGAAAAGGTATAAGGGTAATGGGTACCATAGACGTTAAAGTGGTGGTAATAATATGAACGCCAAATAATATAGCCACTTATTTGGGATCATGGTATAGAGAGCAAATAGATGTAATACAAGTTTTGTATTGAATAAATCCTAATTTGCTATCGTACTTAGAAATAACCAGTTTGAAAGAAAAATTGTACCAGTTTTGATTAACTTGTTTTTTTCTCTTCACATCATTGAACCGATTTAAATATTTGCAGTCTAAGTTTAAATTTTCAGGACTACCTATTTACATAATATTATATATAATATTCGATACCCAGAGTTGTGGGTATCGAATATTCCTATTAATATAACATGAACCCAAATTCATAGTGCCTAGTTTTCCTATCGCATACACTACCTGCTTGCTTAGTGCCGAATTTATGTCCGCCCGTTCATTCATATGTCACAAAAATAAATATGATTACCTTGACAAACTTGATTGGCCAGGTAAGCCAAATCAGTATGTATTGCCTCAATTTATAAAATACTGTAAAATAGACTTTAAGATGTCGGGAAATTGACCTATCATGTCATTATTATACGAGGAGTAGTAAATTAAATTAAACGGATATTTAAATATATAAGGGATACATATTAGTTTATCGATTGTGTTTTGTGTACACCTGCATAGACTTGGTATTTTTTTAGCAACAAAAACTAGAACTCCATGTGGGCAATACCTACGTTGCAAAGTAGAATAACCTACTTTCAAAATCTGAGGTTTCCACTCAAACTGGAGCTATTCAAGAATATATGGAAGGTAAATACCCCTTTCAAAAACAAAAATTCACACCATTGTGTTATTTTTATGCTTTGTAGAGATGTGTCTTAGAAAGCATAAATAACTTGTTATTTTTATTTCAGAGGCGTCTCGTCGTCCCAGACTACTATTTTTTTATTTTACACATTTATCACGGCATTCTTGTTTCGGGCATTCTTGATTCGGGAACTTGAAAAATCGAACAAGATTTTACCTATTTTTATCTGTTTTGTTTTTGATTCGGGCACTACCGAAATAATCACATGCAGGTGTTCTTGTTTGGTGCACTATTCGGAAAGGATTTGTTTAATCGTTTAGGTTTGGTATAATGGATGAAATTTACCTGCTAATTACGGTCTCGAATCACACTTACACTTATCACCCTTATTTAGTTACTAATTGTATTTGGTGTTGTGTAGTAGTGAAATATTTATCAAATTGTGGAGCTGAATTTGGTTGAATCAAAAAGAGGCTAACCTGTCTTATTATATTTGGGTTAGGTTAGGTCACTGTGGCGAAAGTCACAGGAATTGGAACTTGTCGGGGAGTATAGAGAAGACGAGAAAATTCGAAACATATTAGAATGTGTGCTGCTTTGGTGCATCTACACAAACTCAGTAGATGATGGCTGGCTCTCTATAATTGATTAATGACTATTTTGTAGAAACGTACTACAAACGTAGTTGAAGGATGGCATAGTAGACTAAATAAAAAGATTGGAAAATCACACCCAAACATATACGAACTAATGAAAATTTTACTAGATGAAACGACATATTATAAAAATATCATGCAACGGGATGAACTGATAATGCCTACACCGAAAAGAGTAAAAAAGTATCGTGACATAGATGCAAGAATCCAGTATATTATTACAGCGTTTCTAGAAGACAACCTCTCCTTAAAGGATACTTTAGAAAGACTGTCCTATGTTGTGAAATATGAATAATTCATTAATACCACCGCAATTTTGTATATAGTGTAAATATTACAGAAACTATTATTTGATTACTTAAATGACGAAGCTCAAACAGCGAATGAATACCTTTAAACACGCCAAAGTAAAAAGATAATTTTCTAATCTCATCAATTTTAAAAATGTGTCAGTTTTTACTTTGCCAGTCCTAAACCTGGATAAAGTGTGAAGGTCATCAAAAGGGTGTTTATATTAATAATTTTCTTCCTACAGGAAAATCCAAATTCAAAAATGTAATTTATAGTTTATAGCGTTTTTTTTTTAGAAATTACTAAAATAATGTATTCCCTACATTTTCGACATAATATATTATACACTGTTAGTGCCCGAAACAGGAATTTAAATAGGTCATTAACTGTCCTTACTCAGGTGTAATTAAGTGTGGGTTCCGAAACAAGAATTTTTGGGAAAGTGCACGAAACAAGAACAAATCTTTATCACAGAATAACCCGAGGAAACAAAAATTAAAAAAGGAAATACAAGATTTACGTAGCAGCGTTAAATCCTTTGATAACAAGAAAACTACTACCCGTGAAGACATTTTGGAGTTTAAGAGTAAAATTTTTTCACAGGAAGCTGCTATGCGTGAATTCTCAATTTTTACTTTTAGATAAGAGCGCTAAAGGAGCCAGGTATTCAAATGAGTATAAACAGTTTGCTCTTACGCTATATTTGTTAGGACCTAAAGCCTACAAAAAAATTATCACGATGTATTCGGTTACCATCACCAACCACTCTGAACAAAATTACTCAGCCCTGGCAAATCTGTCCGGGTTTTAATGAATTTATTTTTCTGTTCTGATCTGGAGTTAAAGGTACCATTAATGCATAAAGAAGCGAAAGATTGTATAATTTGTATTGACGAAATGTCAATAAAGTCAAATCTTTTTTGCAATATTTCTAGGGACATCATTACAAGATTTGAGAATTTTAATAATCATAAATCAAATAACACTGCTACCAGTTCATTAGTAGTTATGGCATGTTGTGTTTCGCATAATTGGAAACAACCTATTGCTTATTTTTTTTACAAAAAATTCAACAATTGTAATTGATTTAAAAGAAGTCATTTTTGAGTCTGTCAGAAAACTAAAAAATATCGGATTAAATGTGTTGGCAGTTACATCTGAACAGGGACCAAATTTTTACAAATTAGTTAAAAGTACTCTAAAGCTATCCATAGATACTCCATATTTTTTTGTGGATGACTGTCCTATTTTTTATTTCTTTGATGTGCCACATTTAGTAAAATCCACACGAAATAATTTCTTTTCTTATAATTTTAATCTTAATGAGGGTATTACAAAAAAATAATATTTAGTTACTGCTTATGAATTAGATAAAACTAAGCCATATCGATTAACTCCCAAACTAACTGACGATCATATATTCCCAAACAGCTTCAAAAAAATGAAAGTGAAATTAGCTTCCCAAGTCTTTAATCATTTGGTGGCAGTTGCCATGCACACCTATATTGAGTATGGAAAATTACCTACAGATGCTACAGTAACAGGAAACTTTGTTGAAAATATAAACAAATTGAATTTTTATATAAAATGGATAAAATGTTTTTTAACTTAAACGTTGTTGATCAATCAGGAAAAAATGTAACACATTAAAATTTATTTATGGCTGAAGATTATAAGTATATCCGCAGTATTAAAGCTTTGGGAAAAATTAAAATACAAAAACTATAGGTTTTTATTAACACGGCACTTAAACCAAGATTGATTGGAACATTTTTTGGCCAAATCCGCAATGCATGTGGAAACGCAAGAAATCCGACTGCAATTCAGTTTTGTAAGGCGTTCAAAAAATTGTTTGCTCTAAAAGTTCTGGAAGAGACCGAAGGCAGTCATTGTTTGGAAGATGCAACATAAATTTTATTTACCATTACACCGGAACTACTAATAAGGAAAAGTGACATTTTTCAAGTCAATAAAAATGATAATTTAAAACCAGTTAAAGTATATACTAATGATTATTCTAATTTAAAAACAGAAGAATGAAATGCTTTAACTTATGTGGGGGTTACTTTTTACGAAAATGTCTTTTGAAACATTCATGTGACATATGCCTTGATTATTGCAACCAGACCAATGTGGAACAGTATAACAGGTTTTGTCAATTGAAGGCATACGAAGGAAGCCAACGATCATTATGGGGGTTTAACAGTACCTCCAAATGATTTTTTAAGTTACTTAATTTACTTAAAAAATACTTTTGTTAAATATTTTAAGGATGTTTGTATACGGGTAGGAGTAGGAAAGAGTTAAAAAAAATATATATCACATATACCGTTTTCACACCCATGTCAACATTTCCCTCTTCAGTATCTGCGCACTTTGTATATTAGTGTAAGAATTTATTACACGCTTAAGCTTGCTAATAGAGAAATCAAGACTCAAACTTTAAATAAACAAAATCGCAAACTAACAATTTTACAAAACCTGTAAATCAACACTTATTTTAATTTCGTTTAAAAAGCTGAAATTTTGTTTAAAAGCTAACCTAGCGGTTAAGGGATTAGTTTTACTTTTGATGGACGAAGTCGTAATTGAAATTTTTACGAAAATGTTTCTAGACCATCCCCTGATGCTAAAAACACAGCGCTAAAACCAATAAACCGATTTCCTTAAAATTTTGTATTTAGTTTTTTTGTAAATCCGTTTTGTTTTGTTTTCTATCTACCCCTAAAATTTAATAATAAAATAGGGAAGTTTACTTGAAGAAAAATACGAAAAAATGTTTTCAAAAATGACTATAACCATTTTTCTCAAATTTTGTATGTTAATAATATACCATTACTAGTTTTTTGTTTATTTACCTATCGCCAAAATTAAGGGTAGTTTATTTGAAAAATAAAAAATCAATTTTCTTACACCTCAGTCTTAATGGGGAAAAGTTTCTTCTCTTAAGTGTCCGATGCAACTTGAAGAGGAAAACGATTTGCTACATTGTTGGGACACCACAGGCGAATTTGACCAAAATCTTGGCCATAATTATTTAAATGCGCATTTGAAATAAAACAAACATTGCATGGAAAGAAATGTTGATATATTAAAGAAAAATAAAGTTTTTAAACATTTGTTATCAATGTATGCCCTTTAACACCCCCTAAATCAACCCCTTTATTTTTAAAAGGCATCACATTTTTTTTTATTAAAAAAAAACTAACATTAAAAAACCTAATGTATGTATCGATCATTGGAATGTATTACAACTTTTTTTAATTTATACATAGTATGTGTAATTTTTTTATATAAGTACAGGGTGATTTACAATAGATGGTACACAGCGAAATCCATAGTTTTTAAATATCTATACAATTAACGATTTACCTACTTATAAAATAATCCTAACCTTATTAAATTATGACTAATAGTTGAAGTGTCCTTAATTTTCCTCATCCCCAACACTTTCTTTATTGCTATCAATTTCACTATCACTATCGCTATCAATTTTACTTTCCTTTTGAAATAGTTCTGGCTCGTCAAAAAACGTTATGACTTCTGAAGGATATTTTTTTAGTTTTTTTATCGATAATTTTTTCATACCAGAAATTAAAGGATCGGATGTTACTAATAGATTATGAAAAATATCCTCCATATTTTGTCTTCTAGAGAATTTCCTGAAATGAAATTTTCTGTATCTTTTAATATCTTTGTTTCGTGATTCCTGGGCTTCTTCGCCAAGTTGCCCAATTGGAACCATGAAACAAGATATAATTTCACTGCTATGAATGAGGATTTTGTGGACAGAAGTGGGCATATTATACCATGGATATAAATCCACAAATTTTTTGGCCGTATCATGGCAATAATCCCTAAAACTATTAATTTTTATTCGATAGCCACTTGAAATAGTCAACAATATTACTCTAAATCTAGATATCAGTTCGATATGTACACCTGTAATTTCAGAGGCTTTGGAAGGATTTTCAAAAAAACGGCGAGCAGTATTGCCGTCATTAGTACTGCCAAAGCCTGGTTTTGGCCTGTCAACAATTAGTCCCATTTCTTTCAAAAATAAATCTTGGATTCGTTTTTTATTAGCTGCAAGTTTTTCCTTATTCTCTGCACCTCGTGCTTGCCATTGTTTAATCTCCATTTTATATGAAAGGTGTAGTAAACACTCAAAAAAACGAATCCAAGCATGCAGTGATGACAAACCGAACTGATATCTAGATTCGTCTGACACATTTTGTTTTAAAACCTTATGGATATTGTTAAAATCTTTAGATGTAAGGTTACAAATATAACACCTTTGGGTAGAAGAATTTTCAGTTATGGCATTACATACCTTACCATCGATCATAGTAAAAAACAACTTATGTTTTACTAACAAATCTCCTAACTGAACCTTAATTTTAGTTGGCTGTAAAATATTTATTTGATCATCAATATATTTTTTTTCGTTAACTGTAAGCTCTGTTGTTTCGTGTTTAAATTGTATTCTAATAGGTCTGCAAAATCGTGTTGAGGAAGGTCTGGGATTTTGCCAGATAACCAGATTTTTTTCTGTCACCGTTAATTAACTGTATAGGGACAAGTGATGTAAAAAAAATATTCGCATCTGAAACATTTGAGTCCAAAAACTGTTGCTTGTACTGACTCATCCCAGAACCTCCATCACATCCCGATTTAAAAATTAAATGCAAGTTATTACATTCCTCTGGTCTTATGGAATCTAAAACTTCTTTAAGCGACTCGCATAGCCTTAATATTGTATGATTCAGTAGACTCTGAAGAGGCACTTCAGCAATATCATCTGAAATATTTACATTATCTGGGTAACATCTTTTTTTTGCTGCAGTAATCGCTTCATAATTCGGATATAGATTTGATTTGTGACTTTTTGCCGAGCTTCTTATTAAATTGTATTGAAACTTTGTCAATCTAGCTTCCACAAAGAGTGACAAAGCCTCGTCTGATGAAAATGGTACTTCGTTTTCTTTTTCAACTGCTTTTTTATATTTAGATGCACGAGTATGTGTTGAAAAAGCAACATTTTTGAGCACCTCTGCCGCACTTAGCTTTTTTTCTGATCTGTATCCCATTTGAGCAGCATAGGTCAGCTCTTCAGGACTTCGTTCAGAACGAAGATCTTCAGTTTTTCTCCTTTTCGTTCGCTCACTAGAAGATAAAAATTCAGTTTCGGGTCTGCCTGCTCTATTCGACTTTGGTGTCTCGAAAGTTTGAACTGTTGCAGAAGAAAACTCTAACTCGGTATTCAGCCAATCAGAATTTTGATTTTCGAATGCAGTTTTATTTCGGGATGCAGCCGACCATTTTGTGTGGTATTGGTAAATATATGTTTTTATAACACTTTGGGAGTTTACCGACAATTCATCAACTTTCATAGCCAAAGAAATTTTTTCTACTAAATACTGGCACTGCTCCTCTTTGTTCTTGGAATGATAATCCCTCAGCCATGTGAAAAGTTGGCTTCTTTTAAATAAAGCAGACTTCGCTGCAGATCCTAAAATAAAATAATATGTTTATTACTTTATGTAATTCGGAATAGTACCTATACCTAAAATTATAAATATATCATTGAATTTACCTCAATAAATAAACTACCTGATCAAACCCTATTGCTTAGGCCCTAACATATTCACCGGGTGTAGGGTCGGAATGGAAAAATATTATTATGTAAATTGCAGGTAATTAAAAATAAGGAAATTAAAATGAGTAGGTACTCCGACCCTGTCTTAGCTGGAGGTAAATTTAGGTTCTTTTATAGACAAACAGATCAATAAAGTTTTATAATTTCTCTATAACAATAAACCAAATAACAACAGACAAAATAATATGATCTGTAAAATAAAATAGATATAGACATCGAATTATTTATTCACAATTCAGTTAGAAGCGCAAGCAAAAAAGTTAGGGCCCTTTAAAAGGGAAAAAACGCGTATACGTAGCGCCCCCTATGAGTAAGAGCAATAATAACATCAAATTCAAATTTGTCGTATCCAAAAACCTCCCAATTCTAATTTTTCAACTAATTATCTTTAGTATTTTTTAAGTTATGGGAAAAAAAAAACGTTTTAAAAAAAATATAACACCCTGTATAACAATTAACATATTTGCCCCCACATTTATTGTGTATATCATATTATTGTAGCCTAAAGAATCACCCTATGCTTTATTGTTAAGGGAAACCCTGTATTTAAATAAATATAAAAAAATTAAAAAAAACAAGCGGCCATTTTATAGAGTTTATGTCCGCCATCTTTGACATCAAAATTGCCATTATATATTTTGAAAAGCTCAATCAATTTTCTATAAAACGGCATTGAATTTATTATATTGGTTTAACATAATACTAAGATGAAAGGTAAATAAAATGAATATGCTTTGGATTTTCCCCTGAATTTTTTATGTAAAATAAATTATTAAATCACTCTTATTTTGTATTTTTTCGGCAAGATCGCAAATTATCGCAGGAAGTCAAAGTTTAGTCTTTTAAAACGTAGTTTAAATAAGAGTTTAAGCCTAATTAGGACGCTTAAATAGGCTTTAATGGGTACTTTATGTCCAAGTAAAAAAAATAATAATATTTTTTATCAATAATTTTAACACAAAATTTTTAAAAAATTATTGTTAAAAAAGTTTTATAAATATTTTCACTAAATACAAAATTTGAGCTTCTACTTACCACCAGCAATGGGCTCCATATTAATTTGTTCAGTTATTCACAAATAGATACTTCAAAACTGGACACAAAAGTCACTAATTTTTTAATTCGCTTTAACAAAATTGCAACCACACTTATCGAATGTCAACTTTGAACTAATAAATTTGGGACATGACCATCTATTTAAATGGGAGGGTGGCGGAATATAATACCCAGGTAACTATATAATAAAACTAAAATGGGTTTTACCCATAATTATCAAGTTGGATTTTTGGAATTATGACCACGAATTCCCAAAAATTCGCGGCCGGTGACTTGTGTGGGGTTGTAAATTGTCTATTCCTTATTTTAAGATATTTACCCTGCTTCTGATATTTAAAGCAACCATTTAAATCGTATTTCACCACTTATTTTCACGAAAATCCGTTTTTGTACTGTGGAATAGTAATAGGTTTTCTTACTGTCCTGCATCAATCAGTATTTATTCACAAAAAAAAGTTTTAAGAAGGCTTTATAAAACATTTTAATTTATATTTTAAAGCACTTATGACTATTTGATGTTAATATTAAAACCAAAATGTTTTAAGACAAGGGCAAACTGTTTAATAAAGGGATTTAATGACAACAATAAGGCTTTCATATAAAATTTATTTAATATAAATGCTTAACAGTTTTGTGGTTTGGTTTTATGTGCGTGAGCGTTAAAACCCTTGCTTTGGATGAATGGCTCTTGTAGTGTTTTTGACTCAAATTAAGACACCTATAAAGTTACCGACTCAAAACTGCGATAAAGTTATCATGAATCCATTTAAGGCATTTAAAAAATGTTTATTTTATAGTTATATAGAGTTAAAAATAATCTACACTGTAAGCTGCGTGCGTATTGACATATTTATTTCCTAGTATTTATGGCGCAAGAGCCTTTCAGTTCTTATTAGATTATAATTTCTGGAGAATGTAAGTTGCTACCTAGAGTGTGAAGACGGTCTTGAGAAAAGGAAAGACACAGGTTTGGCTTATTAAATGCATACCAGTTTAATCTTGTGGATAATTTCAGTTTTTTAAAAACATTGATTTTTGTTGGAATAATGTAGTTTCTACGTATGTGAGTTCCCGTTACACCACCTATTAGATTTACGACTATTAGTTTGAAGAATCAGCCATTTAAGTGTTATGCTATTCGGATATTGCTTTTTTTAGGGAACATGTATTCCCATTCTCTATTTCTAAGAACTTGATAGAATGTTTTTGAAGTACAATCGATTTTGATATCCTGTCGAGAACGTATTGATTGTCGTTCGCATAATTTTTGTAATTTAAATTAAACTAATTGATGGAAGTTCTTTTTATAATTTCGCAAATATAATTAATACAGTTTTATTTTACATTTGTTGTTAATACCTATCAAAATTGGTCTATAAGTTAACCCTTTATTAAATTGAACATCTACTACTCTAAATATTATTATGAATACCTAAAGTAACTAATACAGTTATTGATGGTTCCCCGTAGATGTATTCATTGCGATAAAATATCGCGCGGCCTCGTTTACCTCGCATCTAGCTGTTAGGTGCAGGTGTTCGCGGTGATTTACGCCCGCTCGCAAAAAAGGCGGCTTTTGAAAGCACAACAAAGAAGTGAGAGAACTGTTCCTTTCTTAAACTGTGGTATAGTAGATCGAAATAAAAGATTAGCCAGATATAAAAATTACCTTCTAAAGTTGTTAATATCTGCAAATTGTGACCTTACACATATACATTCGAATAACTTATTATATTGCTTTCGTATTTATTTCTGATAACTACGCATTTAAATTAAGACCGAATACAATATGTAATTGAGACATTATACACGCGATACCAACTGGACATAAAATAATTCACTATAATTGCAACATAATATTGTGTGATTGTGGCCTACCACCCGTGAATCAAAATTGTTACATTTTTGTGATCCAACACCCTACGTTATACCGTTGATTGAAGGAAAAAGGAAGGTGCGCAACCTTATGGACGAATTCGTGAAACTGCTGATTTAATTCCAATTACGTTTCAGCTGCTGTACGGTGGAGCCGCTCTACGGCAAACGCATAAAACACCCATTCTCAGTCGTTCGGCTCTCGCTGTGATGACCGTCGGCTGCGGCGTTGATCGGGAAACGATGAGATTCGTGGAAGACGGTGGCGCGCAATATTATTATGGTTTATTGATCACTCAAACGTTATTATTTAATCTAACAAAAATTCTATCGCTTTAGCCGTTAACAGGGCCGTAGCAATTATAGGTGTTAACAATAGGAAAAAACTTTGTGTTAATGTATTATTAAAAAATAGAGATTATTTTAAACCTAAATTTAAATGTACAAAGTATCGTTACTTACCTTTAAGACAAAATTTATTTTTTACATTATTCTGAACTAATAACGGTATAGGGTGCCTCAAAATTGAGCGTTTTTTCAATGTTTCTGACAAATAAAACCCTTCATCAGTGCTAATTTATGATGAGGAACGAAACATCGGGTCAAAAATCTAATCACGTAATATTGTCGACGAAAAAAAATGGCAATGAGAATGAATAACTTCCGGATTAGAACAAAAAAGTGAAATATTATTGAATTAGGTACTTCTTTTTTGGTTCTAATAAAAGAGGTAGAGACAAATACATTTTACATTTCCATTACCGCGGGATTTCCGTTCCTCGGTAATCATTATTAACTAGCATCGATGATGATGGGTTTTTTAGCCCGAAATATCGGAAAAATCTTAAGTGTGATACGCTGTTGGATTTAGAATTAAAATTACTGTTTATTAAGAAGAACACAAAATTTTTGAGTATTTAAAATGCCAAATTTATGATGAGATGAATCGTCAAATCGTAAACATATTTTTATAGAGGGAATACGGTGGCTGTGATGATGTGACATTTATTTGAAAATATCCTGAATTTCAAAACGGCATTTGATTGAGTACAAAATTGCGCAACTTTGCCACAATTTAAATTTTTCCATATCTCGTATAGCTTTTCCCAATTGTCACCCTAGAAACTGGCATACCCTGTACACCATGTGAGCCATTTTCCCTGTAAAATATCTTTTTTTACATTGACTTGAGCAAAGATAAGTAAAAGCAAAGTTGAAATATAATGACTTTATTTCAAAATTTTCAAACAAAACGTAATTTAGAAATAATACATATTTAAAACAACAGGTAAATAAATATGCAATGATTGCATTAAAAAGATGAAAAAATGTAAAAATAAACTTACATTTAACTATTAAATAGGTACTATCCACAAATATTGAATACATACAATTTACGCAACTGGTATGCTTTCTACTTCCCTCGTAAAAGGGAAATGTTGTAATCGTAAAAAAATCAGTCTCCGAGATTTTTTTGGATCTTCACGTTTTAGCGTCACTAGATGACGAAAAACAGGTTTTCTCAATTCTGTCGGTCTGTCTGTTCGCGGCGTAGAAACAAAATGGCGGCCTAGTGAATTGTTAAAAAAATTAATATTAAAAAACTACTCATCCAATTTATTTAAAATTGCAAAACATCAAGTATTATGTTGAATTTAAGTGGTAACATTTTGGTACGAATCTAAGATGGCGGAACAAAATTGAGGCTTGATAAAATATTTAAACATTCAGCCTGAAAAACTACTTAAAGGTTTGATTTCAAATTATGGGTCATAACTCATTGTGGTATTATAGGGATCAACTAGTAAAATTCAAGGTGGCCGACCAAAATGGCAGCCAAATAAAAGTATGGGATCGTGAAAAACTCACTCATTCACGTTTTACACGTCATTACGTTTTAGCGTCCTTAGATGCCAAAAAAATATGTTTTATCAATTCCGTTGGAACGTTTGTCGGTATGTCTGTCTGTCAGTTCGCGGCATAGCTTAAAGACTACTCACTAGTACTCATCCGATTGATTTAAAATTTTTACAAAAATTAAGGGTCATATGGGTACGACCTGGTAATATTTTGGTAAAAATCCAAAATGGCGGCCTAGTGAAATGTTAAAAAAATTATTATGAAAAAACTGCTTATCCAATTTATTTCAAATGTTTGTCATAAACATCAAATATTATGCTGGAATCAACTGATAAAATTTTGGTACCAATCCAAGATGGCGGAACAAAATGGCAGTATAATAAAATATTTAAAAATTCAGCCAGAAAAAACTACTTAATGGACTGATTTCACATTGTGTGCCATAACTAATTATGGTATACGGCTCAACTAGTAAAAATGTGTTACTAATTCAAAATGGCGGAATAAAATTGCGGCCAAATAAAATTTTTGTAGTATAAAGATGTTGTTGAAAATCATTCTAAAACCTTTTGTTCAATGTATGTTTTTCGATCTAGACAACATACAATTTTTACAGAGTTAATTAATAAATTGGCTTTGAGTTCCGAAGATGATAAGCGGTATAAAATTCCCTATAGTTTTAATACATTAGCTTGGGGACACCAAGATATTGCTTTGTATCAATGGAATGCAGAACATGAAGATTTAGATATATTTATGTAGATATTATAAGGTATTTAAATTTGTTGTTTTTGAAACCAAAGTTAGTCTTCATAAGTCTTTCATAAAATGTGCTTAGAAACTTTTGACAAAGAAATTGATAACAGTTATTTTAAAACATATGAAAAACGACTTTCCACTTTTAAAAAATGGAAAGGAAAATTGAGACCAGAAGTGTTAGCTGGAGCTGGCTTTTACTATACTTCAATCAATGATATTTGTAAATGTTTTTATTGTGGTATTGAAATTTTTAATTAATTAAGTTATGATGATCCTATTGTGAAGCATAAGAAATTTGCTAGGAATTGTGATTTAAATAACTGTTTATGGAAAAATAGGAATCGAATAATTGTAACCATTCAAAATAAGTCTTCAAGCTACACATTTTATATAGTATTATTAATATCCTTATTTATGAACTTTTACATATATTTAAATTAAGTATTTTATTGTTATTTTTTTACAACTGCTTTTGCTTTCGTGGTGAAAGTATCTGCTTAATGTTAATAAATTTGGAATATAATTATTAATTTGTTTTAATGACTATCAGTAGATCTCAATTTATTCTTCTCAAAATCACCCTTTCAGGATTTATATATCGTCACGTTTTAGAGTCTCAAGATGCCAAAAAACATGTTTTATCAATTCCGTCGGTCCGTCTGACAGTCTGTCTGTCAGTTCGCGACATAGATTAAATACTACTAACCCGATTGACTTCAAATTTTGACCAAAAATTAAGGGTCATATGGGGATGGCCTGATAATATTTTGGTAAAAATCCAATGTTAAAAAATGTTTGTTAGAGTGGTGTATTATTTGTGGTTAAGATCCAGTAAAAAAAACAAGTTTTTTTTTTTAAGTATTGACGTTTCGCAACTTAATTGTTGCATCCTCAGGACACATATAAATATCTTATATCCTGCATGAAACCCATATTATCAGATATTAAGTTTCTAAATGGTTTTCGTTAACAATCCTCTTGTTTTTATGTTAGAGTGGTGTATTATTTGGGATTAGGATCTGGTAAAAAAAAACAAAAGTCTATTTTTAAATTGTCGACGTTTCGCAACTTTATTATTTTCGTTAACGATCTTCTTGTTATGTTAGAGTGGTATATTGTTTGGGGTTAGGAAATATTTGAGGGCCAATGGAGTAGGTAAAGACTAATATGGGTTTAATGCAGGATAGAAAATCTATGTGTCCTGAGGATGCAACAATAAATTGGCGGAACGTCGGCAATTTACTGAATCCTAACCCCAAATAATACACCACTCTAACATAACAACAAAGGGATAGTTAATGAAAACCATTCTGAAACTTAATATCCGGGATATCTTGTTGACCAACGGAGTAGTTAAAGACTGTTAATATGGGTTTCAATTTAATTTAAATTTTGCACAAAAATTAAATGTAAAAATGGGATACTTTTTGGATTTATTTTAAATTATGCCAAAAGTGAAGTGTGGCATAGGTAGAAAGGAAATGGTAAACATATTGGTAGGAATCCAATATGATGGAACAAAATGGCGTCCAATAAAAATGAAGAGGCAGTATATGTAACCCATATATACTATGACTATGTACTGAACTAATTTGGATCACACTTCACTCTTCCTAATAAAAGTAATAATTCATAACGAGGGAAGTTCCGGGTAAAACAATTTACCGATTTTTTTACATACTACGACATGAAAGTTATATTTAGTTATTTAATTAAAAATTTTAACACGCGCTATACATGCAGTTTTTTAAATATTAGTATATATTTTTGTTAACGCTATTTTGCTGCTATTACTTAAAAAATTATGCGAAACGTCTAATTAAAAAAAAATATTCTGAACTAATTAAAAAATTAAAGAAAAATATTGTTCATAAAAGATTTTAATTTTTTTGCACTGACTAGAGCATAGATCAATAAATGCAAAAAAACATGTAATTTACAAATAATACATAATCAAAACAAAGTTAAATAAATATGCAATGTTTGCTTTAAAAAGAGAATCAAAATTTAGAGAAAATGTAAAAATAAACTTACATTCAACTACTAAATAGGTAATATCCAAGGTACTATCCATAAATATTGAAAACATAAAATTTGCGCCACTGGTGTTGTTTTTTTACATACTACAACATGAAAATTTTATATATATTATATATATATATATATATATATATATATATATATATATTAGATTTTTAAATATAGTATAGATGCCATTTTGCTGCTATTACTTAAATAATTATGCGAATTGTCCAAATTTCTGCTTGAGACATTTTTTTCTTATATTATATCCTTAGGTCTTGACAATAGGAAAAAACCTTGTGCTATTTTATGATTACAAAATAAAGCAGATTGTTTTAGGTCTACGTTTAAATCTAAATTTTGATTTACAAATTATTGTTACTTACCTTTTTTCAAGAGAAAATTTATTTTTTGCATTGTTCTGAACTAATAAAGATACAGGGTGTCCCAAATTTGAGCGTTTTCCAATGTTTCTGACAAATAAAACCCTTCATAAGTGCTAATTTATGATGAAAAAAAAAATGGCAGTGAGAATGGATTTTTAAATAACTTCCGGACTAGAACAAAAAAGTGAAATATTTTTGAACTAGGACTTTTCTAATTCTAATAAGAGAGGTAGAGACAAATATTTTATAGTTCAATTACCAAATTTTTGCCCGCTTTAAGATGACGTAGGTAATGGAATTTTTGATCCGACGTGGGCTTTCCGTCCCTCCGCAATCATTATTAACTAGTATTGATTATGGGTTTTTAGTCCGAAATATCAGAAAAATGTTAAGTGTGATATGCTGTAGAATTTAGAATTAAAATTAGTGTTTATTAAGATGCACCCAATATTTTTAATATTTAAAAAGCAAAGTTTCGTTCGGATATAAATCGTCGAATCGTAAACTTAATAATGTATTTTGGTAGAAGGAAAAACGTGGCTGTGATGATGTGACATTTATTTGAAAAATATCTTTTTTCCCGGATATCTTCGTCAATTTCAAAACGGCATTTGATTGAGCACAAACTTGCGCAACTTTCCACAATTTAAACTCTTCCGTATATTGTATGGCTTCTCCCAATTGTCACCCTAGACATTGGAATACGCTGTACACAAGGTGAGGGATTTTCCCTGTAAAATAGCTTTTTTTTTTAATTAAAAATTAAAGAAAAATATTGTTCATAAAAGGTTTTATTTTTTTTGGAATGATTAGAGTATAGATAATTAAAGCTAAGTTGAAATATAATGACTTTATTTCAGAATTTTCTTACAGAACATGTAATTTACAATTAATAGATAATCAAAACCAAAGGTAAATAAATATGAAATGTTTGCGCCAAAAAGATTATGAACATTTAGAAAAAATGTGAAATTAAACTTAAATTTAACTACTGAATAGGTACTATCCATAAATATTGAATACATTCAATTTACACATCTGGTATTTTTTTACATACTACCTACAACATGAAAGTTATATTTAGTTATTTAATTATAAATTTTAGCGCGCGCTATACCTGTAGATTTTTAAATAATAGCATAGTATAGTTTTGTTAATGCCATTTTGCTGCTATTACTGAAATAATTATGCGAAACGACCAAATTTCTGCTTGAGACATTTTTTCCTTAAATTATTTTCGTGAGTTAAACACATGTTAACGAGTACCAGCGATTCCGTTCGCGTATGACGTTAACGAAAGGGATATAAATTGGTACTTAGATCACCTTATTTTTTTATAAATTTTAGAAACCACGTTGTTGCTTTTTCTTTCAATTTTCGTCAACAGGGGCTTGTGATATTTTTATTTATAAATTATTTCCGATTTTTTGGAACACCCTGTATACATTTAAAAAAAAT
Source organism: Kuschelorhynchus macadamiae (assembly GCA_030620095.1). Taxonomy (NCBI): domain Eukaryota; kingdom Metazoa; phylum Arthropoda; class Insecta; order Coleoptera; family Curculionidae; genus Kuschelorhynchus; species Kuschelorhynchus macadamiae. Next base: position 380,738 of record JAUTXW010004742.1, read on the forward strand.
AAAATGACATATACCCGATCAAGCGCTGTTTTGAAAAGTTAACCGTTTTTTAAATAAAAAATATTGTATTATTTAAGGGGCGGTTTCATCCCCTTGAAATTTTATTTTTGAAAAAAAATTCTTATCGGACCTCCACACCCTACAATCAACCTGTATGCTAAAATTCAGCTTTTTACGTCAAACGGTTTCATCAGAATCGTGATTAATCAATGGCCCGAATTTTTGAAACACCCTATATACATTTTTAAGAAACGTTAAAATATGTTAAATAACCAAATAAAATACACGAGCTTAAGCGTTTTGCCGAAAAAACAAACCGTTTTTTTAATAAAAAATTCTTTCTTATCCAACCTCTACATTCTACTACCAACCTGTGTGCCAAAATGCATATTTTTACGTCAAGTAGTTTAAGAAGAATCGTAATCATGTTTTGAAACACCCTGTATACAATACAAAAATAGTGTTGCAAGGTCTCGGTTACCAGACGATCATTTAAAAAAAATCATATAAATCGGTGCAGTACAACTCAAGGAAACTGAAAAAATTATGTATTCGACAAAATTCTTATTTTCCTATGTGGTTAATTTTCCAAATTTTTATTTTTGTGACTATGCATTCATTGTCAGAAAATTTAGGACTTTTTACAGTTGAAAAGTACTTACACTAATTAATTGAGGGAATTTTCAGAAAATATAAAATATAAAATTATACGTTGACATATTTAAGTTATTTCTGTCATTATTTGATAGAAAAACAATTGGTTTTAAATTATTTATTTCTTGTCACATGATGTCAAAATTTTAGTAGTTAAAATCTATCCAATTTTATATTTTGTGAAAATTCCATATATAATAAAAAAAGTCTTCAATTTTCTGATAATTATGTTATTAGAGAGCCCTGAAGAAGAAATGCATTAGTTTGAAACTAGAAAAAAAATGTACTATAAACTTTTTGGCAGAATCCCCGTTATTTCTTTATACTATTGGTAGTATATTCGGACGCAAGAAAGAAAGCTTCGAAAATGCCAAATGTGATTTTGGCGAAACGTCAGCAAAACTGTTCTTTTCAGAACGACACTAGTGAACGGATGTACACCCGGAATGAAAACAGATTGTATTTTTCCATCCGAGAAGGAGTAAAAATCAACAGGAATGGCATTTTTCTTCAGTAATTGTCTTTCGCCACTTGAATACATATCGTGTTTAGAAAAATGATTTTCACATAAACGTTTATTTATCAAAGAATTTTCGTCCATTAAAAATATTTCAATATTGAGTTTGTATCCATTGACAAAGAATGTCGGGCCTCGTCACGCGGAATTTAAAAAAGCTCACCAAATTATTTTCTTTTTTCTTTTATTGTTGCATCCAACATACGCCCACTCTAGTTTTCTGGCGAACATAATGCTTTATTAACAGTTTGACAAGAATGAAACGTACTCCAGTTTCGAGAGTTAAAATTCACGAGTTTGACTCGAAAACGAGCAAAAAACAATAACCACTATAACACAGATTAACATATTAATCTGTGATTACGATGTAAACAATACGGGTAAGCGATTCGTACATTTCAGACGACTATCCGATCTATCCACTGTTTCGATGTAAACGACTGGCAGCGCGCGGCGCCAAGCAAATCTCGGACACCTTTCCTGGCGGCGACGATGTCGCCACCTACATCTCGGACACCTTTTGCGCCACGAATTCGCCCATAAGGTTGTGCATCCTCCTTTTTCCGTCAATCAACGGTTATACTTAGGATACATTATAATTCTGACCCAATACTCAAGTTACAAAATTGTCACATTTTGATTTCTAACTTTTTAAAGGAAATGTATATATATATATATATATATATATATATATATATATATATATATATATATATATATATATATATATATAGATATGTGTGTTTTCATTCCGGGTGTACATCCGTTCACTACTGTCGTTCTGAAAAGAACAGTTTTGCTGACGTTTCGCCAAAATCACAATTGGCATTTTCGAAGCTATCTTTCTTGCGTCCGAATAGAGACTGCGGTGTTGGGGACTGCGACGCTTCCTTTTATACCCCCACTCGGGGCCGAAGGTTATATCTGTGCAGGCGTTGGTCGTTATTTATGTTTTCCGGATGGTGCTGTTGTTGTTGCGCTAATTGCGCTTGAGTTTTTGCGATTTTAAATTTGTCGATTATTGTCTTCCATACTGGTAGTTTTAATGATTCGTCCCTTTTATTCAAATCACCTTGTTTTTCAATTTCTATGGCTTCTCGGATTATTCTGGTTTTATAATGTTCTATATTGGCAATCTCCCTACACCCATCGAAATTTATTTTATGACCGGTTTCCTGATGATGTAGGAATAAAGCTGAGGTTGTTTGTTTATTTCTGATGCTGAGTTTATGCTCTTCCACTCTTGCTGATATTCTCCTGTTAGTTTGCCCCACGTACAACTTTTCACAGTCCTGGCACGGAATACTGTATACTCCGTGGTTTTCCAGTTTGATTTTATCTTTTGTGTTTCCAAACAGTTTACCTATAGTTGTTTGTGGCTTGTGTATTGTTTGTATGTTGTGTTTTCTAAGAATTCTTCCGATTCTGTCTTCCGGTTCATAATTTTTATTGTTCGTTGTTCGGGAAATCTGTGCATTAATAGCTTTCTGTATGGTGCGATTTGTGTAACTAGATATTACCTTAAGTTCGTTTTGTCTCGTCTGTGTTTCAGTTAATCGCACGGATCTGGATATTAGGGTATTTGCCACAGCTTGAATTTGTGCTGGGTGATGATGTGATTTTGCATTTAAATATCTGTCTGTATGTGTTGGTTTTCTATACACGGTGTATTCGAAATGTCCGTTATGCAGTTTTGTGACCAAAACATCTAAAAATGGTAGTTTGTTGTTTTCCTCTAACTCTAGAGTAAATTGTATTCTGGGGTGGATTGAATTTACGTGAGTCAGAAATTTTTCGAGCTCTGCATGACCATGTTGCCATATAATAAATATGTCATTCACATAACGAATCCATATACAACTGTATGCACCGTTCATCCAGCAATTATTCCGGGTTTAACTGTTATACTATCTCTTTGACTCTTGTATATTTGATCAATATATTACGATAGTGATTTAGTTTAGAGCATTCAGCTATTTTAGCTTAACACATTTTTTTCGTTTCGTCGTACTTAAGATAAATTAATAATATTTAAATAACAACGTGTAATTTAGATATAATTTTATCTTTAATTCAATGTGTTGGTGGAGAGCACCAATAGGAAGAGGTCCACAATACTTTTAAGATAATATATACATGTTATATTAATATAATGTATAAATAAAATACATACTTAGCAAAACTTTTTTATTTTTTGCACATAACGGTTAGAGTAAACACTGATAAGACGCCTATGAAGAAAAAACCAATTGCTCCCAAAAAAGTAATGTATACATGGAAGGAGTCAATATTTCAAAAAAAGTGTTATCAATGGGCAATACAGGTATTATTACGAGAAGAAAAAATAAGTACAATAAAACTAAAGAACTTAGTCCTAATTTTACAACGCCTAGATATTTATCACATAAAGGCATATTATTTCAATCTTCAGAATTAAGATATTCCTTTTCAAATGTATTAAAATCTTCTTCAGTAAAATTCCCTTCAGATTTCTTATTTTTGTTCTCTGTTGTTACAGGCCTTCGTGTTACAGCTCTTTGAAGTATCTAAAAAGGATACATATAGAAAAGAGTGGTGTACAATATTCAAGTTTCAATATTTTCAATAAAAATTTATTGAGTTTTCGAGATTATCTAGCACCATGTACATAATTTATGGACTCGAGGGCATAAATGCAGAGTTCTACAACGAATCTGCAATAATTATAATATTGATAATAATTTATTACATAACAATTATTAATTAGCAAAATGATACTTATGACAGTTAAAAAACAAAAGAAAAACCTAGGATTAGCTTGGATTGACTATAAAAGGCTTATAATAGTGTTACACATACGCAGGGATGCACCGAAGAGAAAGTCAGGAGCCTTCGGCTTTGAACAAAATTATTTTAATGTAATTTTTTAAACAATTTATTGAAAAATTAAACAATTCCAACATAAAATAAGATTGTGCCAACAGAATAAAATATTAGGGGAGGCGGGGAGGACGCCCCCCCCATATGTCCGTTCTGCGCATACGTGGATTCTTCAAGCAATAAAAATCCACCTAGTAATAATAGATTGTAGAGTTCCTAGAATCTTCCATGAAGCATTGGAATACTAGTATGCATTTATATTTTGACGAAGGTCACATCGAAACAGAAATGGTAAATATATGTCGCGGGATATTTCAAGTTAACGAGTCTCCTCGATTGTTTTGCATAGCACTTATACCTTTAAATAACTTACAGAATAAAGAAAACCTTGGCTTTAAAGTTAATGCTAAAAATAGTATAGTATAGGTTATTTCTTGTACATGGATGACTTAAAGTTATTCTTCACAGATGAAAAAGAGTTTTATAAAAAACTCGACATTGTAAAAACATTTAGCGATAATATTAATATTGAGTGCGGGATTGAAAAATGTGCCAAAATAATATTTCAACAAAAGAGAATTAACCATAGCCGAAAACATCGATAAATGATAACATATAAATTAGGAATTTAGAAATGGAAGAAACTTACAGATAGGGTATCCATATGCCGAAGATCGTCCTTTTAAAGACAGCCAATATTGCCCGTAAAATCTTATGATATTAACATCAAGAGTCGTTGAATAATATACCTTAAATTTCAACAAGAAAATTGTTCTAGGTGTACGGTGTATACTCGGTGACTGAATTTGTAAAGATCCATAATATTTAATTATGTGAAGTGTAATAATATGCCACATATTTAATTTATATATATTGTAACAGAATAGACTATAATCACAATACAGAGTATAAATTTTTATATATTCTAAATATAATTCAAGCAATATGTTACTAAAACTGTTGGTTCTCACGTTCACGCTTAATCAGGCTTGATTATTTCACAAGAATTATAAGTAAATTTATCTAATATTAGTTTCGAGAATTTAAAACCCTAGATAAGTATCATATAACTCAAACGCTACAATCTAGAGTATAGACAGATATATGGATGAGCTTTCTTAAAAGGTTACAATTTATGCCTTCCTTTTTGAGGGTTTATGGATCCCATATGTTCCCTGTGTCACGATAATCTTTCTTTGGTGTGTTTAATTTAACTCGTTAAAAATGTTAATTGAAACATTTTATTTGGTTCGATGCAATGATAATAAATGGTCAATTTGCTATGTTAAAGATACAATAGAGTATTTTGTAATAGGAACATTACCGAAAAGCCATGTTTTTGGGGCATAATTTTCCCTGCAGAAAAGATAAACTGCTTTCGTGCCTTTTTTCGCCATGACTTTTCAGACCCATAATGTGGATAAGTTACTATAGGCTTATATATTAGATTATATACATAATCTTAGGACTAAGAATTGAAGGGAATTTCATTTTTAATCTATTTATTCATTTTTAAGTATCATGGGTGACACCTCGTGTTTCTAGGACGAAGTTCCGAACTTAAAGTTTAGAGTAGGGACTTAAGCTTCACCATTCACCGCTTTATTCGTTTCGTCCTGACTAATAAAATCAAAGAGGGGATTGGTCTAAGGGGTGGATCTAGTAATAGCTGAGCTAACTTTGTATTTTACGGGAAGTTTAAAAGTTAGTCTGTGTCAGAGTTTTGATTCTTATAGTTGATTTTTAATTCTTCTTTTGTGGTGGTTTATGGGGCTTTACGTATATAGTGGGATATTAAAGTTAGGGGATTTTTCAAAGATATTTTATTTTCATTCTATGTTTTAGTTGGGGAGTAACTTGTTTACAAGAGTTAAATTTACGGGTTATTTAAAGATTTTTATTTTCTTTTCTTTTGTACTATGGTTGGGGATTTTAAGATAATTCCCTCATTTTCTAGATTTAAATACATTTTTTTGTTATTAGGTTTAAGTATTATTTTTGTACAGCATTTCACTTTCTTTATTTTTGTTAATAGATTTTTAAGTTGTTTTTAAAAACCAAATCTTTTATTTAAATTAACCACCTGATAGCTAAATAAATATATATTCAAGAAGAAGATACCATCGTTGTTGCAGTTTGCTGTTGTTCGAGTTTATATGGCCGCAGAATTGGTGAGACAAAATATTTTATCCAATTTGTACTAACAAATATATTTAATAAATTGTAAATTATCATTTACGAAGAAGCCTACAGAATACCTTTGATTTTACTTATTATACTTTAGTTAATTTCAGTATTGTGACAGGGTTGCCCGCTACGTATCAAATAAATAAATAAAATAAATAAATAATTTTAAATATAATAAATAACCGCTCGATAACCCTGCTACAATTTAATGGTGGCAGCGGTGGGATAAAGTATACGAGCTATATTTGTTTTAATCAATCGTAAACTGAGCATCAGTTGAACTGTAGGATAATGGCCAGTATCCGAACGTTTCGTAGTTCCGTAGATTTTATTTTTTTGCTGTCTTTTGGGCTGCGACCTTGGTATTTCTACATATACTAGTCAACAAAGAAAGAAATACAAAGATGTTTTCAACCACAGTCTGCTCTCTAGTCTGTAGTTGAAATTTAAAAATTAACACGTATGAAAGGAAAATGTCAGGTCACTTAATTCTATAGGGGTCATAGGTCACGACACGACAATATAAAAAAATAGGTCTCCTGAAAGAATGTACTGGAAAGGTACATAGGTACTAAATAAATGGTACGGTTAAACTAGAGAAATAACGCGTCGCTCTAGATAGAGTAAAAGAATTGTAAAATTGAACGCAACAAAGGTGCAAGCTATTAGTTCCCCCCGGTATCTCCGTTAAGTAATTTTTCTACGTTAGTGTACAAAAGATCTCCGTATAGATGAGGGAGTTAGGTTCAAACTTTACAGGAAGATGTAATGAAACGTGAATAGATTGACATCAAAACGATGGAAAAATATGGATATAGACGCAATTTTATTTTGGTAATTAGGCGAGCGTATTTTTTTTGTTATTAGGTAATATTGAAAGTTGTAATCAGATATTATCGGGCCATATACGACTTGAAAATTTGTTTTTTATACTTTTTTAAAATAACCAAGTTTCATACCTTGTAAAAATATCACTAGTAAAACTTATTCTTTATTAAGGTTAAAAAAAAACCTATTAACTTGAAAGTACGACTCTTAAAAAGAAATTTGATCAGATAAAAATTATCCGAATTAATGTATTATAACAGTTTTTTTAAATTTTTTTGTTTTTTTTAATATACCCAATAAATAATAAATTTTAATTTGAATAATTTAGATATCATTAAATCTATTTCTATAAATAGCCTTTTGGACGCAGTCTTAAAATTTTCTGACCATAATTTTTTCTACTCACAATTTGCATAAAAAGTTTGGGTATTTTGTTCGTTGTTTTTTTTTTAAGTACTATGGGTAAGAGTCGTTTGTAAATAAGAATCATTATTTTAAGTATAACATTTATTAGTTCTTGGTTTTAATTTTTTTTTTATTTTTTTTATTCTCTGTTTAAATAGATTGTCAAAGAAAATACGTAACGTAATCAAGTATGGCCTAGATAATTTAAATATCGTTATTAAAATTGAAGGTACTAATAAAGATAATAATGGGATACTATCATAATGCTTACTTCAGTGTTTAATCAGGTGGTACAGTAATATTTTGGCTAATGGAATAAGGAAATTAATGTTATTATATTTTTTTTTGCTAGTTTTTTGTTGTTAAATAAATCTGTGTTACAAGTGTACGAAAGTTTTTTTTTTGATGATTAAAGTAAGGGAAAAACAGTAAGTGGAAGTTAATGACGTTCATATTTTGTGGGATTGATTCCTATTTAAATCTATAAAAATACCTCATTTGTGTGAACTGTTTTTGGGGATTCGGACAGAAACTGGTTATACCTACATTAACGATTTCTTATCTGAAGCTATACTTTGTTGTTGGGAGTACACAGATTTAATTTTAAAATAATTTTAAAGGATAATTATTGCATAATTATGAAACTGTTCAATATGTTTTTGACAAACATAGGATCAAGATAAAAGAATACCCTGTATACAACTATCAAAAATTTAGTTTTTTTTTTTAAATATAACTAAGCCAATATAAATAAAATTTTTAGGATTACTATAAACAGACAATAAGTTTTTGTTATAGGTACCACGCCAGTAGATATGAAACCAATAAATAAGCTTGGATTTTATTTAGGGAAAGCAAGGTTTTAGTACCTGCCGTTTTTGAAAGATGATAGTTTAGCCGAAAACACTTGTTACTTTGTTACAGATGTTAATTATTATATGACAGGGACATAAATAGTTTAAACGGAAAGAGCGTATGAATAAAAAAGGGTTTTAGAAAGAAATATTTTAGAGATGTAATTGTGAATGACCTAATTGTTTTTATAAGTTTTAAGAGTATAGATATTTATAGTTTTATTTTGAGGTATTGACATCAGTTAAAATGTTAGCACTAAACGAACGGATTTGGTGATTAGGTTGAAGGATTTATGAACTAGAAAAAAAATTTTAAAATTAATACGGAGTTGGTAAAAACGGAGATACGTGTTCAATAAGAAAATTAAGAAAGAAATTTGTTGAAATATTAAGAAAAACTTTGAAATGAAATTAATTTGAAAGGAAGTGCACGATATTTAGAAAAGATAATATGCTTGCGGGAAAAAGAAGTCGATAAAGTTAACATAGATCAAAGTCAAATTAAGCGCTATGTTTGGAAATATTTTATTTTATCTTCTTTTAGGGGTTGTATATGTACTTTCTTTGGTTTGGTTTTGAACATTAGTAATGTTTTGATGTTTTAGATTACCTTATTGCGATTGCCATGCATGTTGAGGTTTTAGTCACTAGCTATTCGTTTTCCTATGCCATTGGGGACAGATGTGCCAGCCAATTAGTGAATAAAGAGGCGATGAGTTTAGAGGCTATCGGGGCTATCAGTAGATTCGTGCTATGCCAGGGTCCAAGCCAAAGGCCCAAGCAAGATTCAGGCCTTGTAGAAAACTGTTCGAGACTGGTCTCGAGTTCCACCAGTGTATTTTCATTTAGTTCAACGCCGCCCAATAGTTCTGTTTTCTTTCCAAAGAGTTTTTTTCGAATACATTAGTATTCCATAATATTGCATAACATTTATGCACCAATCCTAAGTACGTCAGAAGTATAAACTTGCCTATGTTTATACAGGAGTTTTCATGTCACGTCACATTTCCTGTTTTCAACTGTCATGTCAGTATAATTTCAGTCATTATTTAAACATTAAAAATATATGGGCAGGCATTTCTTTTTAAACCAAGATTGTTAGTAATGCTAACTAACAGACGCAGTTCGAAGGATTTTCATACCAAAAGAAAGTACGATTGTCAAGAATAGATGTTTCTGAAAATATGGTTCGTTCAGAGGGAAGAGCGAAAATTCAATTCCTGTAGTCTGCATATTGCTATGTGCTATTAGCAATTATGGGCAGAAATGGTTCCAGACATTGTTTCACTTAGAAGCGTGTTATGGTTCACCCACGTCACAGTTGAAGGTCAGATTTGGCAATAATCTGACGTAACGGAAGTTCATGGAGAAGAGCGCAGACAGAAGAAGTCCGGTGATACCACTTGATAGTCCGGGGCACGCGAGATAACAGGTCACAGAGTTCGCAGATAAAGAGATGTCCAGAAGAACGTGAGGAAGTAAGTTCAAGTGTTAAAAAAAGGACATTTCAGTATAAATGTTGTTATCGTTTTCACCAATAATTGTCGGGTTTTACCTTTCTATTGTCATTTTTACCTAGTGAATATTCTATTGTTATTGCCTCGAGTAAAACTAAATGTTTCAATGGGGGGAGGAAATTGTAACAGAATAGACTATAATCACAATACAGAGTATACATTTTTATATATTCTAAATATAATTCAAGCAATATGTTACTAAAACTGTTGGTTCTTACGTTTACGCTTAATCAGGCTTGATTATTTCACAAGAATTATAAGTAAATTTATCTAATATTAGTTTCGAGAATTTAAATCCCTAGATAAGTATCATATAACTCAAACGCTACAATCTAGAATATAGATAGATATATGGATGAGCTTTCTTAAAAGGTTACAATGTATGCCTTCCTTTTCGAGGGTTTATGGATCCCATATGTTCCCTGTGTCACGATAATCTTTCTTTGGTCTGTTTAATTTAACTCGTTAAAAATGTTAATTGAAACATTTTATTTGGTTCGATGCAATGATAATAAATGGTCAATTTGCTATGTTAAAGACACAATAGAGTATTTTGTAATAGGAACATTACCGAAAAGCCATGTTTTTGGGGCATAATTTTCCCTGCAGAAAAGATAAACTGCTTTCGTGCCTTTTTTTCGCCATCACTTTTCGGACCCATAATGTGGATAAGTTAGTATAGGCTTATATATTAGATTATATACATAATCTTAGGACTAAGAATTGAAGGGAATTTCATTTTTAATCTATTCATTTTTAATTATCATGGGTGACACCTCGTGTTTCTAGGACGAAGTTCCGAACTTAAAGTTTAGAGTAGGGACTTAAGCTTCACCATTCACCGCTTTATTCGTTTCGTCCTGACTAATAAAATCAAAGAGGGGATTGGTCTAAGGGGTGGATCTAGTAATAGCTGTGCTAACTTTGTATTTTACGGGAAGTTTAAAAGTTAGTCTGTGTCAGAGTTTTGTTTCTTATAGTTGATTTTTAATTCTTCTTTTGTGGTGGTTTATGGGGCTTTACGTATATAGTGGGATATTAAAGTTAGGGGATTTTTCAAAGATATTTTATTTTCATTCTATGTTTTAGTTGGGGAGTAACTTGTTTACAAGAGTTAAATTTACGGGTTATTTAAAGATTCTTATTTTATGAAGTTTTGGTGTGAGGAAATCCTATAAGATATTATTCGTTCCCTGAATGCTGACTTGATAATTTCAACACCTTCCTCCAAGCCTATTTTGGAATTGTTCTTGTGCACACTAGATCGAAGATGTCCACCCCATAGACTTTGGTTTATATTTTTCTTGCATTCTTTACAATATTTTACAATATTTGTAGAATCTATATAAATTAAAAAAAAAAATATTTTACAAAATATAACATGAAAAATAAAATGTTCTTACCTTTAACAAGCTTTGGTTTTTTCAACCAACTGTTGAGTTTTGTGGAATTTCCGTTAACATGTTTTTTAATATGTCGCAGTAAATTATCCTTTCTAGTAAAGACTTTATTACATGTTACACACTTATGCATTTCTGAAGTTTTCTGCATAATAATAATAATAAAATTAATATTGTGCAATTCTATTTAGTTATAGTCAAATTTTGAAAAAAGCAATTGCATTTTTGAAGTTCTTTGTATAATAATAAAATTAATATTGTGCATTTTTATTTAGTTATAGTCAAATTTTGAAAAAAGCAATAGAAATTAATTGACTTTATGAATCCATTTCTTCAAATGAGTCAACTAATTTGTCAAAGGCCTGTTTAACATAATTCACCGTACTTTCGTCTCCCTTTTTAATTGTGATCAAATTAGTTAAATTTTGAATAGCGAAACCCAGACACTTAAGGTTTGCTATTTGTTTTTTATTTTTTTTATTAATTTTAAATTTTTTTTTAATGATAAATGATGGTTTCGAAATTGAATTTTGTTCAACTGGTGAATTATTAGGAGAAATATCCGAAGTTAAATTTGCATCAATTTGTTTTTCTTGCGGATCAGAATTTACAATAGCATATGGTGAATTAATAGAAGATATAGCCGAACTTAAATTTTGATCAATTTGTTTTTCTTGCGAATCAGAATTTACAATATCATATGGTGAATTAGTAGGACAAATAGCCAAACTTAAATTTTGATCAATTTGTTCTTCTTCCGAATCAGAATTTTCACTAAACAAAAAGGGAGAGCAAATTGGTCTCGGAGAATTAATTGGCGATTTTAATGTTAAATAATTTGGATTAGATTTTTGAAAACAAACAATATCCTCATAGCTAGAATTTTGAGTTTCGTCAATGTCATTCAGTTCTTCAAGAGTTTGTTTAGTTTTTGTTGTAATTAAGTCCGTTTTGTTGTCAATAATGTCATTAAGATCGTCAAGAGTTTGTTGTTGAGTAGCTGTAAATAAATATTTTTCGTTGTTGTGTTTGTTGGCATTATTCTGAACTTGGCTATTGTAAATAATTTCATTCAAGTCCTGAATAGTTTGTTGTTGACTAGTTGTAAATACGTCTGTTTCATTGTTTTGTTGGTTTGCAAAATTTTGCATTTGAGTACATGTGTATAAGTCAAAGTCATTGTCAATTATTTTGCTACTCGATGCCAAAAAATTGTCCATTATGAAAAAAATCGTAATAACAAATAAAAATGCCACAAATGTACATAAAAATGTCACCAATATATATAAGAATTAAATCTTGCCAAATAAAAATGTTAGAAATAAAAATAAAAATTTACCAAATAGACACAATGTAAACACCAGAAAACTCGCGAGCTCTGCACAGTGTGAATGCAGAAATCAATTGCATTCGTCTCTTCGCTGAGGCGATTTTATATGCAAAAGTTAATCACATGTGTCCTACTTAAAGTTGAACGACAATCTCTAAAAACCACTTTCCCAAGCCGATCAACAACTTTACCCCCCCCTTCCCCCTCCCCCCCCCGGACCTCTGAATTTCCGAGACTCAAATCCCGGCTCCCCAATTTCGGGCTATCCTCTTCAGGTTAAGTTAAGTTAGGTTACGTTATGTTAGGTTAGTTAGTTAGGTTAGGTTAGGTTAGATTAAAAAAGAAGAAAAGAAAAAAGGAGAAGGAAAGAAAAAGAAGAAGGAAGGAAAAAGGAGAAGGAAGGAAAAAGGAGAAGGAAGGAAAAAGGAGAAACATATAAAAAAGAGAAAGAAGGAAGGGAGAGAAAGAAGATAAGGTGAGGGTGAGGGGGGTTAAGGGGGGGGGGGTTGGCGGAGCGGGGGGGGGGCGAAGCCCCCCCCCCCCCCCCCGAGGAAACTGACAGGGAAAGGGACAGCGAAAAAAAAAAAAAAAAAAAACTTAAGTATTGCAGGTAGTAAAAGTGGTGGTTGATGGGATATATACTTAAGAACATCCACTCGACGATCATACAGTATCATTCGCTGTAATATCAGTTGTCGATATTATTTATAACCTATAACCAAAATTGTTTTTTATCAAATATATCTATCTAAATCTAAAGCTCCTAACGATGGCAGAAAATATGATTGGAAACGCTGACCAAATTGAAGAAAATAATGTGGAGAACGCCGCTCAAATTGAAGAAAGAGAAGAAATTTTTATTAACTTGGAAGGCGATTCCATCACTTATAAACATTCATTTTTGGACAAATCATCTAGGCTTGTTAGAAGATCATTCTTGTTTAACATCGACATTAATTATATTGAGGAGGAAGAAGAAGAGATGGAGGAAGATGATCAGGAAATTGACGAAGGAGTGGACATGGATGGACAACTGCTAAATTTAGGAACCGAGGCTGACGTAAAAGTAAGCAAGTTTAGGGCTAGTGAATTATTTAATAATTTTGAAGAAAAAGATGTATGTGTTATACAAAGCTACTCTAAAATTGAAAGTCGAAGACTAGGAACATTTGCTATTTGCCTTCCTTGTAGTGCAATTCACATGAGATATTTACGGAGAGGGGAGTCCGATCATGTGAGCTGCCACTACAAAAGAGCTTATGTTGTTAGTGCTTCTGATTTACATTGTGCTATTTGTAGGATACATCTTTTTCTACTAATTCCTGAACATGCTTGCTTTTACTGCAATAAAAATGAAAAAAAAGAGATAGAAGATTATGTTGTTAAATATTAATAATAAACATAGTTTGTAAAGGTGATGTGTAGATTATTTCAACAATATTAATTTTAAATATAGGTTATAAACGTAATGGGTAGATAATGTCAAAAATATTAATTTTAAACATAAATTGTAAAGATAATAAGTAGAATACGTCAACAATATTAATTTTAAAAAATGTCAACTGTTACTATAAGCGGTTATATATTTTCAGTGCTATATGCAAAATACTTCTTTTTATTCTAACATCTGACACTGTATTTGTAAATGAAATAGCTAATCATATGTAAAAAAAAAAAGTGTCGATTATGTCAACTGCCACTAGAAGCACTCATATATTAGCATAACATTTTGTTAACGCTTGTTTCTGTATTCAATTGAGTTTTCTCTTACTTGATGCAAATTATATTAATATTATTAGTATAATTAAAAAGTAGTAGATTAGGCTATGCCGGTCCGACAATCAAAACCGTCATTTTTACATGTAAATTCCCATAAGAAAATTTAAGCTTCCATTTGCAAAAGTGGTGCCATTTTAGGGCGTGGCACTTTTTGTGTAAACCCATAACAATTGTTTTGTTATGTAATGTGAAAATTAGTATGTATTAAAAAACTTGTTAGATCATTGTTGTCGTTTCAATATAGGAAAAGGAAAAAATGTGTGTCAATTATTATATATATTTACATTTACTTTTTTTTACAAAATTATTTGTTACCAGAGTTTTCACAAACACAAATTATAAAAAAAATATTATCCTCTTTTTAAAATTACAACAAAATGATGTCTAATTACATCTTTGAAGATTTGTACCAAATAGTAATATCTAGTGCGACATACAGGACAATTGTTTACCATTATAGAACAACCATTTTCATCATTCCATCTTAAAATACATTTTAAACAAAAAATGTGGGAACATGTATTTGGTCTACATGAATCATAATATTCGATTATTTCAAAACAAATAGCACAAAACACTTTTTTCTCTTCACTCTCAGTTTTATTCAAATTTTTTAAAACAATCCCATTATTTTCTTCTCGAACTAATGGTATATTTTCTTCTTGAACTCCTGGTATAATTTCTTCGAGGCTAATTGTCTGAAGCGGAATGGATCGATTTCTTTCTCCAACTGATTCACTCATTTTATTTTAATATTATTATTAATAGATTTATTCAACAGATTTTTTTCTTTTAACAGTCACTCGTACCTTAACATACTAAAATGATCTTGATGCACCTATTTATAAGACTTAAGAATGCAAAATCAAATGTGGGAGAACAAAGAGAAAAAATTAAAAATATGATGCGAATGAGAATAAAAGGGGAGGAAGTTAAGAATGAGGGACATGAGAGAGAGGAAGAGGAGGAGGAGGAGGCGCTCCCCTATTATAACTACTTTGGGACACCCTGTATCTTTATTAGTTCAGAACAATGCAAAAAATAAATTTTCTCTTAAAAAAAGGTAAGTAACAATAATTTGTAGTTTAAAATTTAGATTTAAACGTAGACCTAAAACAATCTGCTTTATTTTGTAATCATAAAATAGCACAAGGTTTTTTCCTATTGTCAAGACCTAAGGATATAATATAAGATAAAAAATGTCTCAAGCATTAAATTTGGACAATTCGCATAATTATTTAAGTAATAGCAGCAAAATGGCTTTCTATACTATATATATATATATATATATATATATATATATATATATATATATATATATATATATATATATATATATATATATATATATATATATATATATATATATATATATATATATATATATATATATATATATATATATATATATATATATATATATATATATATATATATATATATATATATATATATATATATATATATATATATATATATATATATATATATATATATATATATATATATATATATATATATATATATATATATATATATATATATATATATATATATATATATATATATATATATATATATATATATATATATATATATATATATATATATATATATATATATATATATATATATATATATATATATATATATATATATATATATATATATATATATATATATATATATATATATATATATATATATATATATATATATATATATATATATATATATATATATATATATATATATATATATATATATATATATATATATATATATATATATATATATATATATATATATATATATATATATATATATATATATATATATATATATATATATATATATATATATATATATATATATATATATATATATATATATATATATATATATATATATATATATATATATATATATATATATATATATATATATATATATATATATATATATATATATATATATATATATATATATATATATATATATATATATATATATATATATATATATATATATATATATATATATATATATATATATATATATATATATATATATATATATATATATATATATATATATATATATATATATATATATATATATATATATATATATATATATATATATATATATATATATATATATATATATATATATATATATATATATATATATATATATATATATATATATATATATATATATATATATATATATATATATATATATATATATATATATATATATATATATATATATATATATATATATATATATATATATATATATATATATATATATATATATATATATATATATATATATATATATATATATATATATATATATATATATATATATATATATATATATATATATATATATATATATATATATATATATATATATATATATATATATATATATATATATATATATATATATATATATATATATATATATATATATATATATATATATATATATATATATATATATATATATATATATATATATATATATATATATATATATATATATATATATATATATATATATATATATATATATATATATATATATATATATATATATATATATATCATTATATAGAATATATATATATAAAATTACTTTTTATATAATATAAATTTTAATATTATATATTATTAATAAATGTATATTAAATATTTTTATTTTATTTATGTTCTACTTTACTGAATTTATTTTTCACATTTTTAATATATAATGTGTCCCAAATAGTTATAATAGCGAATAATAAAGAGCGCCTCCTCCTCCTCCTCTTCCTCTCTCTCATGTCCCTCATTCTTAACTTCCTCCCCTTTATTCTCATTCGCATCATATTTTTAATTTTTTCTCTTTGTTCTCCCACATTTGATTTTGCATTCTTAAGTCTTATAAATAGGTGCATCAAGATCATTTTAGTATGTTAAGGTACGAGTGACTGTTAAAAGAAAAAAATCTGTTGAATAAATCTATTAATAATAATATTAAAATAAAATGAGTGAATCAGTTGGAGAAAGAAATCGATCCATTCCGCTTCAGACAATTAGCCTCGAAGAAATTATACCAGGAGTTCAAGAAGAAAATATACCATTAGTTCGAGAAGAAAATAATGGGATTGTTTTAAAAAATTTGAACAAAACTGAGAGTGAAGAGAAAAAAGTGTTTTGTGCTATTTGTTTTGAAATAATCGAATATTATGATTCATGTAGACCAAATCATGTTCCCACATTTTTTGTTTAAAATTTTTTTTAAGATGGAATGATGAAAATTGTTGTTCTATAATGGTAAACAATTGTCCTGTATGTCGCACTAGATATTACTATTTGGTACAAATCTTCAAAGATGTAATTAGACATCATTTTGTTGTAATTTTAAAAAGAGGATAATATTTTTTTTATAATTTGTGTTTGTGAAAACTCTGGTAACAAATAATTTTGTAAAAAAAAGTAAATGTAAATATATATATAATAATTGACACACATTTTTTCCTTTTCCTATATTGAAACGACAACAATGATCTAACAAGTTTTTTAATACATACTAATTTTCACATTACATAACAAAACAATTGTTATGGGTTTACACAAAAAGTGCCACGCCCTAAAATGGCACCACTTTTGCAAATGGAAGCTTAAATTTTCTTATGGGAATTTACATGTAAAAATGACGGTTTTGATTGTCGGACCGGCATAGCCTAATCTACTACTTTTTAATTATACTAATAATATTAATATAATTTGCATCAAGTAAGAGAAAACTCAATTGAATACAGAAACAAGCGTTAACAAAATGTTATGCTAATATATGAGTGCTTCTAGTGGCAGTTGACATAATCGACACTTTTTTTTTTTACATATGATTAGCTATTTCATTTACAAATACAGTGTCAGATGTTAGAATAAAAAGAAGTATTTTGCATATAGCACTGAAAATATATAACCGCTTATAGTAACAGTTGACATTTTTTAAAATTAATATTGTTGACGTATTCTACTTATTATCTTTACAATTTATGTTTAAAATTAATATTTTTGACATTATCTACCCATTACGTTTATAACCTATATTTAAAATTAATATTGTTGAAATAATCTACACATCACCTTTACAAACTATGTTTATTATTAATATTTAACAACATAATCTTCTATCTCTTTTTTTTCATTTTTATTGCAGTAAAAGCAAGCATGTTCAGGAATTAGTAGAAAAAGATGTATCCTACAAATAGCACAATGTAAATCAGAAGCACTAACAACATAAGCTCTTTTGTAGTGGCAGCTCACATGATCGGACTCCCCTCTCCGTAAATATCTCATGTGAATTGCACTACAAGGAAGGCAAATAGCAAATGTTCCTAGTCTTCGACTTTCAATTTTAGAGTAGCTTTGTATAACACATACATCTTTTTCTTCAAAATTATTAAATAATTCACTAGCCCTAAACTTGCTTACTTTTACGTCAGCCTCGGTTCCTAAATTTAGCAGTTGTCCATCCATGTCCACTCCTTCGTCAATTTCCTGATCATCTTCCTCCATCTCTTCTTCTTCCTCCTCAATATAATTAATGTCGATGTTAAACAAGAATGATCTTCTAACAAGGCTAGATGATTTGTCCAAAAATGAAGGTCTATAAGTGATGGAATCGCCTTCCAAGTTAATAAAAATTTCTTCTCTTTCTTCAATTTGAGCGGCGTTCTCCACATTATTTTCTTCAATTTGGTCAGCGTTTCCAATCATATTTTCTGCCATCGTTAGGAGCTTTAGATTTAGATAGATATATTTGATAAAAAACAATTTTGGTTATAGGTTATAAATAATATCGACAACTGATATTACAGCGAATGATACTGTATGATCGTCGAGTGGATGTTCTTAAGTATATATCCCATCGACCACCACTTTTACTACCTGCAATACTTAAGTTTTTTTTTTTTTTTTCGCTGTCCCTTTCCCTGTCAGTTTTGGGGGGGGGGGGGGGGGGGGCTTCGCCCCCTCCCCGCTCCGCCAACCCCCCATAAGGGGGAGCCCCCCTTACCCCCCCCCCTCACCCTCACCTTATCTTCTTTCTCTCCCTTCCTTCTTTCTCTTTTTTATATGTTTCTCCTTTTTCCTTCCTTCTCCTTTTTCCTTCCTTCTCCTTTTTCCTTCCTTCTTCTTTTTCTTTCCTTCTCCTTTTTTATTTTCTTCTTTTTTTTAAATCTAACCTAACCTAACCTAACCTAACCTAACTAACCTAACATAACCTAACCTAACTTAACTTAACCTGAAGAGGGTAGCCCGAAATTGGGGAGCCGGGATTTGAGTCTCGGAAATTCAGGGGTCGGGGGGGGGGGGGGGGGGGGGGGGGGGGGTAAGGTTGTTGATCGGCTTGGGAAAGTGGTTTTTAGAGATTGTCGTTCAACTTTAAGTAGGACACATGTGATTAACTTTTGCATATAAAATCGCCTCAGCGAAGAGACGAATGCAATTGATTTCTGCATTCACACTGTGCAGAGCTCGCGAGTTTTCTGGTGTTTACATTGTGTCTATTTGGTAATTTTTTAATTTTTATTTTTATTTCTAACATTTTTATTTGGCAAGATTTAATTCTTATATATATTGGTGACATTTTTATGTACATTTGTGGCATTTTTATTTGTTATTACGATTTTTTTCATAATGGACAATTTTTTGGCATCGAGTAGCAAAATAATTGACAATGACTTTGACTTATACACATGTACTCAAATGCAAAATTTTGCAAACCAACAAAACAATGAAACAGACGTATTTACAACTAGTCAACAACAACCTATTCAGGACTTGAATGAAATTATTTACAATAGCCAAGTTCAGAATAATGCCAACAAACACAACAACGAAAAATATTTATTTACAGCTACTCAACAACAAACTCTTGACGATCTTAATGACATTATTGACAACAAAACGGACTTAATTACAACAAAAACTAAACAAACTCTTGAAGAACTGAATGACATTGACGAAACTCAAAATTCTAGCTATGAGGATATTGTTTGTTTTCAAAAATCTAATCCAAATTATTTAACATTAAAATCGCCAATTAATTCTCCGAGACCAATTTGCTCTCCCTTTTTGTTTAGTGAAAATTCTGATTCGGAAGAAGAACAAATTGATCAAAATTTAAGTTTGGCTATTTGTCCTATTAATTCACCATATGATATTGTAAATTCTGATTCGCAAGAAAAACAAATTGATCAAAATTTAAGTTCGGCTATATCTTCTATTAATTCACCATATGCTATTGTAAATTCTGATTCGCAAGAAAAACAAATTGAAGCAAATTTAACTTCGGATATTTCTCCTAATAATTCACCAGTTGAACAAAATTCAATTTCGAAACCATCATTTATCATTAAAAAAAAATTTAAAATTAATAAAAAAAATAAAAAACAAATAGCAAACCTTAAGTGTCTGGGTTTCGCTATTCAAAATTTAACTAATTTGATCACAATTAAAAAGGGAGACGAAAGTACGGTGAATTATGTTAAACAGGCCTTTGACAAATTAGTTGACTCATTTGAAGAAATGGATTCATAAAGTCAATTAATTTCTATTGCTTTTTTCAAAATTTGACTATAACTAAATAAAAATGCACAATATTAATTTTATTATTATACAAAGAACTTCAAAAATGCAATTGCTTTTTTCAAAATCTGACTATAACTAAATAGAATTGCACAATATTAATTTTATTATTATTATTATCCAGAAAACTTCAGAAATGCATAAGTGTGTAACATGTAATAAAGTCTTCACTAGAAAGGATAATTTATTGCGACATATTAAAAAACATGTTAACGGAAATTCCACAAAACTCAACAGTTGGTTGAAAAAACCAAAGCTTGTTAAAGGTAAGAACATTTTATTTTTCATGTTATATTTTGTAAAATATTTTTTTCTTAATTTATAGATTCTACAAATATTGTAAAATATTGTAAAGAATGCAAGAAAAATATAAACCAAAGTCTATGGGGTGGACATCTTCGATCTAGTGTGCACAAGAACAATTCCAAAATAGGCTTGGAGGAAGGTGTTGAAATTATCAAGTCAGCATTCAGGGAACGAATAATATCTTATAGGATTTCCTCACACCAAAACTTCATAAATGTGAAAGAATATTTTCAACATTTGGAATACAAAATTGCACATCTAATAGATCAAGAACTGCAGAAACATAAATGTATCAAGCTAAATATGGAACTGTTCGGTTTCTATTTTAACCCCAGCAGCGACAGCTATGATGTCAAATCTTTTAATGCGCCGTTCCAAGTCATTTGCCAGGGATATCAGAAAAAAGAACTGTTAGAGCAAATCTGCACCATTATTGACCAGAAAGCTGACGAATTTGCAGAAAGAGATTCAGGTAAAGAATTTATTTTCGATTTTACAACAGCAACAAAAAAAGTAATTTTTTTAATTTTTACGTTGCAGGATGGTCTTTGATGAATTTACTTCATTTGGAAATTAATGTTAACAAGCACAATCCGCTGAGAGCCTCATCTTTTATCGAACTTCCTCAAGAGATCAAGAGACGTCAAGCTGTGATCAACATTAGGAATGATGACAACTTTTGCTTCGCCTGGGCAGTTGTGTCTGCTCTTCACCAACCAAGCGGATTAGATTTTGAAACTTCATCCTACCCACACTACTCTTCTGTTTTGGATATGTCAGGTATAGAATTTCCAATGTTGCTAAAGAACATTAAGATTTTTGAAGAAAAAAATAACATTTCTATTAATGTATATGGATTAGAAATTATAAATCCTAAAAAGGGGTATGAAGTAATTGGTCCACTTTATTATTCATCGAATAAAAAAAATCAACATGTCAATTTATTGTTAATAAGTGATGATGATGAAAAAACTTTTCATTATTGCTATATTAAAGATTTATCAAAACTAGTTTCTGCACAAATTTCTAAACATCACGGAAAAAAATATATTTGCGATGGTTGTTTACAATATTTCCCTACAGAAGAAAATTTATGACAACACAATAGCTATGATTGTGATCATTTACGAATTAACCTACCTTCTAAAGAATTAATAAAAGATAAGTTTGGAAACTATTCATATGATAATATTTTGAAATTTGTAAATTATCATAAACAAATGAAAGTTCCTTTCGTGGTGTATGCAGATTTTGAATGCATTTTAAAGCCTTTAAATAATGACAATGTTGATAAAAATCCTAATACTTCATACACCTTAAAACAATATGAACATATTCCACATTCATTTGCCTATTACATTAAATGTTCCTTCGACGATAATTATTCTAAATTTGAAAAATATAGAGGTCAAAATTGTGATACATTATTTATAAATTCTTTAGAAAGAGATGTGTATAACATATACAATAAATATTTAAAGGCTCCTAAAAAAATGATCCCTTTGAACGAACTGGACAAAATTTATCATAACTATGAAAAAGTTTGTCATATTTGTAATAAACCTCTTTTAAATGACAGGGTTGCAGATCATTGTCATATAACCGGTCTTTATAGAGGTCCAGCTCATTCACTCTGCAACATAAATTACAGAATACCTAACTTTATTCCAGTTATATTGCATAATTTGCGTAATTATGATTCTCATCTATTTCTTAAAAAATTATGCTTAAACAAAGAACAACTAACAGTTATCGCACAAAACAAGGAAAAATATATTTCATTTGAAAAGCTTATTCATGTGGATAACTATTTTGATAAAAAGACACAAAAGGCTAAGAAAAAAAATATATCATTAAGGTTTATTGATTCTTTTCAATTTCTATCCCATTCTTTATCAAAACTCTCTGAAAGCTTAAAAGATGAACTATGTAAGGAAATAAAAAAAATTTTCAATGATGAAGAAAGATTTAAACTTATTCGGCAAAAAGGTGTATTTCCTTACAGTTATATTGATGATTATTTAAAATTAGAAGAAACAACTTTACCTCAGAAAGACCAATTTTATAATACTTTAACGGATGAGCACATCAGTGATGCAGAATACCAAAGAGCTGTAAAGGTTTGGCAATTGTTTAAATGTGAATCTCTTGGTCAATACTCCGACGTTTACTTACTCTCTGATACTTTACTTTTGGCAGATATTTTTGAAAATTTTAGAAGCACTTGTTTATCCACATATAAGCTCGATCCAGCTCATTTTTACACTTTTCCAGGTTTATCCTGGGAGGCGTGTTTGCGTTATACTGGAATAGAGTTAGAATTGTTAACTGATCCAGATATGATACACTTTTTCAAAAAAAGCGTTCGCGGTGGTGTGAGCTCTTGCATTTGTAGAAAATCTGAAGCTAATAACCCATTTCTTTTAAATTTTGATCCTTTAAAGCCAACTAAATACATAATTTATTATGATGCAACAAATTTGTATGGTTATGCAATGTCACAGCACATTCCAACGGGAGATTTTGTTTGGTTAACAGATAAAGAAATCAATGATTTAAATATTATGAATATTTCTAAAAAATCTAATAAGGGATATGTTTTAGAAGTTGATTTAGAATATCCTACAAGTCTACATTCCTATCATAACGATTTTCCGTTTTGTCCAGAAAACTTTAAACCGCCAAATTCTAAATGCATAAAATTAATACCCAATTTAAATGATAAATCAAAATATGTTATTCACTATCAATTATTAAAACAATGTTTGGAACATGGACTCAAGTTAACTAAAGTTCATAGAGTTTTACAGTTTTCTCAATCTGATTGGTTGAAAAAATATATAGACTTGAATTCAAGATTAAGAAATGATTCAAAGAATGAATTTGATCGTAATACTTACAAGTTGGCAAATAATAGTATTTATGGCAAGACTATGGAAAATGTTGATAGGAGAATTGACGTAAGACTTGTTACAGAGTGGGAAAAAAATAGAAGAAAAGATGGTGCTGAGAATTTAATTGCAAAACCATATTTCAAGGACTTAACAATATTTTCTGAAAACTTGGTAGCTATTCAAATGCAAAAGATTCAAGTTACTTACAATAAACCAATATATGTAGGCTTCTCAATATTAGATATATCTAAAACTGTCATGTATGATTTCTTTTATAATTTTTTAAAACCTCTTTATCAGGAAAATATTTCACTTTTATACACCGATACCGATTCGTTCATTTTAGAAGTCACAACTCCAAATATTTATTCTGACATGATAAAAAATATTCACAAATTTGACACATCTAATTATGAATTTAATAATATTCATGAAATGCCTATTACAAAGTCAGTTATAGGAAAATTCAAAGATGAATATGCTGGTGAACCCATTACTGCTTTCTTTGGTACTGGAGCAAAAGCATATTGTATTAAAACGGAAAACAGTTTAACAAAAAAAGCAAAAGGTGTTAAAAAAAGTGCAATTAAAAAGCAGTTGGATTTTATTCATTATAAAGATGTTGTTGAAAATCATTCTAAAACCTTTTGTTCAATGTATGTTTTTCGATCTAGACAACATACAATTTTTACAGAGTTAATTAATAAATTGGCTTTGAGTTCCGAAGATGATAAGCGGTATAAAATTCCCTATAGTTTTAATACATTAGCTTGGGGACACCAAGATATTGCTTTGTATCAATGGAATGCAGAACATGAAGATTTAGATATATTTATGTAGATATTATAAGGTATTTAAATTTGTTGTTTTTGAAACCAAAGTTAGTCTTCATAAGTCTTTCACAAAATGTGCTTAGAAACTTTTGACAAAGAAATTGATAACAGTTATTTTAAAACATATGAAAAACGACTTTCCACTTTTAAAAAATGGAAAGGAAAATTGAGACCAGAAGTGTTAGCTGGAGCTGGCTTTTACTATACTTCAATCAATGATATTTGTAAATGTTTTTATTGTGGTATTGAAATTTTTGATTGGTTAAGTTATGATGATCCTATTGTGGAGCATAAGAAATTTGCTAGGAATTGTGATTTAAATAACTGTTTATGGAAAAATAGGAATCGAATAATTGTAACCATTCAAAATAAGTCTTCAAGCTACACATTTTATATAGTATTATTAATATCCTTATTTATGAACTTTTACATATATTTAAATTAAGTATTTTATTGTTATTTTTTTACAACTGCTTTTGCTTTCGTGGTGAAAGTATCTGCTTAATGTTAATAAATTTGGAATATAATTATTAATTTGTTTTAATGACTATCAGTAGATCTCAATTTATTCTTCTTTATTTTATTTTCCAAAATGTTTTTTATGTTCATCATCCCCCTGGCGTAACACAGTGTGAAATATGTTTTTCTAATAAAACAGACGTCACTCTAAGTAAATATTGTAAATTTATGAAAATTGGATTAATTAACAATAGTACAATTAGTTGGATGGAACGAATAAATGGAAATGAAAATGCAAGTAAATTTTTTAAAATTTTGTATCATTATCCAAATCGATCTATTTTTGATACAAATTGGATAGAAAGGTTAGAGTTTAAAAATAATCAGTTACAAATTTTAACCCCCAACTGTACCAATTATTATGACGGATTCAAAAATTATTACTTTTCCATCATTAGTGTTACATTAAACTTTGCATTATTTTTATACATTACCATTTTAATTATTTATCTTTATTACAAATTTCAAACTGGAAATCTATTTTTTCATTAATCCATTTTAATCGAAACTTTAAAGAAAGTGGGGATGAGAATATTTAAGTACAAGAATAACACAATATGTTTCAGTCTCGTTTAGTCATTATGAACAACGCCGTGGTTCATAAACCTTTGGAAACGCTTCTTAATTCAAAAATTTATTTTTTAAATAATTCTTTGTCAAAATTTGTTCTTGTTGGCATTAGTTTAAATGATTTTTCTCCAAAAATTGTAATTGGTGGAAAAACTGGATTTTCAATCGCACTAACCGAAGAAAATTGGAAAGACATTTGTGTTCATCAAGGAATTATTGTAAACAATTTCTACTTTCCTCAAGTTGATCAAACCAGTGTGAATATAAACAACATTCATCTGCAGGTTCAGAAAATAAATGATACCCCTGTTCTACAAATTACAAAAGGCCCACACTTCATATACTTAGGACAAGAGTCTTTGGACAATTTGTGGCGATTAAAGGAAATTATTGATTATAGATTATCTATACTTAAAAGGCAAGAATTCAATACATATTTCAAAATATTTCAAAATAATATTTCAGCTGATTGTGGCGACTTGTGTACGCATGTTTATAATATAATAAGTCCAACAGAAAATCCTAACAGTGAAAATGTTTCAACTATGATGGAATTACTTGCTTTATATCCTGAACAAATGGAAAACAAATTGAAGCAAAATGGAACAAAACGAAAATATTACGAAGAAAACAATGAAAATGGATCAAAAAGAAAATATTACGAAGAAAACAATATCTTTTCTGGAAGAGAACAATAAGGTGCATGTGTTAGTGAAGTGGAGCTTTGCTTACAGACAAGCCCGTAGGAGTAACTTTCAGATGTGGTACTTAGATAGATTCCGTTTTGAAAAAAGAATAAATGATTGTAAACTTATTCTAGATTTGATATTATCTGAGGAACATAGAAATAAAATATATCTGACACGTTTTAATAAAAATTGTATTTGATGTTTCACTTAATAAAATTTTAGTTTCCTAAATGTGAATTTTATTTGAAACTAATTAGCACATTAAGACTTTGTAATTTGTATCAGCTAAAGCATAAAATGAGGAACAGAAATGAAACAAATTTAACTAAAATTTAATTTCAATTTAATTAAACAATATTTTTTTTATCAATCCATGTATTATATTTTTTATCAAGTCCTAACCATTTCACATAAACTTTGTTTCCTTTCCTTCTCAAAATCTTCTCAATAAGATACACATCGGTATGCTTTACTTTTAGTAATTCTTGCTCATAAAAACCACCCAGAATGTCCTGATTATCTTCGTCTTGAATTAAATATGTCCAAGGGTTTGTCATCTTAACTTCTTTAATGTGGAATATCTCATTTGACCAATTTGGTGTGTAACCATTTGAAAATGCCTCTCGATGCTTGCTTATTCGTACGTGATCACCCACTTTAAATTTTGGAGATTTTATATCTAACGTTTTAGCATGAGTAAATGCAGATTTCAAGATTCTATTTTCATTTGTTTTATTTACTTGTTTTGGCTTCATTCCTATTGAAGAATGTTTTGTATTGTTATAATCTTTTACAATATCCGCTAATATATTAAACCATTTGTAATTTCCTTGAATGCTAAATATTTTCCACATATTATTCTTTAAAGTCCTGTTCACTCTTTCTACTATACTCGCTTTCAAATTGGAAAACGTGCTATAATGGTTAATTCGAAATTGTTGCATCAAAATTTGAAAATTTACATTGAAAAACTCTCTCCCTCTGTCCGTTTGCAAGTTTTTTGGTGGAGTTTTTGCACTGATTAATATTTTTTTCATGGCCGCTGTTACGTCTTTTCCATATTTAGATTTTACCGGTTCGGCCCAAACATACTTAGAAAATACATTTATGGTAATCAAGGTATATTTAAATCCCTTATTAAATTTGGCATAGGGTAACATTTCAACCAAATCAGCTTGAAAAAGATCATTTAACCCTTTCACTACCACCCTTCTGCGTTTGTAGTTTTTTCTAGCAGGTTTATGTAATTCATTAACGACTTGTTTAACGGTTGTCATGACAACAAACTTGTTTATTCAATTTTAAGGAAGTTCACTCTCTATGTTTTGTAATAATTCGAAATATAACTTTTATATGTTTTTTCCCATTCATTCAATTTATCAATTTGTATTGTATAACTTTTTTCATTTAAAACTTTACTAATTTTATTAATCTCCTTTTCTAACGCATTAAAGGATTTTTTTATCTCTCCAGTTAAGAAAGTAGTTGATCTACTATCACTATTTTTGAATTCCTCCTCTGTTTTATTTAATTCTTGTTCTAATTTCTTAATTACACTGGACATTATATTTTCCAAGGAAATATATTGTTGATTTTCTTCCAAAGTGAGTTGGTCAATTGTTCTACTGTTAAGAATGCTATTTTGATTTCTTTTTTTTTTCATCATCTAACCTTTTTATAAAAGTTCTTAATTGTTTAATTTTTTCCTTGTGTTTTTCAATTATTACTTCTCTTATATTTGTTTCCATTATTTTATTAATTTTGTTGATATCATCACTTAATTTTTTGTCTTCCTTTTTAACATGTTCATTTAAAAATTGCAAATCTTTACTTATTTGATTTAGCGTTAGCAACTGTTTATTAACGTTTTCAATTGAGGTATAACATCCTTTAATCTGGTTTTCATACTTTAAAAAATTTTCATCAAAAACCTTAAGCTTTTTAGCAAAGATTTCATTATTTGTTTCATTTTCACCTAATCTCCTTTTTAAATTATTAATGTCACTTATTCTCTCTTGATTTTGTTTTGAAATATGGCGTCCAAATTTATCAACTGTCATGTTGAGCTTTCATTAAACAATAAATATGATTATATTTGATAGCTGTTATTTATAGTATTACTTTATCTTCTCTTAATTCTTCAATAATAGAGATAATCTCGTTACTATGAGCATTATTTCCCGCATCACTTGATGAAATTAATAAACGTAGCCTATCAACAATTTCATTTACATTACTCCAGTATACATAGTCTGTATTTGATCTGTTTGTTTTCAAAATTAATCCCTTTCCTGTAGATTTGGCTCTAGTTGTTCTAAACGGAGGTTTTGGTTTGTTAAATGCTGTAACTAATCTTGGCAAGGTTTTTGTCTTTGTAATCCCCTTTCTTTGTAAATATGGTCCTATTATTGTAACATATTTGTGTGATGTATTTCCTTGAACTTGTTCATTTGAATCAAAATTCCTACGATATACATTTGTTTTAGCTAGAATGTTCATGTAATTATCTAAATCTTCCTTCTTATAACCTTTCGGTTCTTTTTTGAAAAGCAATTCGTATAAACCTGGCGTGCCTGTGTACGTTATTCCTCCCACTTTAATGTCTTTTCCAATAATTTGTACCGGTATCTGTGTTAAACCAAAAGAAAACTTATCCGTTTCGAGGTCATGAACTATTCCATAATAATGGTCAAATTTATGTTGTGTATCTTTCACACCCTCATCAATATATGATCTGGGTAATTCATGAAAATCTGCTAAGTAATCTTTATATGATGGTGTACCAACATAGGTTTGAATTGTTTTTCTAGTTTGTTCCAATATGTCTGACAAGTTTAAATTTATTGTTGTGTCACTAGAAGGATCTGAAGTTTCTGCTATAACAGTTGATGACAATGGTTGTACTACAGAAGAGGAAGAAGTGATACTACTGTCATTTAAAAATGTTGGTAGTTCTGTAAGGAGTAACGGAGTTTTTCCTGTTTTCTGAATATTTTTCGTCGGAGTTGATGTTTTATAAAGCTTTGTAGGTGTTTTGAAATCTTCATACTTTGAAACTCTTTCTTCTTTTAAATCGAATGGTTCGGATTTACCAATACTTGAAATTAGCTGTTTAAGTGGTTGTGTTATTGGTCTATAAGTTTGTTCTAATTCGGACTGAGCAGTAGAAGTAGCTAATTTCAAGCTTTGATATTTCTGCTTCACGGCTTGTCTCGATCTTATTAATTCTCGAGCTAAACGTTTATCCATGCTGTACAAGTTTTAAATGAAATAAAACTGCAAATTTTTTACTTTTATAAATATATAAAGGAATCGAATTTACTCCTATATCTGCCGTGATTTACTTCACAATCTTTGTCAATTACAAGAAAGCCATATGGATCCTCCAACAGTTAGCACAAATATTTTTAAACTGATCAAATGTCATATCCAATATACAGTGGTCATTATATATATGTTTTAAACTCAAACAGTCCTGTTTAAATAAAATTAATAAGTTTACATTTTCTCGAATTAGACGTTTAAGGATTGAGGAATATCCTTGAAAATAAAAAAACAATCGGTGTTTCTATGCCTTCCATGCGTGAAATAGTCCCTAATAATAGATTGATTATGACAAGGAATATCATCAAAAATGACAACGGAATTTGGCTTTATCTCATGAGGTGAAATAATGTTCTCATCGCTATCATATTCAAAGTATCCAATTTCTTTCATAGGCTTTAACAACTTTCTTAAATATTCATATTTTGGTTGATCTAATGACTTTGAATAAACATAGACATTTTCAAACCTAATTCCATTAGGATGCTCGAGCAGTGTAAGCATAACGTTGGTTTTACCGCTACCACTGCAACCAACTATGAGTCCTCTTTTTGAACCACCGCAAAATAAGTCACCATGCTTTCTCAACTGTTTACTTAAAAATTTTTCGTCATGATTATTTACTGATAAAGAGAATTTTTGTTTTTCAATCCTCATTCTTAATCACACTAGTAAATATTTGTAGCTGTAAAAGTATTTATACCAGAAAAATGTCAATGTGCTTTTTGTATAAAAAGAACTTCAATGACTGTGGGTCGTCATAAGTTGAAAAAAACTATTAAAACACGTAATAGAAAAGGCTCTGGTTTAGTAAATAAATTAATTAGTAAACTACCTTTCGAAGTTCATATACCAGGATATAATTATTGTGGTCCCGGCACCAACTTGGAAAAAAGATTAACTAGAGGTGACGTTGGTATAAATCCATTGGATTCCGCTTGCAAAGAACATGATATATCTTACTCTCAGACTGAAGATTTATCAAAAAGACACATATCTGACCAAATATTAGAAAAAAAAGCCTGGGATAGGGTAAAAGCTAAAGATTCTTCTATTGGTGAAAAAATTGCAGCTTTAAGTGTTGCAGGAATAATGAAGGGTAAAAGAAAGTTCGGTTTGGGATTAAAAAATACAAAAGGGGGTAAACTTAAATTGAGAAAAAAACGTATCATTCGAACAACCAAAAAAATTGGAGGATTTCTACCTCTTTTGTTTCCCATTCTTGGCGCCCTGCTAAGGCAGTAAATGATGCTAAAGCAGCTAAACAGCAACTAGAAGAAATACATAGACATAATATTGCAATGGAAAATGCTTCTAAAGAAGGCAAAGGATTATATATTAGACCATATAAAGGAAAGGGACTATTTATTAGACCTTATAAAGGAGGATCCGTCAAAATGAAAGCAATCAGACAAAAAAAAACTCAAAATAAGTTTTCCAAAAAGAGCACTTACGAACAATGATATTATTAAATATGTAAAGCTATTAAAAATAACTGGCTTTAGAGGTGTTTTTATGCTCGATGAACTTCCAAAAAAAATTAATCTGAAAGAATGTGGTATTGTAAATTTGGATAAAAAACAAAATAAAGGATCTCATTGGACTGCTTTGCACTGATTAATATTTTTTTCATGGCCGCTGTTACGTCTTTTCCATATTTAGATTTTACCGGTTCGGCCCAAACATACTTAGAAAATACATTTATGGTAATCAAGGTATATTTAAATCCCTTATTAAATTTGGCATAGGGTAACATTTCAACCAAATCAGCTTGAAAAAGATCATTTAACCCTTTCACTACCACCCTTCTGCGTTTGTAGTTTTTTCTAGCAGGTTTATGTAATTCATTAACGACTTGTTTAACGGTTGTCATGACAACAAACTTGTTTATTCAATTTTAAGGAAGTTCACTCTCTATGTTTTGTAATAATTCGAAATATAACTTTTATATGTTTTTTCCCATTCATTCAATTTATCAATTTGTATTGTATAACTTTTTTCATTTAAAACTTTACTAATTAATCTCCTTTTCTAACGCATTAAAGGATTTTTTTATCTCTCCAGTTAAGAAAGTAGTTGATCTACTATCACTATTTTTGAATTCCTCCTCTGTTTTATTTAATTCTTGTTCTAATTTCTTAATTACACTGGACATTATATTTTCCAAGGAAATATATTGTTGATTTTCTTCCAAAGTGAGTTGGTCAATTGTTCTACTGTTAAGAATGCTATTTTGATTTCTTTTTTTTTTCATCATCTAACCTTTTTATAAAAGTTCTTAATTGTTTAATTTTTTCCTTGTGTTTTTCAATTATTACTTCTCTTATATTTGTTTCCATTATTTTATTAATTTTGTTGATATCATCACTTAATTTTTTGTCTTCCTTTTTAACATGTTCATTTAAAAATTGCAAATCTTTACTTATTTGATTTAGCGTTAGCAACTGTTTATTAACGTTTTCAATTGAGGTATAACATCCTTTAATCTGGTTTTCATACTTTAAAAAATTTTCATCAAAAACCTTAAGCTTTTTAGCAAAGATTTCATTATTTGTTTCATTTTCACCTAATCTCCTTTTTAAATTATTAATGTCACTTATTCTCTCTTGATTTTGTTTTGAAATATGGCGTCCAAATTTATCAACTGTCATGTTGAGCTTTCATTAAACAATAAATATGATTATATTTGATAGCTGTTATTTATAGTATTACTTTATCTTCTCTTAATTCTTCAATAATAGAGATAATCTCGTTACTATGAGCATTATTTCCCGCATCACTTGATGAAATTAATAAACGTAGCCTATCAACAATTTCATTTACATTACTCCAGTATACATAGTCTGTATTTGATCTGTTTGTTTTCAAAATTAATCCCTTTCCTGTAGATTTGGCTCTAGTTGTTCTAAACGGAGGTTTTGGTTTGTTAAATGCTGTAACTAATCTTGGCAAGGTTTTTGTCTTTGTAATCCCCTTTCTTTGTAAATATGGTCCTATTATTGTAACATATTTGTGTGATGTATTTCCTTGAACTTGTTCATTTGAATCAAAATTCCTACGATATACATTTGTTTTAGCTAGAATGTTCATGTAATTATCTAAATCTTCCTTCTTATAACCTTTCGGTTCTTTTTTGAAAAGCAATTCGTATAAACCTGGCGTGCCTGTGTACGTTATTCCTCCCACTTTAATGTCTTTTCCAATAATTTGTACCGGTATCTGTGTTAAACCAAAAGAAAACTTATCCGTTTCGAGGTCATGAACTATTCCATAATAATGGTCAAATTTATGTTGTGTATCTTTCACACCCTCATCAATATATGATCTGGGTAATTCATGAAAATCTGCTAAGTAATCTTTATATGATGGTGTACCAACATAGGTTTGAATTGTTTTTCTAGTTTGTTCCAATATGTCTGACAAGTTTAAATTTATTGTTGTGTCACTAGAAGGATCTGAAGTTTCTGCTATAACAGTTGATGACAATGGTTGTACTACAGAAGAGGAAGAAGTGATACTACTGTCATTTAAAAATGTTGGTAGTTCTGTAAGGAGTAACGGAGTTTTTCCTGTTTTCTGAATATTTTTCGTCGGAGTTGATGTTTTATAAAGCTTTGTAGGTGTTTTGAAATCTTCATACTTTGAAACTCTTTCTTCTTTTAAATCGAATGGTTCGGATTTACCAATACTTGAAATTAGCTGTTTAAGTGGTTGTGTTATTGGTCTATAAGTTTGTTCTAATTCGGACTGAGCAGTAGAAGTAGCTAATTTCAAGCTTTGATATTTCTGCTTCACGGCTTGTCTCGATCTTATTAATTCTCGAGCTAAACGTTTATCCATGCTGTACAAGTTTTAAATGAAATAAAACTGCAAATTTTTTACTTTTATAAATATATAAAGGAATCGAATTTATTCCTATATCTGCCGTGATTTACTTCACAATCTTTGTCAATTACAAGAAAGCCATATGGATCCTCCAACAGTTAGCACAAATATTTTTAAACTGATCAAATGTCATATCCAATATACAGTGGTCATTATATATATGTTTTAAACTCAAACAGTCCTGTTTAAATAAAATTAATAAGTTTACATTTTCTCGAATTAGACGTTTAAGGATTGAGGAATATCCTTGAAAATAAAAAAACAATCGGTGTTTCTATGCCTTCCATGCGTGAAATAGTCCCTAATAATAGATTGATTATGACAAGGAATATCATCAAAAATGACAACGGAATTTGGCTTTATCTCATGAGGTGAAATAATGTTCTCATCGCTATCATATTCAAAGTATCCAATTTCTTTCATAGGCTTTAACAACTTTCTTAAATATTCATATTTTGGTTGATCTAATGACTTTGAATAAACATAGACATTTTCAAACCTAATTCCATTAGGATGCTCGAGCAGTGTAAGCATAACGTTGGTTTTACCGCTACCACTGCAACCAACTATGAGTCCTCTTTTTGAACCACCGCAAAATAAGTCACCATGCTTTCTCAACTGTTTACTTAAAAATTTTTCGTCATGATTATTTACTGATAAAGAGAATTTTTGTTTTTCAATCCTCATTCTTAATCACACTAGTAAATATTTGTAGCTGTAAAAGTATTTATACCAGAAAAATGTCAATGTGCTTTTTGTATAAAAAGAACTTCAATGACTGTGGGTCGTCATAAGTTGAAAAAAACTATTAAAACACGTAATAGAAAAGGCTCTGGTTTAGTAAATAAATTAATTAGTAAACTACCTTTCGAAGTTCATATACCAGGATATAATTATTGTGGTCCCGGCACCAACTTGGAAAAAAGATTAACTAGAGGTGACGTTGGTATAAATCCATTGGATTCCGCTTGCAAAGAACATGATATATCTTACTCTCAGACTGAAGATTTATCAAAAAGACACATATCTGACCAAATATTAGAAAAAAAAGCCTGGGATAGGGTAAAAGCTAAAGATTCTTCTATTGGTGAAAAAATTGCAGCTTTAAGTGTTGCAGGAATAATGAAGGGTAAAAGAAAGTTCGGTTTGGGATTAAAAAATACAAAAGGGGGTAAACTTA
This sequence comes from Kuschelorhynchus macadamiae, assembly GCA_030620095.1. Classification (NCBI taxonomy): domain Eukaryota; kingdom Metazoa; phylum Arthropoda; class Insecta; order Coleoptera; family Curculionidae; genus Kuschelorhynchus; species Kuschelorhynchus macadamiae. Next base: position 415,921 of record JAUTXW010004742.1, read on the forward strand.
AATTGAGAAAAAAACGTATCATTCGAACAACCAAAAAAATTGGAGGATTTCTACCTCTTTTGTTTCCCATTCTTGGCGCCCTGCTAAGGCAGTAAATGATGCTAAAGCAGCTAAACAGCAACTAGAAGAAATACATAGACATAATATTGCAATGGAAAATGCTTCTAAAGAAGGCAAAGGATTATATATTAGACCATATAAAGGAAAGGGACTATTTATTAGACCTTATAAAGGAGGATCCGTCAAAATGAAAGCAATCAGACAAAAAAAAACTCAAAATAAGTTTTCCAAAAAGAGCACTTACGAACAATGATATTATTAAATATGTAAAGCTATTAAAAATAACTGGCTTTAGAGGTGTTTTTATGCTCGATGAACTTCCAAAAAAAATTAATCTGAAAGAATGTGGTATTGTAAATTTGGATAAAAAACAAAATAAAGGATCTCATTGGACTGCTTATATTAAAAATAACAAAAATGTAATATATTTTGATAGTTATGGAAATTTAAAACCACCTTTTGAACTTCTCAAATATTTTAATTCGAATGGCAAAGTGGATGTATTTTATACTTATGAAAATAAACAAAAATTTAACTCATATAACTGTGGTCAACTATCCCTAAAATTTTTGCAAAAAAATATATAAACTCATTATTTATTGTAATATCTCATTCATAAATAAACTGCAATGTCTACCACAATTGCCATATCAGGAAACAGTTCTGTTTTGTCTGCTGATTTTAATCCGCCCATATATTTAGAGGATGAAAAACAATATTACCTGGGCTTAGCTGATTTTGAAACGTTTATGACTATCCCCAATATAAAAGAAGGATATAATAAATTTTATATAGATAATAAAGTAATTCTTATTCCCGACGGAACTTATGACATTACAGATATAGAAACATACATAAGAGAAAGTATAGAAGATTTATTTCCGAATGAAAAAATTTTTTTTCTTTTAAAAGCAAATGTTAATACTCTAAAAACTTTTTTAATGTGTAGTAGAATAATTGATTTTACCAAGGAAGATTCGATGGAAAAATGTTGGGTTTTAATAGCAGGATACTAGAAGCTATGAAAGAGGAAGAATCAGATAATGTTGCAAAAATAACTAAGGTGAATGCTATTTGTATTGACTGTAATATTTGTGTCGGTTCTTACAATAATGGTAAACCTGTTCATATTATTCACCAGTTTTATCCAACTGTAGCTCCAGGGTATAAAATAGTTGAATCTCCTTTGCCCATTTTGTATTTTCCAGTTAGCGTCAAAGCAATTAACAATATAACAGTTAAAATAGTTGATCAAGACGGAGAACTTATCAGTTTTAGAGGAGAAACTATAACAGTAAGGTTACATTTACAAACAAGTGAAATATAAAATGGTTGTTAGATATAATAGAGCCCTTGGGATGAGACTTGCCCCTACCACTATCAATAAAGTAAAAACTTATAAAAAAAAAAAGCCTAAACAACAGTTCAGTATCAAATCCAACACCAACAAGTTAAGACGAGATAATCGTAAATTTCTCACATCCTTGGGTTTCACTGTTTTAAAATAATGAACATATTAAACGTAAACGAAAAGCTTTATGTAGACAATTCCATCGTCAGTTCTGAGCTTCACACATATCAACCATATATTTCTTCAAAATTCGATTACAATGATGAAATAAGGATCCCAATTCAAGAACTCGATGCTTACACTCTACCATCAGATAGTTTACTTTATATCGAAGGAAAATTAACTAATACAGAAGGTAAATATAAGAAAGAATTGCTATTTATTAACAATGGTATAGCCTTTTTGTTCAGAGAAATCCGCTATGAACTAAACGGAATTACTATAGATTCAATAAGAAATGTTGGATTAGCATCAACCTTAAAAAGCTACCTTTCTCACAATACCAACGAAAGTTTAAAACTGGAAAATGTAGGTTGGTTTCCACATCGGAAAGAAGGTGATACAATTTTAGTTGATAATGATGGAAAATTCTCCGTATCCATACCACTAAAAATGCTTTTAGGATTTTTTGAAGATTACAGAAAAATTATTATGAATATGAAACAGGAATTGGTTCTTATTAGATCAACTGATGATTTAGATGGTGTTATTTTCAAAGAAGATCCGGCACACCTTGTTACTGCTCCTGACACTCCATTGGTTACTTTCGATAAAATTTATTGGAAAGTTCCTCACATTCTAGTTGATATGCCACAACAACTTGCTCTATCAAAAATATTAGAATCAAATAAAGATATATTGATAGGATTCAGGAGTTGGGAACTTGTTGAATATTCTTCTCTAACCGAAACAACCCGTCACACATGGCCGGTAAAAACAACTAGTAAACTAGAAGCTCCTCGTCATGTTGTGATTGGCTTTCAAGAAAACAGAAAAGGGAAAATTGTTAAAGATATGAGTAAATTTGACAATATTACCTTGTCAAATATTAGAGTATATTTAAATTCCGAAAGATATCCTTATCACGATTTGTACTTAAATTTCGAAGAAAACAAATTTTCTGCTGTATACGAAATGTTTGCCAACTTTAGACAGTCTTACTATGGTGTTCCAAATGAACCCATTTTTAATCCTGAACAATTCAAAAACATTAGTCCTATTACACATATTGATTGCTCCCATCAAAAAGAAACAATTCAAACGGGATCCGTAGTAATGAGAATTGAATTTGAGACACACAATGCAATTAAAAAAGATACTTCTGCTTATTGTCTTATTTTACATGACAAATTATTTAGCTACAACACTCTTACTAAAATTGTGAAACAATTATAAACTTTATCCCCACTATTTTCATATTTCGATTTAATTTAAAGAAATTTTCAAAAGCTTTTAGTTTTAGTCATGACATCAAAACTACAACCACAAATTGAAAAATGTATTTTTAAAATTAATCAACTGAAAGAAGAAATTGCAAATTATTCAAGTAAAAAAAGTCTCATTAAAAAATTTGCTGCTTTGAAAATATGAGATTGGTTATAGATATTCAAGGATTCAAGGATGAAAAAAATAAATTTATACCGAAAGAGCTTGCAGCTTTTGATGGTTATGAAATGACTCATTACATTTTTAAAAAGCCTTTTCCAATGGAGTTTCTTTCACCTGATTGTCACAAGCAGGCGGTATGGTTAACGAAAAATTATCATTGTATACATTGGAATAATGGATTTACTCCATTACATCATTTCCCAAAAATAATTGAAACACTTACGAAAAAAGCAGATTTTGTTTTTGTAAAAGGAAGCGAAAAAAGGATTTTATACAGAAATATTCTAAAAAGCCTGTGATTGAAATAGATGAACAACCAGCGCTAAAGCTAATGGAACCAAAATGCTTCTATCATTCAAAATCACCTTGTATGTGTGCTTTGACAAATGTGTTATTTTTATATGACAATTGTTTTATGAATGAATAAAAATATAAAAAAACTTAATTACCTTTTTATTTTGCATTAACCAACCATGATTGAATACAATTAATATGATACCTTAAATCTAATTTTCTAAATTCATTTAAAAGTTCATACTCATTTTTATATTTTAAATAATCATTACAAAATTTAGCGGCTAATTTACATTGTTCCATTCGATCTATATTATTAACATATGCTGACAAATCTTGTGCTTCTGCGTCTTCTTCGCCTACAATTGATAAATATTGGAAGTATGCAGCAGATATAATAAACTCTTCATACATTTCAGTAACCATTTGCTCCATTGTAAATATTATTAAATTTATTCTTCCTTTTCAATTTCTTGAAGAATAGTATCCTCGTCAATAAATTGCTTCAAGTCTTTTAAATAGTAACCAAAGCCAATATCTTTTAGATCTTGAATAAGTTGAAAAAAATTTAATGTTTCAATGTATTTGTTGCAACAGAGGGCAGCCTTTACGAATTCCGCAGATTGATTACAATAAAAGTCTATCCACTCCGGACCACTTGCCATACAATATGAGAAATAGGTTTTTGAAAGATTACTAAATTTCTCCTCTAATAATTTAACTGCAATCAGCAACTCAGCCATTTCATTTATTTAACATAATATTTTAAATATGTAGGGGGACGTCTCTTGCGAATAGGATTAACTTTCCTTGATAATACCTGTTTTTTATCTTCGTATAATTGAAACCTCTTTTGGGTTGCAATAATAGAAGGTATAAATTGGCAATCTTCTCCTATAAATTCTATTAGGTGGCTTAATTCTCCTACAAAGTATGATTTCCCAAATGTATTGAAAAACGTAGTAAGGCTTATAATTCCTTCTAAATAATCATCACAAAGTCAATTGCTTCCAAATAATCTCGTTTCAGTGGATAAAACAGCTTGGTGTATTCATCTTTCGAAATCACTTCAAAGAAATTGAGATATTTAACTTTTAACTGTCTGATAGTTGTAGTTAATTTTTCGCGATTACACATAATTCACTTATTACTTGACACATTTTTTTCTTTTTGTTTTATACAAAATTGGTGGAAAAATTCAAAAATAACTTTTTACGCAACTCGAGCACAGCTTAGTAAATGTGCCTCGGCATACTAAAATTATCATGATGCACCTATTTATAAGACTAGAATGCAAAATCAAATGTGGGAGAACAAAGAGAAAAAATTAAAAATATGATGCGAATGAGAATAAAAGGGGAGGAAGTTAAGAATGAGGGACATGAGAGAGAGGAAGAGTAGGAGGAGGAGGCGCTCCCCTATTATAACTACTTCCCAAATTTGAGCGTTTTCCAATGTTTCTGACAAATAAAACCCTTCATAAGTGCTAATTTATGACGAAAAAAGAAAATGGCAGTAAGAATGGATTTTTAAATAACTTCCGGGGTAAAACAAAAAAGTGAAATATTTTTGAACTAGGACTTTTCTATTCTAATAAGAGAGGTAGAGACAAATATTTTATACTTCAATTACCAAATTTTTGCCCGCTTCAAGATAACGTAGGTAATGGAATTTTTGACCCGACGTGGGCTTTCAGTCCCTCCGCAGTCATTATTAACTAGTATTGATGATGGGCTTTTTAGTCCGAAATATCAGAAAAATGTTAAGTGTGATATGCTGTAGAATTTAGAATTTAAATTAGTGTTTATTAAGATGCACACAATATTTTTGACTATTTAAAAAGCAAAGTTTCGTTCGGATATAAATCGTCGAATCGTAAACTTAATAATGTATTTTGGTAGAAGGAAAAACGTGGCTGTGATGATGTGACATTTATTTGAAAAATATCTTTTTTCCCGAATATCTTCGTCAATTTCAAAACGGCATTTGATTGAGCACAAAGTTGCGCAACTTTGCCACAATTTAAACTCTTCCGTATATTGTATAGCTTCTCCCAATTGTCACCCTAGACATTGGAATACGATGTACACAAGGTGAGTGATTTTCCCTGTAAAATAGCTTTTTTTTTAAATTAAAAATTAAAGAAAAATATTGTTCATAAAAGGTTTTATTTTTTTTGGAATGATTAGAGATAGATAATTAAAGCTAAGTTGAAATATAATGACTTTATTTCAGAATTTTCAAACAGAACATGTAATTTACAAATAATAGATAATCAAAACCAAAGGTAAATAAATATGCAATGTTTGCGTCAAAAAGATTATGAACATTTAGAAAAAACGTGAAATTAAACTTACATTTAACTACTGAATAGGTACTATCCATAAATATTGAATACATTCAATTTACATATCTGGTATTTTTTAACATACTACCTACAACATGAAAGTTATATTTAGTTATTTAATTATAAATTTTAGCGCGCGCTATACCTGAAGATTTTTAAATAATAGCATACTATAGTTTTGTTAATGCCATTTTGCTGCTATTACTGAAATAATTATGCGAAACGATGATTGAGACATTTTTTCATTAAATTATTTTCGTGAGTTAAACACATGTTAACGAGTACCAGCGATTTCGTTCGCGTATGACGTTAACGAAAGGGATATAAATCAGTGGCGGCTCGTGAGTATATTGAAGGGTGAGGCTATATGAGGTTAATTTTGTTTAAATGTGAATAAATTTCCACGTCACCCATGAGGTATTATTCTGCGACGCGTTGACCTTTTTTTTTAATGGAGGTCATCGCCAATAGCCCTACTAAACCATTAAAAACTAAAAAAATAAACTCTAAAAAAAGTAAATAAAAAGTAAACAAAACAAGTAAAATATGTACACCTATCATTAAAATATAGCGGTGATTGCGATAATAAAAACATAATTTAGTTTATTAAAACTTAAAATAAATAGTTGTATGAAATAAGATAAAAAAACTACTTTTTGTACATTAAATCTATACGTCTGTCTTTTAAGGTTGCAAATTTATCTATAATTTGGTCGTAAAAGTTTTGGTCTTCACTAAGTTCTGACAGTAATTCCTGCTCTATTGACATCATTGCTAAACCCGAAAGTCGTTCTTGTGTCATTGTGTTTCTTAGGTAGGTTTTGATCCGTTTAAGACATGAAAAATTTCGTTCGGCCGATACACTTGTTGCGGGAATAGTTAAAACTAAATTAAAAAGCTTATATGCTTCCGCAAAAATTGCTTTAAAATCTTTAAATAACAAAGCTAGACTTTTTTCGACATCTAAATTTGAAACTTGTTCATCCCTATACAATACAGAAAGCTCATTCTTTAATCTATCTCTGTCAAAAATGTTTGGATAATTTTTTAATAAATTATTTAATAAGTCGTCTGGAAAGCATTTAACATATTCCGAATATTTTGTGCAATCGACTAAAGCAAAGAAATTTAAATTATTTAAATTTTCAAACCGCGTCCCTAATTGAAGAATTATACAATCTATTATTTCGAAATATAATATTTTATATTTAGTAAAAATATCAAAGTCGCTAGAACATTGCCCTCGACGTGTGTTAGTTGGCAGAATAGTGGCTTTTTTAGCAATATTGAAAAGTTCTTTGAAATGGTTCTCGTTTCTAAATTCAATAATTCGTTGCTTGGCAAGGTTTATTTGCGAAATGCAGTAATTTATATCTAAATGCTTTAACTGTAATATTTGAAACAGTACATCAGTGCAACTAAAAATTTGTTTATAAATATGCGTTAAAAGGCAAAATTCGAAATCATTAAAATGCTTTAGAAATCCTTTTGCACCATTAATAGATTCTGTTCCAGAATTTAAGTCATTAATAATAGTTTCAAATACTATAATTAAATTGTCCCATTCATTAGCCACTAAGTTTAAAATTTTAGACCGTGTATACCATCGCGTTTCTACAGCTCGCGGAATTCTTTTACCTACTATCTGATTAAGCACAAAAGACCGTTTTGGTGATTGGTGGAAATAATTTGGTATTCCTAATAAAGTGGCAAAAAATATACGACTTTGGGTAATCAGTTTTGTTCCCTGTTGTAAAACTAGATTTAATCTGTGGGCGCAACAATGAGTAAACATAGCTAAAGGAGCAATAGATCTAACTTTTGTTTGAAGCCCATTTATTTCACCTGCCATAACACTAGCCCCATCGTAACACTGCGCGACCAATTTATTTTTAAAGTCATAAGGCTCTAAGCTGTTTTGTATTAAATGAAAAAGGCTCTCTGCTGTTCTATTATCGCCAACATCAAAAAATCCTAAAAATCTTTCTTTTAAAGATCCGTTGGTCACATACCTAACTGTTATCGAACACTGTGATTTTTCTGTTATATCAGTACTATCATCCGCAATTACGCCAAAAAAACAACAATCGGTGTCATTGATTTCTTTTTTTATATATTCTTGAATATAGTCATGTATGTAACCAATTAGTTCATTTTGTATAGTCTTAGATTGTCCCGTAAAAATATTACTAAATTTAGCACAATGTTCAGTAAGTTCGGCATTTCTTTTTATTAAGCATGCAAATATTTCCTTAAAATTGCCACGGTTAAAAGAATCTGTTGTTTCATTATGACCTCGAAATGCCAAGTCCTGTTTACCCAAAGTAATAGTAACATCAATTAAATAATTTAATAATAAACGGTTTTTTCGAACATTTTCATTATAAACAATTTTATTAAGACTTGCATTTTCTTGTAGTGCATCCGCAATAGTCGCCCTATTTTGCTCCAGTCTTGTAAGTGCTACCGAATTTTTAATATGCTCTCTTGAACTTTCATGCGATTTTACTGCTCGTGAAAAATTTTTTAAATCCGAATATCCGCCCCCTGAACTCCAATTATTTTTGACGCAACCTAATAAAAAACAAGGCCAACAATATAAGCTTTCTTTATAAACACTTCCGCATAGCCACCTATAAGTTTCGTACCAAGATATTTGAAAAGTTCTTGAATATTTTTTACCTTGCCTCTTATCATTAAATATTGCTAAAATTTTCGGCGTCGGACGGCTACCTAATATCTGTTTCTTTTCAGTTTCGCTTCTTCTTAAAAAAGGCGTTTCAATTAATGAAGCAATAATGTCGTGAATAGGATTCATTTCAAAAGCAAAAAGTAAATACAAAAAATGGAACGGTCCAACAACCAAATCAAAACAAAACAAAAACTTACTCACGCGTATTTATTCACCTTAAAAGACAGAACGCCCTCAATCAGCGATTATCGCAATCTATTTCCTATTTCTTTCTCAGCCGCACGCACCACGTAAAAAGAAGCCGTTGGAATATTTCGCTAGTCATGTGATTTAAATAACCAATAAAAGCATATCCAAGGTACAGATTTATCGCCTCAAGAATGCAATAGAGAACGCGTGCATCGGCAATCGCCATCCCGCTCTCTCGTAATCAGGTGACTCGCCGGCATCGGCACCGGCCGTTGATAAATAGGTCAGAAGTCGAAACTTTCCAAGCTAAAATTATTTCGCCTCATTCGAGAGCACTTTCTTTAGGAATGGGTTTGCACGGATTGCACGGTCGGTTTTTTGATGTGGTCAGAATTTATTTTCTAAAATATTTATTATGGGATTATATTTTGTTTTTTTTTATGTTATTATGTTGTAAAACTGTTAAAAAGTATATTTCTAATTGGTAATAGATAAAAAGTTATATAAAAAAATTCTCTTTTCCTTTATTTTGGGGGTGAAGCGCGGCCTCAGAGGCCTACCCTGACGAGCCGCCACTGATATAAATTGGTACTTAAATCACCTTATTTTTTTATAAATTTTAGAAACCACGTTGTTGCTTTTTCTTTCAATTTTCGTCAACAGGGGCTTGTGAGATTTTTGTTTATAAATTATTTCCGATTTTTTGGAACACCCTGTATACATTTAAAAAAAATAAAATGACATATACCCGATCAAGCGCTGTTTTGAAAAGTTAACCGTTTTTTAAATAAAAAATATTGTATTATTTAAGGGGCGGTTTCATCCCCTTGAAATTTTATTTTTGAAAAAAATTCTTATTGGACCTCCACACCCTACAATCAACCTGTATGTTAAAATTCAGCTTTTCAGGTCAAACGGTTTGATCAGAATCGTGATTAATCAATGGCCCGAATTTTTGAAACACCCTATATACATTTTTAAGAAACCTTAAAATATGTTAAATAACCAAATAAAATACACGAGCTTAACTGTTTTGCCGAAAAAACACCGTTTTTTTTTAATAAAAATTTCCTTCTTATCCAACCTCTACATTCTACTACCAACCTGTGTGCCAAAATGCATATTTTTACGTCAAGTAGTTTGAGAAGAATCGTAATCATTTTTTGAAACACCCTGTATACAATAGAAAAATAGTGTTGCAAGGTCTCGGTTACCAGACGATCATTTAAAAAAAATCATATAAATCGGTGCAGTACAACTCTCTCACGAATTTGCTGAAAACTTTAGCTCAGTGTTTTAAATATATAGATTTTAAAACAAATATCAAAAAGCACTAACACGTTTTTTTAAATAACAAACCAAACATAAATTGTTTCACTGTCAGGAAAGGAAACTGACAAAATTATGTATTCGACAAAATTCTTATTTTCCTATGTGGTTAATTTGGATAGATTCTAACTACTAAAATTTTGACATCATGTGACAAGAAATAAATAATTTAAAACCAATTGTTTTTCTATCAAATAATGACAGAAATAACTTAAATATGTCAAACGTATAATTTTATATTTTATATTTTCTGAAAATTCCCTCAAAATTGTCTTTGCATATTAATTAGTGTAAGTACTTTTCAATTGTAAAAAGTCCTAAATTTTCTGACAATGAATGCATAGTCACAAAAATAAAAATTTGGAAAATTAACCACATAGGAAAATAAGAATTTTGTCGAATACATAATTTTTTCAGTTTCCTTTCCTGACAGTGAAACAATTTATGTTTGGTTTGTTATTTAAAAAAACGTGTTAGTGCTTTTTGATATTTGTTTTAAAATCTATATATTTAAAACACTGAGCTAAAGTTTTCAGCAAGTTCGTGAGAGAGTTGTACTGCACCGATTTATATGATTTTTTTTAAATGATCGTCTGGTAACCGAGACCTTGCAACACTATTTTTGTATTGTATACAGGGTGTTTCAAAAAATGATTACGAGTCTTCTCAAACTACTTGACGTAAAAATATGCATTTTGGCACACAGGTTGGTAGTAGAATGTAGAGGTTGGATAAGAAGGAAATTTTTATTAAAAAAAAACGGTTTGTTTTTTCGGCAAAACGTTTAAGCTCGTGTATTTTATTTGGTTATTTAACATATTTTAAGGTTTCTTAAAAATGTATATAGGGTGTTTCAAAAATTCGGGTCATTGATTAATCACGATTCTGATCAAACCGTTTGACCTGAAAAGCTGAATTTTAACATACAGGTTGTGTTGTAGGGTGTGGAGGTCCGATAAGAATTTTTTTCAAAAATAAAATTTCAAGGGGATGAAACCGCCCCTTAAATAATACAATATTTTTTATTTAAAAAACGGTTAACTTTTCAAAACAGCGCTTGATCGGGTATATGTCATTTTATTTTTTTTAAATGTATACAGGGTGTTCCAAAAAATCGGAAATAATTTATAAACAAAAATCGCACGAGCCCCTGTTGACGAAAATTGAAAGAAAAAGCAACAACGTGGTTTCTAAAATTTATAAAAAAATAAGGTGATTTAAGTAGCAATTTATATCAGTGGCGGCTCGTCAGGGTAGGCCTCTGAGGCCGCGCCTCACCCCCAAAATAAAGGAAAAGAGAATTTTTTTATATAACTTTTTATCTATTACCAATTAGAAATATACTTTTTAACAGTTTTAGAACATAATAACATTAAAAAAAAACAAAATATAATCCCATAATAAATATTTTAGAAAATAAATTCTGACCGCATCAAAAAACCGACCGTGCAATCCGTGCAAACCCATTCCTAAAGAAAGTGCTCTCGAATGAGGCGAAATAATTTTAGCTTGGAAAGTTTCGACTTCTGACCTATTTATCAACGGCCGGTGCCGATGCCGGCGAGTCACCTGATTACGACAGAGCGGGATGGCGATTGCCGATGCACGCGTTTTCTATTGCATTCTTGAGGCGATAAATCTGTAGCTTGGATATGCTTTTATTGGTTATTTAAATCACATGACTAGCGAAATATTCCAACGGCTTCTTTTTACGTGGCGCGTGCGGCTGAGAAAGAAATAGGAAATAGATTGCGATAATCGCTGATTGAGGGCGTTCTGTCTTTTAAGGTGAATAAATACGCGTGAGTAAGTTTTTGTTTTGTTTTGATTTGGTAAGTTGGACCGTTCCATTTTTTGTATTTGCTTTTTGCTTTTGAAATGAATCCTATTCACGACATTATTGCTTCATTAATTGAAACGCCTTTTTTAAGAAGAAGCGAAACTGAAAAGAAACAGATATTAGGTAGCCGTCCGACGCCGAAAATTTTAGCAATATTTAACGATAAGAGGCAAGGTAAAAAATATTCAAGAACTTTTCAAATATCTTGGTACGAAACTTATAGGTGGCTATGCGGAAGTATTTATAAAGAAAGCTTATATTGTTGGCCTTGTATTTTATTAGGTTGCGTCAAAAATAATTGGAGTTCAGGGGGCGGATATTCGGAATTAAAAAATTTTTCACGAGCAGTAAAATCGCATGAAAGTTCAAGAGAGCATATTAAAAATTCGGTAGCACTTACAAGACTGGAGCAAAATAGGGCGACTATTGCGGATGCACTACAAGAAAATGCAAGTCTTAATAAAATTGTTTATAATGAAAATGTTCGAAAAAACCGTTTATTATTAAATTATTTAATTGATGTTACTATTACTTTGGGTAAACAGGACTTGGCATTTCGAGGTCATAATAAAACAACAGATTCTTTTAACCGTGGCAATTTTAAGGAAATATTAGCATGCTTAATAAAAAGAAATGCCGAACTTACTGAACATTGTGCTAAATTTAGTAATATTTTTACGGGACAATCTAAGACTATACAAAATGAACTAATTGGTTGCATACATGAGTATATTCAAGAATATATAAAAAAAGAAATCAATGGCACCGATTGTTGTTTTTTTGGCGTAATTGCGGATGATAGTACTGATATAACAGAAAAATCACAGTGTTCGATAACAGGTTTGTGACCAACGGATCTTTAAAAGAAAGATTTTTAGGATTTTTTGACGTTAGCGATAATAGAACAGCAGAGCACTAACACGTTTTTTTAAATAACAAACCAAACATAAATTGTTTCACTGTCAGGAAAGGAAACTGAAAAAATTATATATTCGACAAAATTCTTATTTTCCATGTGGTTAATTTTCCAAATTTTTATTTTTGTGACTATGCATTCATTGTCAGAAAATTTAGGACTTTTTACAATTGAAAAGTACTTACACTAATTAATATGCAAAGACAATTTTGAGGGAATTTTCAGAAAATATAAAATATAAAATTATACGTTTGACATATTTAAGTTATTTCTGTCATTATTTGATAGAAAAACAATTGGTTTTAAATTATTTATTTCTTGTCACATGATGTCAAAATTTTAGTAGTTAGAATCTATCCAACTTTATATTTTATATTTTCTGATAATTATGTTATCAGAAAGCCCTGAAGAAGAAATGCATTATTTTGAAATTAGAAAAAAAAATGTGCTATAAACTTTTTGGCAGAATTCCCGTTATTTTTTTATACTATTGGTAGTATACGGCCGTTTCGCCAAAATCACATTTGGCATTTTCGAAGCTTTCTTTCTCGCGTCCGAATAGAGTCTCTATTCGGACGCGAGCGGTCAGGAAAACTGTTCTTTTCAGAACGACAGTAGTGAATGGATGTACACCCGGAAAGAGAACACATTGTATTTTTCCATCCGTGAAGGAGTAAAAATCAACATATATATACATATATATATATATATATATATATATATATATATATATATATATATATATATATATATATATATATATATATATATATATATATATATATATATATATATATATATATATATATATATATATATATATATATATATATATATATATATATATATATATATATATATATATATATATATATATATATATATATGCCAAATTACTTTTCTAAAAAATTATTTTATTACCCAAAAATAATACAAATTAAAATATATACGTTTGAACTTGCAAAGTAACGTTTAACAAAATGAATTCAAGCTAGACTGAACTGTACTGAACTGAACTGTATACAAAGAAAAATAACTATTCATATGTTTCGTTATGCTGACTCAGTGGGAACTGTTTACTTCGTTCTTGAACACTTGGGTCAGGACGTGGGTTCTGCTGATGAAGCTTTCTTGGTATAGACTTGTTTTCGTAAACAAGTAACACCTGCTGTTTATGAGAATAGGATGATCTACGTTGTTGACTGATATGTGATACTTTGTTATTGAGATAAGCTTGGCTTTCCGAATAACTGCGTTGGCGGGTGATAGCTGATAGTCTGGGAATCAAGGTTAGCATAACTTGTATGATGAAATAGCTGTTGAGGATAGATATAACAACTCCCCCATCAAGATGAAAGTTGGTACGTGGAAGCAACTTTCAAGCTGAATGTTTGTTCAGGTTAAGTTCTATTTCTTCAGATTCTTCTGTTGGTTCACCAACACGTATGTTTGGTCGCCTTTTTGGAAATATTCTTCTCCATTGTACAAAATTTGTTCTGGACCTTGGTGGAGAAGGTGGGTAGTTATCACTATTGGCATTGACAATTCCAATACTGAGGTTCTTAGGTTTTCTTCTATAACATTTACAAAATATGTACAGGATTATTTCGTTACGAATGTTTGATTGATTAGTCTGTCCAACTGATCAGAATATTCATTTAATTTATGTTGAGCGATATTTAAGTTTTCTGTGTCAATGTCGTGTAACTTAAGAGGCTTCAAGTCTGGTATATGAATCTTCTCAGGATAATGGCTGCAGCAATCATATGGAATTTGGATTGGAACGTTGCTGTAGGTAACATTATCGTAAATATTTACAAATTTCTTCGCTAGAACTTTGGTGCTGCCAATAAATGCACTGCACTCTGGTTGAAGTTTGATTATGGCGTTGGTACTGATTGTTTGGGTAACAACGTCTCTGGAACCACATTTAATAGTCACAGGTAGAGGGTCTGCAACGGCAACTAACCAGGAGTTTTGATTAAGTTCTTGCACATGATAGTCTTTGGCTAGGATAACTGAAACTTGGCACGTTCTTGGAAGGCGATTGATTAATCGTAGTAACTGGGCTTCACAAACAGCACCAGTGTCTATTGGATATGGCAGGATGTTGGAACATATTAGTGTTCGGCTGCTCAAAGATTTACATGATTCCAAGTTGCGGATTGTGATATATAATAATGAATCATCGTTTCGCGCAATTAAATTATTTGTTATTGAAAGAATGTGGTGAAGACCTGTTTGATTATCCAAAATTGGTATTGGATATAAATGAAAGAGAATATATTTTTCTGGATCAACTAATGGGATTTCGAGAACAAAAATTACTTTTGAATCATATTGATATGCCTTTAGTTCTATGATTTCGAGATATTGAGCCACACTTGAAGGGTGAATTAACAAAGGTAAATTATTTCTTTGCAATGATTGAGATATGTGCTTTAGTGATTCTATTAAGTCAAAAGGTGTAATAATTGAACTGTGTAAAATCCGTAAATGGGCGAAAACAATTGAATTTATAATATCATTCAAAGAATTTTCAAGAAATGAATAACTTTCCATTAATAGTTCGCAAATGTTTAATATTTCTATTTGAGAGGAATAATATTTCAGATCGTCAGAAATATCCAGTATTTATTTTCGAATTTCTATAATATCATTATTGAATGTTTCCTCGTCAATTTTGAATTTCTGAATAGTTGAATTAAATTCTTTTATTACTGAGGTAGTTACTGAGATTAGATTTTTAAGAAGATTTTCGATTTGATATTCATCATGTGTTATTTTTTCTATACAGTCATTAAAATATTTGCCATCGGAGGCATCTAAGTTTCCTGTAATTGCTTTCCAAAATGTTCCTATACCATTAAAAATTCCACGTTTTTCTCTAAGAATATATTTTTTAGTATCTGCCATTATCTCTGTATCTTTTTGATTTACAGCTCCTGATATTTGTCTAAGGAGACTAATATGTGTTAATACTTCAGATTTAAATGCTTTCATTCGTGGTACGTCTTCATTGATATTATTAATAAGGTTTTCTAAAATTCTATCATTATTTACAATTGTATCCTTAATTGGTTCTAAGTCTTTATATACAGGGTGGTGCAACCAAGATGGGGTGGACGATTGTGGGCAAACGGAGAGGAATTTGAAAAAAAAAATTGGGAGATGATTGATAGTCAAGAACGGTGTGTTTTAAAATTATACCCATTATACAGGGTGGTCTGAAAAGTTCGTGGTGAACCAAACTTGTGTTTTTTTAAATGGGACACCCGGTATATTATTATTTTAGTTGATTCTCCTATTCGTTACGATCATTTTGATATGAGGTTTGTTGGGTCTAAAATTTATACCAAGCGAATGGGACGAGGTTAAAGTGGAAAAAAGGGTTATACTCCGGCCATTTTTTGAAAACAATTGAAGCAGGTATGGAAAAACCAAATATTCTATAAAATGTATTGTATCTAGGATTACAATAATCGCTTGTAAGTCGTTCAAAATTATTCATTGTTATACAGGGTGGTCAAGTTTTGCAAATTTACCTTGGATTGAATTTTTTTTAATGGAACACCCTGTATATTTTACTGTCATATTAAAGATAACATTACTAGCTTTCAGAAAATACCATATTTGATACCTTTCTGACCAACAGTTTTTTAATAAATTAACCGTGAAACCAAATTTTACTCATTCTAACAGAAACGGTATTATTTACGTTGCTTAAATTGACTACCTATAATATAAGGAGGCCATGATATAATCATCAATTTCCATTGTTTTTTGACGATAAGCCGAGAAATTGTTAAGTAACAATGAGTTTGAGTACTCCAGAGTTGATAAACATGACTTTTATGTTGGGCGAGTGTCAAAAAACCCCTTTACTAGCAAGCAGGGTTTATGCGGTACGATATCCCGATGCCGAAAAAAAACCAAGACCTGAAGCTTTTGCAAGTTTATTAGAGAGGTTTCAAGAAACAGGCAATGTTGCTTTTAAGAAACGTAAAGTAATTAAGAAACCAGTTACCAATGAAGATAATGCTTTGACAGTGTTATTAACAGTGCAAGAAAATCCACACACAAGTACCAGGGAAATTGAGAGAGCTACTGATATTGAACGCACTAGTATTAAACGGATTCTGAAACAACATAAATATCATGCCTACCACATTGAATTACACCAAGAACTGTATGATTGCGATTACGTCCAACGACAAGAGTTTTCAATTTGGTTTTTAAATACAATTTGGGATAATCCAGGTTTTGTAGATAGGGTGCTGTTTTCAGATGAAGCAACTTTTAAAAGCAACGGCTTGGTTAACAAACATAATATGCACTATTATTCAACCGAAAATCCACATTGGATTCGTCAGGTGGACCATCAAAATAAATGGTCAATTAATGTTTGGGGAGGTATAATTGGCTCTCATGTTATAGGACCATATTTCTTTGAAGAGCATTTGACACATTGCGTGCCACGCTGTAATCGGGAAAACGGCCCCAGGGGCCAAACCATATTTTTGCAATATTTGTATGTATTAACCAAAATAAATGTTTTTCTGAATCTACTGTGTTCTTTTTTTGTAGTATTTAGTTATTTTTTTGACTTTTTTTTTGTCTCTTATATATGAGCGACATGGCCCTGTAGAAAAAAATGCGTGATATTTACACGGGTGGCCACGTCTCTCAAATATGATCGACGCATGTTTCTTAGTGTTTTCTCTTTTGTTGCAGGTTTGAGAAAAATTAAACATTGAACGCGCTGGAGCCTTGACACAGGCCGAATTGGAGGAAGAAGCGTCGAAAATCAATACTGAAAACGAGAGTGATGATGAGTTTGATTTTGATTCCGATGACTCTATCAACGATCCGGATTTTGGTCCTGATACCGCAGCTCCAGTATATCGATTCGAATCATCTGATGAAGAGGATAACGAAGAAGCCCCAAATATTGAAGACGTTCTTCAAGATTTGGTCATGGAAGAGGCCCGAACTGAAGGGAATGACCAAAATGAAGAAGATGACGAAATGCTAGCTTCCACTAATTGGACCGAATATGTTGGACGGCATAAGAACTTCGAGTTTACGGGTCCTAGTGGTCTGCAACAAGATTTGTCCCCCGAAATGACTCCGCTACAGGCATTTTTTCACCTCGTCGATGATGAGGTCATAAACCTTATTGTCACTGAAACCAACAGATTCGCGGACCAAACTATAGCCTCGAAGGAAGCGAAAAGATATTCCCGCATAAAAAAGTGGAACCCCACTTATCCAGAAGAAATTAAAAAATTCATGGGATTGACACTATGGATGGGACTGGTTCGACTAAGTGCATTACCTGATTATTGGGCTACCAAGGGTATTTATCGTCTAGATATTCCGAGAGCAACTATGTCGCGGAACAGATATCAGTTGCTGCTAAGTCTTCTCCATTTCAACAATAACGAGACAATTCAAAAAGGCGAGCGTCTAGCAAAAATAAAACCTCTTATTGATGTTCTTCAAAATAAATTTCAGTCCCTATTTTATCCCGAGGAAGATATTGTAATAGACGAAACCTTGATACCATGGAGAGGGCGCCTAATTTTTAGGCAGTATATACCAAACAAAGCCCACAAGTACGGTATAAAATTATTCAAACTATGTTCAATCGATGGTTACACATGGGCACTTGAAGTATACGCTGGAAAGTCAACGACAGGACAACGTGAAGTCGGACTAGCTGCAAATGTATGTTTGAGGTTGTGTGAGAAGCTTCTCTATCAAGGACGAACTCTATACATAGATAATTTCTACACGAGCTATGAGTTAGCTAAAACAATGCTCGAAAAGCTACCACATGTTGTTGGAACCCTGCGAGCCAATAAGAAAAATATCCCAAAAGACGTTCTTCAAGCCAAGATAAAAAGGGGAGAAATGGTGTCCCGCGAAGACGAAAACGGAATAGTAGTTTTAAAGTGGAAAGACACCCGGGATGTTAGGCTCCTCTCAACAAAGCATGCTCCAATTATGGTGCCAGTTCACCCAAGAATGACTGAAAATGAACCGCCTGTTGAGATCCAGGAATCCAACGATGCTCAAGAACCACCAAACGCCATCGCTAGTACCGCCAGTGCATCGACAAGAAGCAGCGATTTGCCTTATTCACAGGAGAGCCAGATGGAATCTGAGAATTCCCAAGATCCTCCAGGCGCTTCCAATGACATAGAGGCCACAGTTCCAGCCAAGAAAAAAAGAAAATCTCGAAAACCAGAAGAGAAGCCCGTTGGAATTTTGGCGTACAATAAAGGCAAATCTGGAATTGACTTGTCAGACCAGATGGCATCTTATGCCACTACTCTTCGAAAGGGTGTAAAGTGGTATAGGAAGTTAGGAATAGAATTACTTCTCGGAATCGCGGTAGTAAATGCTTGGGTCCTATACAGACGGGTCACCAAAAAGAAAATTCAAATCCGTGCTTTTCGTGACATCTTAGCAGCAGAGTTACTTAACATCAAAAATCAGGGAAAAGAGCAGGTACCAGAAAAGCCCAAGGTATATCATCATTTACTTGTGAGAGTTGGGGAAAATGAAAAAAAAATCCGTCGCAGGTGTTCGGTGTGTTATGCCAAAATTACGAAGGAATCAGGACGTATAGTTGCAAAATCCAAAGCCAAATTAACTTACAATTATTGCGACAAGTGCCCGGGACAGCCGCAAATGTGTGCGCCATGTTTTAACGAAAAACATTAATTTTTAGAATTTTTTTAGTTTTTTTTTGTTTTGAACTTAAGAAACATGTTAACTACTTTAATTTTTTACTTCGTTTTGATATGTTATAAAAAATAAGCTTTTTTAGGAGGACTTTAGCGTTAATATTTCGTAAAATAAATATTTTTCAAACTTATCTGTTGTGTTAGATTTATTTTTCTGATTTTTCTCAAACCAAGACACATATTACTTTCCCCAGAGGCCACGCTCGGTATTCCCCATTTGAAATACACGGTAGCGGGTTACATATTTGATATACGTGGCCAGACAGCGAGAGATGTGCGTCTCTCAAAAATGAGCGACGTGGCCCCCGGCGAAATGTGGTTGTCTCTCATATATGAGAGACGTGGCACGCAATGTGTTAACGGGAGAAGTCTATTTAAATTTTTTGAGAAATGAGTTGCCCGTATTGCTCGAAGACTTACCTTTAATGTTAAGAAATTCCTTATGGTTCCAACATGATGGAGCACCCCCGCATTACCATAGGCATGTAAGACATTTTCTCAATAATTGGAAAGGAGAGCATTGGATTGGGCGAGGTGGACCAGTTAAGTGGCCTGCGAGGTCACCCGATTTAACGCCACTAGATTTCTTTTTATGGGGACATGTTAAAGAAGAAGTTTATAAAGAGGTTCCAACCACAGTGGAAGATATGAAGTTGAGAATAATAAGCAGTTTTCGCAACATTTCAGACCTGACTTTGAGAAAAGTGAAACTTTCATTTATGGATAGACTCGAAATGTGCCTTCAGCAAAACGGTGGTTTAGTTGAACATCTTTTATAAGTTTTAATTACATTGTTTTTGTTGATTTATATTAAATTTATTTTTTTTTGTAAAAAAAGATCTGTTATTAATACTGTCAAAGCATTATCCTCATTGGTGACTGATTTATTAATTACTTTATGTTTTTTTGAAAGCAACATTTCCTGTTTCTTGAAATCTCTATGATAAACTTGCAAAAGCTTCTATCTTGTTTTTATTTCGGCATCGCATCATCAAAGAACAATATTTATTTATTTACTGATGACAATATTCTGACACTTTGCTGTTGACAGGACTGTCAATCTTTTGTTCAATTTATGATGATATCATGGCCTCTTAATATTAAATTGTCAATTTTAACAACGTGAATTCAGAGTAATTCGTGTTAAAATGAAGAAATTTTGATTTCACAGCTAATTTACTGAAAAACTGTTGATCAGAAAGGTATCAAATATGGTATTTTCTGAAAGCTAGTAATGTTATCTTTAACATGAAAGTAAAATATACAGGGTGTTCCATTTAAAAAAATTC
The DNA here is from genome assembly GCA_030620095.1 of Kuschelorhynchus macadamiae. Lineage (NCBI taxonomy): Eukaryota > Metazoa > Arthropoda > Insecta > Coleoptera > Curculionidae > Kuschelorhynchus > Kuschelorhynchus macadamiae. The sequence goes on from JAUTXW010004742.1 coordinate 436,591, forward strand.
AATCCAAGGTAAATTTGCAAAACTTGACCACCCTGTATAACAGTGAATTATTTTGAACGACTTACAAGCGATTATTGTAATCCTAGATACAATACATTTTATAGAATATTTGGTTTTTCCATACCTACTTCAATTGTTTTTAAAAAATGGCCGGAGTATAACCCTTTTTTCCACTTCAACCTCGTCCCATTCCCTTGGTATAAATTTTAGACCCAACAAACCTCATATCAAAATGATCGTAACGAATAGGAGAATCAACTAAAATAATAATATACCGGGTGTCCCATTTAAAAAAACACAAGTTTGGTTCACCACGAACTTTTCAGACCACCCTGTATAATGGGTATAATTTTAAAACACAGCGTTCTTGACTATCAATCATATCCCAATTTTTTTTTTCAAATTCCTCTCCGTTTGCCCACAATCGTCCACCCCATCTTGGTTGCACCACCCAGTACAAGTAATGTCCATTTGTCATTAGAGATTCTTATTTTTGCTTCTTCATGAAAGAAGACTCCTATCGTGTTGTTAATTGGACTTATGGAGTATTGGGACTGGACGACTGATGACAGTCCGAGGATGGTCCTGGAAGAAAAATTTGCTCGTAGTATGGTTTTAATCTATCAAAATTTATTTTAGATTTTTGTTTAGTATTAGGATTTAATAAGAGGGCTGAGTTTTGATAAATTTCGAGAATTTCGAAAGGGCCATTAAATTTGTTTTGAGCTTTATCTTTAATTTGGGATTCGCGTACATATACTTTTTCACCTATTTTATATTCATGAGGATGTTTGGGAACATGTTGATCAAAACGTTCTTTTGCTTTTTCTTTTTGTTGTTTCGTTTTATCACGAGCAGATTTATAAAGAAATTGCATACGATTGTTTAAATCACGTATGTATTTTGATATAAGGGTCTTCTCATTATATAGGATTTCAGGGGGTCTAGAAGAAGTATGTCCGAAAATTAGTTCAAAGGGCGTAAAACCGTGGGTTTTATTTTTCGTGTTATTGTAGCAAATAACAGCATACGGAAGTACGTTAAACGGATGTTCATGTGGGTTTTCGGTTTGATTAGCTCTTATCATTTCGCGAAGTGTAACGTGAAATCTTTCTAGAGAGCCGTTTGATTGGTGATGACCTACACTAGAAAATGTTATTTTTATGTCGTATAGTTCACATAGGTCTTTCATTAGTGTATTATTAAATTCACGGCCATAATCACGATGGATTCGTAGTGGGGTACCATAATGTTGGAAAAATAAAATAATAGTGTTAACGACAGTTTTTGCCGTTTTATCTTCAATTGGATAAGTTTGGGTAAATTTAGTAAGTTCGTCTCGTATTGTCAAAGCATAGTTCTTAGATGGATATTCAAATATATCGATATTTATTCGTTCAAATGGTGTTTTCGGTGTTTCTGTTATCACTAAAGGGTTGCTTAAATTTTTTCGGCATATTTTAATTTTTTGACATGTTTCACAACTTTTTATAAAATTTTCTACATCTTTCTAATATCTTTGTCTGCAAAGATAAAAGAAAATATTTCAAGAATAGGAAAGTCTATTTTATTTTCGAGAAAATATGTTGACGAAAGGTCAAATTCGTTTTGTCCTGTATAAATAATATAGAAGAGATGTTGGACTACATTTTCTGGATCGAGTAACAAAGGAATTATGTAATATTTCCGATTTTTAACTGTTTTACTAGAGAAAATATTTAGTCTTTGTATTGAAAAATCTGCATTTTCTTCAAAAATGTCTTCTAATATTTCATGATGTAATTCTCATAAATTCCTTTGTTGAAAAAAGGTTATTATGTTTTTATGTGATTTATTTAGAAGTTGTTCGTTTGAAGTTTCAATTTTTGAATAATCAATTAAAGATTTTGTTTCGTACATATTAGCAAATGTGTTGTAATCTTCGGTTATTTTTTCATCATCGAAATTTAAAGGTGAGTTATTAGATTTGTCGTCATCGTCTTGATTTGTCGCAAAAATAGAGAGTTTTGATTGGAATTTTGCGCATTGATTAAAATGATTAATTTTAATTCTTAATAATGCGTCTGCGTTTTTATTGATCTTACCGGGTTTGTAAATTATTTCATACTCATATTCTTCGAGTTTAAGTCTCCAGCGTGCGAGTCTACTACCTGGGTCTTTGATTGAAAAAAGCCAAGTAAGAGGGCGGTGGTCTGTGATTAGTTTAAATTTTCTGCCAAATAGATACGGGCGAAAATGTTTTACTGCCCATACGATTGCAAGGAGTTCACGTTCAATAGTTGAATAATTTGTTTAGGCTTGACATAGGGTTCTAGATGCATAGCCAATTGGTAAATCTTTTCCTACAGGTCCTTGTGATAACACAGCGCCTATTGCAAAAGCACTAGCATCTGTGGTTAAAAGAAATGGTTCGTTAAAATTTGAATATATAAGAATTGGGTCAGAAATTAGCAATTTATTTAGTTCGTCAAACGATTCTTTGCAATCAGAATCAAAGTCAAATTTTATTTCTTTTTTGAGTAAACGGGTAAGTGGTTTAGAAATTTTCGCAAAATTAGGAATGAATCGTCGATAATAACCTGCTAAGCCAAGAAAAGATTTTATATCCTTAGGATTTTTTGGTTGGGGAAAATTTTGAATACATTTAATTTTTACTGGATTTGTTTTAACACCGTCTTTAGTTATTACGTGTCCAAGATATGCTACTTCTTTGCGTAAAAATTCGCATTTGTCTGGTTGTATTTTAAGATTAGCTTTTCTTAGTCGTTTGAAAACTTCGCGTAATCGATGGATATGTTCGTCAATTGTAGCGGAATAAACTATAATATCGTCCATATAGACAAGACATCGTTCATTTAAAATTCCTAAAAGAATATTGTCCATTACACGTTGGAATGTAGATGGGGCATTCTTTAGTCCGAAGGGCATTCGTAAAAATTCGTAATGACCGTTTTCTACTGAGAACGCTGTTTTTGAAATATCTTTAGGATCTATCTCTATCTGATGGAAACCAGAAGCGAGATCAAGAGTAGTGAAATATTGACACTGTCCAAGTTGGTCAAGTAGTCAACAGTGAATTCGTTCAATTTTCTATAATCTATTACGATTCTCCATTTTTGTTTATTACTAGAGTCGATTTTTCTCGGTATAACCCAAACGGGAGATGACCAGGGAGAAATTGATGGTCTAATTATACCTTGTTGTAACATGTTGTTTACTTGCGTTTTAACCTCTTGTTTATGTATTTGGGGACATCTATAAGATTTAGTAAAAATGGGCTTTGTATTATTCGTGTCTATCTTATGTTTGATTTCACTTGTGAAGGAAAGGTTGTCACCTTCTAGATAGAAATTTTTGGGATTGCGTTCGCATTGATAATTGTTGTCAAAAATTCGCCTTTTTGAGTGACATGGACAAGGGCAATTGGGATATGTACTTTTTCTATTTCCTTTCGGGATAAAATAGCATCGGTATTGATTAGATGACATTTTAATTTAAAAACTTGTTCTGTTATACCTTGTATAATTATTTTATTTTTATTTGCCTCGTATGTTTCGAGTTCTGTTGAAGAGTAATTGTCTTCAACTTTATACAGTGGTAGTGTTTTAAAATTGGTAATAAGTTGTTTATTCTTTAAATCGATTGTACATTCGTAGTGTTCTAGGAAGTCAAGACCTAGAATTCCGTCAAAATCAATGTCTAAGTTGTAAATATAGACTTTGTGAGGGTCATCGTTGTTAAAATTTATCAAGGTTGATTCAGTTATTAAAAGTTTTTGTTCGGTAATGCCTTGAATTGTTGCATTTTCGGGGAAACGATTTGGAAAGTTCTTTACTGTATTTTCTTTGAAAATTGAAATACCTGCACCAGAATCTATGAGTAGTTTGAAAGTATTTGTTGCGTCTTTAATATAGTAAAGATTTTTGGGATTTATAGCAAGGAAGGGATTTAAAGAAATAGTTGTTCGGGGAAATTGAGTGAGGGATTCATATCGTCTAGCGTGAGAGTTTCGATTTGGGCTTGTATTTGATTTGTTTCTATAGGGGCTTGATTGGGTGGATGGTTTTGATTTGGGGATAAAAGAAAATTTCGATTTTCCTCGATTGGAAAATTTTGGTCGAAGACTACCATTGGTTCGTTAAAGTTGGGATCTGGATTCTCATAAGAATTGTCGTATTCGTTTTCGAATAAAGTAGAAGGGTCTTCATATGAAAAGAATGAGGGATCTTGGTAATCTTGTTGATAGTCTTGATAAGTCATTAAAATATTTTTCTTGATTATTATCGGTGCTAACTAAGTGAGCTTTGAAATTAGGATTTTTCTGAATTACTGAGGGTCGAGAATAATTAAAATTCGGTTGACGTTGGAAATTATTTTGATTTGATTGGTTATTTGTAATATTTGGGGTTTGCGTATTTGGGCTTCTTTGTTGTTGCATATTTGGTCTGTGTGACTGAAAAGAATTTGTTTGCGGGGCAAACTGGGGTCGCTGAAAATTTGAGTTTTGAGAAAAATTGGGACGTGGTTGTCCGTTATTGGCATGGCATTGATTTGCTGAATGACCAATACGTCCACATTTAAAACATTTTTGTGTTTGTTTGTGTGTAAGTTTGGTTTTCTCAAAGGTTAGTTGAATGGCTTTGGTGGGTTCGGTTTTGAAACTTTTTAAGATTCGAAATAGGACAATTGAAGTTCACGTCGAATACGTATTTGGGCTTCAAGAAGATCTCTTGGGTTACTGGCACGAATTATATGTCCAATACGGGGTTCGAGACCAGTTAAGAGGGTGCTCAGGGACATGGATTCCATCAGGGTTATTTGAGCTTGTTTCTGTTGTGGGGTGAAATTAGACTTTTGTATATTAGCGTGCATTTTTGCATTTAGCACTTGAAGTCGGTTGAGGAAGGTTAAAGGACTCTCATTAGGTAATTGTTTGATACGTTGTAAGTCTTGTATTAAAGAAGACAAGTCTCGCGTATCTCCGAAGTGAGAACTTAAAAGTTGTTTTATTTCTAAGTAAGAAATAGGATTGCGAGAGCTTATTAGCTGCGCTGCTTTTGCACGTAATTTATTTTTTATGTGGATTACTAATAAATCTTTTTGATCGCGTGTAGACATATTGTAAGCACAATCACAAGCATTGAGAAATGTTTGGAGAAAAATTTGATCACCATCAGGAATTATCGAAAATATTTCGGATAATTTATACGGTTCAATTTCGGGTGTCTCAGGGACATTTTGTATTCCGTTATCAGTCATGGTTGCTCAATCTATCACAATATCAAAATGAAATAATATAGGCACGCAATATTATATAAAAAGGATACGAACTTAAAATTAAGAATTTAGGTTGATTAGCAGTACGTAAAGTAGTACACAAATCAACACAAATTAAAGCAATACTAGAATCTACAAAATTTAAATTTTTTCTTGAAATTTGATTAACTGTATAATCAAAATTTGAAATTAAAATATTCTTTTGGATTTTTGAAATTTGTTTTTGAATTCAGTTTTTCGTTAACTAATTATCAAAATTGAAAAATCGAACCGTTTCCTTAAATTTGAATAAAAATTTCAATATTTTTGGAAAATTGAAAAAAGATGAAAATTAATAACGAGATGATTCAGTCTTACGTTACTAGTAGAAACATCAGACTTCGTCGTGTTCTCTGCAGCAAATTCTACCAGGGGCTTCACTAGGTGTTCCTAATCCGTAGATTGACTGCGAGTTGGTGACGTCGGGTCGTGATTTTTTCTGTTTTTCTTGTTTTTCACAGGTTCTTCTGAACAATGGATTGGGATCCTCCGTCGACAGTTAGAGTGCACAAAGGCTTCGTGTTCTGTTAGACGTTTTCAGATCCTACCGACTGCGCCAGTTTGTTAAATCACTTTCTTGCCAAATTACTTTTTTAAAAAATTATTTTATTACTCAAAAATAATACAAATTAAAATATATACCGGGTGGTCGAAATTGGTCTGTTTTAACAGAGAAAACCTATTTCCTGACTAGATAGAGCAAAACTGACTTAGGTGTCATGGGTTCGATTTCTGAGAAATGTTTAATGGCAAAAACCGCCTGCCGATATTTTCACTGCCAACTGAGATATAGGGCGTTTTTCAATTTTCGGCCATTTTGAAAATTGTCCATAACTTTTTTATTTTGCGGAATATTAACATTCTGCAAAGACATTCTAAAGGCACTTTTTTATGTGCAATCCAGTGGCGTACTCAGATTTTTTCTATAGTTGTCCGTTTTATCATAAATAGGCAAAACTTTTTTTTTTCAAATGGAAATCATAGTTGGCTATAAATTATAAAAAATGCTCGCGTTTAGCCCTTTTCAGTGATATAAAGTTGTAGGTACTTATTTTCAAAAATAACGAAAATATTAGGTGTTTTTGGTTTACATCGAAGTAGGCCTTGGAATAATGACGCGCGTTCAATATTTTGAATATATTGCTGTCAGATTACTGTAGTCTGGTGTAATTATTGCGTTTTGGTGTTATCTTTATAAAGTTGTGTTAAGTTGCTGACAAAATATGTTTGAGAATTATGAAAAGTATGATATGTTAAAATGTTACATATTATCTAACGAAGTTCCTGAAGCAGCTAGTGAATTATATTTTAATACATTTCCCGAGCGAATTTATCAAACATTAAAAAGTAATTTAGTAAATTACGGAAGTTTTAAAAAGTTAAGAACAAGACATTATGAACTAAAGGAAGAAAAGGAAATCCAGCAGCTAAATATAATTGGTGAGGTATTAGATCATCCTGGCACCTCCTCTCGAACATTGGCTAATATAACGAATGTTCCAAAGACCACCGTTTTAAAAATACTCAAAAAACATAAATTCAAACCGTACAGAACGAGAAGAGTTCATCAACTCCGTGAAGGGGACGCCGCTAGAAGATTGAGATTTTGTCAGTGGTATGAGCAAAAATTCATGGAGAATGAGAATTTTCCATTAAATATTATTTGGAGTGATGAATCCAGAGTAGATACTTCTGGTATATTTAATAGATATAATTCATATCACTGGTCCACTGAAAATCCACACGTAGTTGTGCAACAAGACCGGTAAGGTCGGTGTGGATTCAATATATGGGTGGGGATATTCCGAGGAAGATTTGTGGGACCTTATTTTTACGATGGAAATTTAACTGCAGATGATTATGTAAATATTTTGCGCACATATATTGTCCCTTTGTTGGAAGACATACCTTTAGCTGATGCCAGAAATATCTACTATCAACAAGATGGTTGTCCCCCGCACAATGCAAGGATCACAACTGATCTTTTAAACTTCGAATTTCGAGAAAATTGGATTGGTACGTGGGGCCCCATACCTTGGCCTGCTAGGTCCTGTGACTTAACTCCCTTAGATTTTTTTTTGTGGGGAAGATTGAAGGACTTGATATTTAAAGGAAGAACCTTTCACAGAAAAGAAGAATTGCAAGAGGCCACTAGGCAAGCTTTTGCATCTATTAGCCCAGTTGAACTAATAAATAGTTGCAACTCGGTACGCAAAAGATGCTTAGTTTGTATTCAACAGGGAGGGGCTCAATTTGAACAACTTCTCTAAATATATTTATCAGAAACCTATCTAACTAAATACCTAGATTTTCATAATTATTTTTTATTTTCACTTGTAGCTGTAAATAGTAGTTTAGTTTGTTAATTTTGTTCAACTTTGCTATGTAAACAAAAAAAATAAAAAAAATTAATAATAAATAATTAAAATAACGTTAGCTAGTGTTATTTAAAGTTGTGTTTAAGTTGCTAACAAACTATAAATCTTAACAATACATAATTGAGATATTGTCATCACAAATCAAAGCCTACTTCGATGTAAACCAAAAACACCTTTTCGTTATTTTTGAAAATAAGTACCTACAACTTTATATCACTGAAAAGGGCTAAACGCGAGCATTTTTTATAATTTATAGCCAACTATGATTTCCATTTGAAAAAAAAAAGTTTTGCCTATTTATGATAAAACGGACAACTATAGAAAAAATCTGAGTATGCCACTGGATTGCACATAAAAAAGTGCCTTTAGAATGTCTTTGCAGAATGTTAATATTCCGCAAAATAAAAAAGTTATGGACAATTTTCAAAATGGCCGAAAATTGAAAAACGCCCTATATCTCAGTTGGCAGTGAAAATATCGGCAGGCGGTTTTTGCCATTAAACATTTCTCAGAAATCGAGCCCATGACACCTAAGTCAGTTTTGCTCTATCTAGTCAGGAAATAGGTTTTCTCTGTTAAAACAGACCAATTTCGACCACCCTGTACATTTGAACTTGCAAAGTAACGTTTAACAAAATGAATTCAAGCTAGACTGAACTGTACAGAACTAAACTGTAAACAAAGAAAAATAACTATTTATATGTTTCGTTATGCTGACTCAGTGGGAACTGTTTACTTCGTTCTTGAACACTTGGGTCAGGACGTGGGTTCTGCTGATGAAGCTTTCTTGGTATAGACTTGTTTTCGTAAACAAGTAACACCTGCTGTTTATTAGAATAGGATGATCTACGTTGACTGATATGTGATACTTTGTTATTGAGATAAGCTCGGCTTTCCGAATAACTGCGTTGGCGGGTGATAGCTGATAGTCTGGGAACCAAGGTTAGCATAACTTGTATGATGAAATAGCTGGTGAGAATAGATATAACATATATATATATATATATATATATATATATATATATATATATTGTGACGTCCATTTATAGCCTCACGTTAACCCCCACCCCCTTTTTATAGAGAGAAAGAGGGAAACTCTTTACCGCAAGGTAGCTTTTATACAGTGGAGAAGTGAAAAAGGGATTTGTTTATAAATAATAAATTTATTTCCACTAAATATCTATAACTAAGCTTTTCTTTATTCTTCTGAAATTAATAAATATCAAAATCTGATTATAATACTGCTAATCCTATTACTAACGAAAATAACCCTATCTTAAACTAAATTCTATTTGTTTAATATTTACAAGGAATAGCTTTTCTATACATTAATTCTCGTTTATACAAAATTAGTTAAACAAAGAATGGTAACTCGGAATTCTTAAGGAGCGTGTAACGTATGCCTCTATTAAAGCAAAATCAACTATTTACAGAGTTATGGTCGGCGGCTGTGTTAATTGAAAAACGGATGCAACGGTGCTTATGCATGCAAAATTCTACGTTCGGTTAATCAATCAAAAGAAACGGAAAATACATGTAGCTAGGACGGATAAATTGAACATTTAAGAAACCATACCCTGGTCCCCGTTGATAAAATGATAGATGCATTTACTGCATCTAAAAATTTCATCAAGGACGGACATACAGGCGGATCGCTAAAATGTCAATTTGTGCGGAAAACAAATAAACAGGGTCGCATTACTTTTAACATTAAAGAGAACAGACCTTAGTTCCCGTCGGTAAAATCATAGATGCAGACATTTTCTGCATCTAATAATTTCACCCAGGACGGACTTCTAGGCTGCTCGAAAAAATGTCAATTTGTGCGGTACCTCACCTTGAGAGAATTCGGTCAGAACAACTGGTATTTTGTCAGTCGTCCTCGGTTGTGGGCCCCGGGATCTTTCGCCGAAGGCCAAGTGACTTGACTTGCTGTCGTCCGCTATTTTTAAATGAATTTGAGAAGGGTGGGGGACTCCCGTTGAGCTAACGCGTGGCAGGGAGATTCTCGATGCGTTCATCCGAATAACGCAACCAGCGTTTGACAATGCAAACTGCCTTAGGAAAATGAAAAAATATTTTCCCAGCCTTTCGCGACAGTTTTAATATTACATATATTTTGGGTAATTGATCCATGAATGGATTCTCTAGCATGAAAAGTAAGAAAGTTACGGCTATCTTAATAAATAAAACATTCCTTCCTACTTACAATAGAATTAATACGAAGTAAGGCATTTTGCATAAGACAGAAATAAAATTTTGTGACTTCGTTATATATATATATATATATATATATAAATATATATATATATATATATATATATATATATATATATATATATATATATATATATATATATATATATATATATATATATATATATATATATATATATATATATATATATATATATATATATATATATATATATATATATATATATATATATATATATATATATATATATATATATATATATATATATATATATATATATATATATATATATATATATATATATATATATATATATATATATATATATATATATATATATATATATATATATATATATATATATATATATATATATATATATATATATATATATATATATATATATATATATATATATATATATATATATATATATATATATATATATATATATATATATATATATATATATATATATATATATATATATATATATATATATATATATATATATATATATATATATATATATATATATATATATATATATATATATATATATATATATATATATATATATATATATATATATATATATATATATATATATATATATATATATATATATATATATATATATATATATATATATATATATATATATATATATATATATATATATATATATATATATATATATATATATATATATATATATATATATATATATATATATATATATATATATATATATATATATATATATATATATATATATATATATATATATATATATATATATATATATATATATATATATATATATATATATATATATATATATATATATATATATATATATATATATATATATATATATATATATATATATATATATATATATATATATATATATATATATATATATATATATATATATATATATATATATATATATATATATATATATATATATATATATATATATATATATATATATATATATATATATATATATATATATATATATATATATATATATATATATATATATATATATATACATATTTAATGTATTTTAAAAACAGTACAGAGATTTAAAAAAATCAAATTCATTCCTGCGATGTAACATTTGTAAGATTATTAGGACCCTGCATAGTTTACTCTTTATTTGAATTTAATTTTAGCAAGGAGACATTCGAAAAATAAGATACAAAATAAAAATCATCTACCTGTCCAAAATATAGGAATGACCTTTTTCTTCAGTAATTGTCTTTCGCCACTCGAATACATATCGTGTTTAGATAAAATGATTTTCACATAAACGTTTATTTATCAAAGAATTTTCGTCCATTAAAAATATTTCAATATTGCCACAGTTTGTATCAATTGACAAAGAATGTCGGGCCTCGTCATGCGGAATTTAAAAAAGCTCACCAAATTATTTTTGTTTTTTCTTTTATTGTTGCATCCAACCTACGCACACTCTAGTTTTCTGGCGAACATAATGCTTTAATTAACAGTTTCACAAGAATGAAACGTTCTCCAGTTTCGTAGAGTTAAAAATTCACGAGTTTGACTCGAAAACGAGCAAAAAACAATAACCACTATAACACAGATTAACATATTAATCTGTGATTACGATGTAAACAATACGGGTAAGCGACTGGCAGCGCGCGGCGCCAAGCAAATCTCGGACACCTTTCCTGGCGGCGACGATGTCGCCATCTACATCTCGGACACCTTTTGTGCCACGAATTCGCCCATAAGGTTGCGCATCTTCCTTTTTCCTTCAATCAACGGTTATACTTAGGATACATTATAATTCTGACCCAATACTCAAGTTACAAAATTTCACACATTTTGATTTCTAACTTTTTAAAGGAAATGTTGTTTTCTATCCGGGTGTACATCTGTTCACAACTGTCGTTCTGAAAAGAACAGTTTTGCTGACGTTTCGCCAAAATCACATTTGGCATTTTCGAAGCTATCTTTATCGCGTCCGAATAGAGACTGCGGTGTTGGGGACTGCGACGCTTCCTTTTATACCCCCACTCGGGGCCGAAGGTTATATCTGTGCAGGCGTTAGTCGTTATTTATGTTTTCCGGATGGTGCTGTTGTTGTTGCGCTAATTGCGCTTGAGTTTTTCCGATTTTAAATTTGTCGATTATTGTCTTCCATACTGATGGTAGTTTTAATGATTCGTCACCTTTATTCAAAGCACCTTGTTTTTCAATTTCTATGGCTTCTCGGATTATTCTGGTATTATAATGTTCTATATTGGCAATCTCCCTACACCCATCGAAATTTATGTTATGACCGGTTTCCTGATGTTGTAGGAATAAAGCTGAGGTTGTTTGTTTATTTCTGATGCTGAGTTTAAGCTCTTCCACTCTTGCTGATATTCGCCTGTTAGTTTGCCCCACGTACAACTTTTCACAGTCCTGGCACGGAATACTGTATACTCCGTGGTTTTCCAGTTTGATTTTATCTTTTGGGTTTCCAAGTAGTTTACCTATAGTTGTTTGTGGCTTGTGTATTGTTTGTATGTTGTGTTTCCTGTGGGCCCTTTGTTCAGTGGCATTTAGGTTTTGTTTTGGTGTTTTGCTTGATCTTAAAATTTTTGCCACCTCTTGTCGAATCTCCTCTGCTTTTGTTTCTTCAGAGGAGTCCAGGACAGCTTCCACTCCAGCTATTATTTCTTCTTTAGGGATTTCCTTAGGAGATATCGCAAAATTAAAACCCATCTGACTCACGTAAATTCAATCCACCCCAGAATACAATTTACTCTAGAGTTAGAGGAAAACAACAAACTACCATTTTTAGATGTTTTGGTCACAAAACTGCATAACGGACATTTCGAATACACTGTGGCAAATACCCTAATATCCAGATCCGTGCGATTAACTGAAGCACAGACGAGACAAAACGAACTTAAGGTAATATCTAGTGCTTTAAAGAAAAATGGCTACACAAATCGCACCATATAGAAAGCTATTAATGCACAGGTTTCCCGAACAACGAACAACAAAAATTATGAACCGGGAAAGCAACAAGTAGTCTTACTATATGTAAAAGGGACAACAGACAGAATCGGAAGAATTCTTAGGAAACACAATATACAAACAATACACAAGCCACAAACAACTATAGGTAAACTACTCGGAAACCCAAAAGATAAAATCAAACTGGAAAACCACGGAGTATACAGTATTCCGTGCCAGGACTGTGAAAAGTTGTACGTGGGGCAAACTAACAGGCAGATATCAGCAAGAGTGGAAGAGCATAAACTCAGCATCAGAAATAAACAAACAACCTCAGCTTTATTTCTACATCATCAGGAAACCGGTCATAACATAAATTTCGATGGGTGTAGGGAGATTGCCAATATAGAACATTATAAAACCAGAATAATCCGAGAAGCCATAGAAATTGAAAAACAAGGTGATTTGAATAAAGGTGACGAATCATTAAAACTACCATCAGTATGGAAGACAATAATCGAAAAATCTAAAATCGCAAAAACTCAAGCGCAATTAGCCCAACAACAACAGCACCATCCAGAAAACATAAATAACAACCAACGCCTGCGCAGATATAACCTTCGGCCCCGAGTGGGGGTATAAAAGGAAGCGTCGCAGTCCCCAACATCGCAGTCTCTCAACAACGTCAGCAAAACTGTTCTTTTCAGAACGACAGTAGTGAACGGATGTATACCCGGAATGAAAACACATTGTATTTTTTCATCCGTGAAAGGCTAAAAATCAAATAAAATTTAACTGCTATACTATCTCTTTGACTCTTGTATATTTGATCAATATTACGATAGTGATTTAGTTTAGAGCATTCAGCTATTTTAACTTAATACATTTTTTTTATTTCGTCGTATTTAAGATAAATTAATAATATTTAAATAACAACGTGTAATTTAGATATAATTTTATCTTTAATTCAATGTATTGGTGGAGAGCACCAATAGGAAGAGGTCCACAATACTTTTAAGATAATATGATATACATGTTATATTAATATAATGTATAAATAAAATACATACTTAGCAAAACTTTTTTATTTTTTGCATATAACGGTTAGAGTAAACACTGATAAGACGCCTATGAAGAAAAAAACCAATTGCTCCCAAAAAAAGGTAATGTATACATGGAAGGAGTCAATATTTCAAAAAAAGTGTTATCAATGGGCAATACAGGTATTATTACGAGAAGAAAAAATAAGTACAATAAAACTAAAGAACTTAGTTCTAATTTTACAACGCCTAGATATTTATCACATAGAGGCATATTATTTCAATCTTCAGAATTAAGATATTCCTTTTCAAATGTCTTAAAATCTTCTTCAGTAAAATTCCCTTCAGATTTCTTATTTTTCTTCTCTGTTGTTACAGGCCTTCGTGTTACAGCTCTTTGAAGTATCTAAAAAGGATACATATATAAAAGAGTGGTGTACAATATTCAAGTTTCAATATTTTCAATAAAAATTTAGATATTGAGTTTTCGAGATTATCTAGCACCATGTATATAATTTATGGACTCGAGGGCATAAATGCAGAGTTCTACAACGAATCTGCAATAATTATAATATTGATAATAATTTATTACATAACAATTATTAATTAGCAAAATGATACTTATGACAGTTAAAAAAGAAAAGAAAAACCTAGGATTAGCTTGGATTGACTATAAAAGGCTTTTAATAGTGTTACATATACGCAGGGATGCACCGAAGAGAAAGTCTGGAGCCTTCGGCTTTGAACAAAATTATTATAATGTAATTTTTTTAACAATTTATTGAAAAATTAAACAATTCCAACATAAAATAAGATTGTGCCAACAGAATAAAATATTAGGGGAGGCGGGGAGGACGCCCCCCCATATGTCCGCTCTGCGCATACGTAGATTCTTCAAGCAATAAAAATCCGCCCAGTAATAATAGATTGTAGAGTTCCTAGAATCTTCCATGAAGCATTGGAATACTAGTATGCATTTATATTTTGACGAAGGTCACATCGAAACAGAAATGGTAAATATATGTCGCGGGATATTTCAAGGTCACGAGTCTCCTCGATTGTTTTGCATGGCACTTATACCTTTAAATAACTTACAGAAAAAGAAAAAAGTTTTATGATCATATATCAAATTTAGTTAGAATTGCATATTGTAAGCTCAGAGTCCTTTATACTAACAAGTTAATTTTAAATTTTAAAGTGCGCAAAAAATTGTCGGAAAGTTTAGTTATGTCAGTCCTTAATTATTGCAACATTGTTTACTATCCTTGCCTTGATGTCATAACAAAAAAAAGAGTTCAAAGTATTCAAAACACATGCTGTCGATTTGTATTTCGACTACGTAAGTATGATCATATTTCCCCTAAATTTGTCGAACTAAATTGGTTAAAATTTAACAAAATCGTACACCTTCATTACTTTGCATTTCTCCATAGGTTGTTTATAAATTCTGAACCAATGTATCTCCGTGAAAAACTTATAGCTAGAAGCGCAATACATGATCTAAATATACGCTCGTCTACCACCCTCACAATGCCGATTCACTCCACCGCCCTGTTTCAAAACTCTTTTACATTCAACGCTGTAAAATTGTATAATTCCCTAAGCACCCACAATAAATCACTTCCGCCTCTGGCGTTTCGGCGAAATATCAAAATAGGCCTTCATCATAATCAACTCATTACTCTGTTCTGATTTTTTTTCATTTCTCCAGTTATCTTATTGTCCATCATGCGACCCGGTTATTTGTTTGTTTATCTGATATTAATTATTCATTAAACTAACATTACTATTTGAAATTCTGTGTATGTATGTGTATGTGTGTGTATGTGTATATGTATATATGTGTGTATATATATATATATATATATATATATATATATATATGTATATGTATGTATGTATATATGTATATATATATATATATATATATATATATATATATATATATATATATGTATGTATATGTATATATATATATATATATATATATATATATATATATATATATGTATGTATGTGTATGTGTATGTATGTATGTATATGTATATACATATATAATATAATATAATTTTTTTATTATTATAGTTATTTTTTATTATTTATATTATTTATATTGTTATTTTTTATTAATTTTGTTATTTTAGGTAAGTTTACTATTAATAATTTTTACTAGTAACATGGTTAAGTGTAAGAGTAGCCTTAGGCTAAACTTCGCCATTTACATCTATTTATCATCTTGTACTATACCACACCATTGTAAAAAATTATTTAAATAAAAGCCGTTAAGTAAGTAAGTAAGTAAAACCTTGGCTTTAAAGTTAATGCTAAAAATAGTATAGTATCGGTTATTTCTTGTACGTGGATGACTTAAAGTTATTCTTCACAGATGAAAAAGAGTTTCATAAAAAACTCGACATTGTAAAAACATTTAGCGATAATATTAATATTGAGTGCGGGATTGAAAAATGTGCCAAAGTAATATTTAAACAAAAGAGAATTAACCATAGCCGAAAACATCGATAAATGATAACATATAAATTAGGAATTTAAAAATGGAAGAAACTTACAGATATCTAGGGTATCCATATGCCGAAGATCGTCCTTTTAAAGACAGCCAATATTGCCCGTAAAATCTTATGATATTAACATCAAGAGTCGTTGAATAATATACCTTAAATCTCAACAAGAAAATTGTTCTAGGTGTATGGTGTATATTCGGTGACTGAATTTGTAAAGATCCATAATATTTAATTATGTGAAGTGTAATAATATGCCATATATTTTCCTTGTTAAATACCTAATTATAGAAAACAAGCATTAGCAAGCTTTCGTTGCACACACACACTCACACACACACATATATATATATATATATATATATATATATATATATATATATATATATATATATATATATATATACATACATATATATATATATATATATATATATATATATATATATATATATATATATATACTGAACTACTGTACAAGTATTGAAATTTTTCAATGTTCGATAAGTCAAGATTATCATGAATAAGACTGTTATATAAGTCAAAAAAACTAGGCCAATTTTTGTAATTGCCATCAAAAGTGGGCAAATTAAGCTTGGGAAGGTTTACTGCCATTTTTGTGTGAGCAGCGAAAGTGGAACTAGCTGAGGTATTAGCAGATAGAGATGCTTGACTACTTAAGAGAAAATCATGTTTCAAAGATTTTATGCCATAATAAGCTTTGCCTGCAGCTTGCCTCATTTCATCATATTTTGCAAAATCACTGTCGT
Organism: Kuschelorhynchus macadamiae; assembly: GCA_030620095.1. Classification (NCBI taxonomy): domain Eukaryota; kingdom Metazoa; phylum Arthropoda; class Insecta; order Coleoptera; family Curculionidae; genus Kuschelorhynchus; species Kuschelorhynchus macadamiae. The sequence continues at coordinate 453,814 of JAUTXW010004742.1, forward strand.
CAGTTAAAGATATGACAGTATTATGAGCTGATTGAAATTCATTAAAAGTACTATCAACAGAATCTGCCCTCACTAAAAAATTAGATTTTAAAGAGTCGTCAGAAGCGGCTTTCAGCCCAATTTCGTGTGCCTCTTCCAACCGCTTGAGTGCGATGGTTCGTTTTAAATACGATTTAGTTAATTTATCTGACATTTTTTAAGATGTTCAGTATATATATATATATATATATATATATATATATATATATATATATATACATATATGTATGTATATTAAATTTTTAAATATAGTACAGATGCCATTTTGCTGCTATTACTTAAATAATTATGCGAATTGTCCAAATTTCTGCTTGAGATATTTTTTTCTTATATTATATCCTTAGGTCTTGATAATAGGAAAAAACATTGTGCTATTTTATGATTACAAAATAAAGCTGATTGTTTTAGGTCTACGTTTAAATCTAAATTTTAATTTACAAATTATTGTTACTTACCTTTTTTAAAAGAAAATTAATTTTTTGCATTTTTCGGAACTAATAAAGATATCGGGTGTCCCAAATTTGAGCGTTTTCCAATGTTTCTGACAAATAAAACCCTTCATAAGTGCTAATTTATGACGAAAAAAAAATGGCAGTGAGAACGAATTTTTAAATAACTTCCGGAGTAGAACAAAAAAGTGAAATATTTTTGAACTAGGACTTTTCTAATTTTAATAAGAGAGGTAGAGACAAATATTTTATACTTCAATTACCAAATTTTTGCCCGCTTCAAGATGACGTAGGTAATGGAATTTTTGACCCGACGTGGACTTTCAGTCCCCCCGCCGCACAGTAGTTCCATTTCTCTTTCTAGCGGAACATAAGTCCAAAAAATGAACCCAATAATTGACACGTAACAACAAATAAAATCGGCGGTGACTACATCAAAGTATTCTATGCAAGACAAATGAAACTCAAAATGGCCGCTGTGTCGTTACCATAGCAACACAAAGATGACAGTACCAATTCTTTAAAATTACTGCATAAAATTTGCGTTATCTAAAACGAGTATTGTCAAATTAATTGTTCAAATTGTATAGTGTTTTTTGGTAATATATTTTAAAAGTAAGTATATATTATATTGATATGTGATTATCTGTCCATTATAATATATTTTCAATGAATTCCCGCAAAATTTCTATAAAGTAAAAAAAAATGTTAAAAAAGGTTTTTTTTGCAAATTGTTTCTTAAATAAAAAAACTCCCGCTTACTCCCGCTAAAATTGTTATGCCATTTGTTAAATACACTATTTCTTGTTATATTTGCTATGACAGTTACTGCGCATACCTGCGCATTTTGCTAAAAACTCGTATTTTTTACTTCGCGTTGTTATCAAATTTCATGTAATTAAGGGCCAATATTATAAAGTGGATTGGCAGTTTGTTTATTTTTTTAATGTCAAATTAATGTCATACTTCGATTTAAAACACACTTTCCTGGTATTAAAGGCCAATATTATAAAATAAGTTCAGTTTAAAATCAGATTTATGTTGAGCTTTTTTCCGCGATTTAAAACTACATTATAATATTGGGCCTAAATATCAAACCTAAGCCAACCTCTAAAATTCTAATTACGTTGTTTAATGAAATGTTTATTATACAGGGTGTTATTTTGACCATGGCAAACAAATTTAGGTTATGCGGTTAATAAGTTTATGATTAGATGTATGGGTCCATGATACGGCAATAGAATGTTTTGAGCTTTTTTTTTAATGTCTTGCAAGAATTAATTAGGTAATTGGGCATTTGTTCTTATTTTAGATAATGGAAAATAGGGAAAATAATAATATTTCTATTAATATTATCGATCTGCACAACATAATTAAAACCAAAGAGGCCAGTAAGGAGAATTTAATTAATTTTGTCATTTCCACTCGTTTCAAAAATTTAAATACAATAAACCACAATATAATTCGTTTAAGTTTGCTTAAATTTTTGGGAAAATATAAAGAGAAATGGCAGGCTAGCAACAGACACATAAATAGATTCGAGAAAAAAAATCGTATGTGGCTAAATTCGGTCATAAATATAAAATTAAAAGAGACAACATCTGAAGGAAGAACAGGAAGGCCCACAAAACAATTTGAATTTGTATGTAAACAATCCAAATTAAGGAAGGTGAAACCACTTATCCAATCCACATCAACTAATGAGCTTACCTACGCAGCTTCAGTATCTCTTTGGAAATCTGGAAAGCGAGATGCTGCTCAAGTTGTAAAAGAGGTTACCCAAACAACACCAAAACGTGCCAGAAAAATTAAAACAACTTATTTAAGTCCTAAACCTGCGCCAATTCCATATACTCCCGAAAAGGCATTAGCACTTTATGTAAATTCAAAATTAACAAAACATTCTTACTTTCAAATTCGTAAAAGTGCTATTGAACAGCAATGTAATATTTATCCTTCTTATAAAAGACTATTAGAAGCTAAAAAAGAGTGTTACCCCATAAAAGAAAAAAATAGTATTACGGAAATATCTGCTGAAATTGAAGTCCAAGCACTGTTAGACCATACCATAAAAAGGCTCTTTATATCACAAGAAGTAGTTTTAAAAAATATTTTAACCTTAGAAGGTATTACTATTACACTTTTTGTTAAATGGGGATGCGATGGAAGTAGCAACCAAAAAGAATATAAACAAGCCTTTTCTGCTGAGTTTAATGAGGCAAGTGATTCAGATTTGTTTGCTATTTCTTTGGTACCCCTTCAGCTCTTCGCTGAGCACAGAACATTTTCTCAAAAAAAAATTCTTTGGCAGAATCCTGTACCTTGCTCCACCCGATTTTGTCGACCAATTAAATTCATCATGAAAAAAGAAACGAAACAGCTAATAAAGGATGAAGTATGTAGGGTTGAAAATCAAATTAAAAATTTGATTCCAACAAAATTAAATATGAATAATAAAACATTCGACATAAAATCGCAACTATTTTTAACCATGGTAGACGGGAAAGTTTGTAGTTCTTTAAAAGATATTTCAACACAAAACTGCTTAATTTGTGGGGCGACTCCCAAATATATGAACAATCTAACATTTTTATCACAAAAGCCTTTCAATTTAGAAAACTGTTCATTTGGACTTTCAACCCTACATGCGTATATTCGTTGCTTTGAATGCCTATTGCATATTTCGTATAGACTTGGCATTAAAAAATGGCAAGCAAGGTCGAATGAAGACAAAGAAATGGTTAAAAATAAAAAAAAGAAATTATTTGTCAATTTAGAACTAAAATGGGTCTATTAGTAGATCAACCAAAGCAAGGTACAGGATCTACTAATGACGGGAATACTGCCCGTAGATTTTTTAAAAATCCAGAAATGTCCTCTCAAATAACTGGATTAGATAAAGAGTTAATTACAAAATTTGCGACAATATTAAATGTAATGTCTAGTGGATTGCCAATTGATACCGAAAAATTTGACACATATGCCAAGAATACTCTAGATTTATATTTACATTTGTACCCATGGTATAATATGCCGGCCAGTGTGCATAAGATCCTTATGCATGGTGCATTAGTAATAGAAAATTTGTTATTACTTATAGGGCAGTTCTCCGAAGAGGCACATGAGGCCCGTAATAAAGACATGAAAAATTTTAGGCAACGATTTTCACGAAAGTTTTCTCGGACAGCGACAAATGAAGATTTACTTCACATGCTTTTAATAACATCGGACCCACTAATATCTCAATTACTTCCTTTACCTAGACAAAAAAATTTGCTCTCTCAAGATGTTATTCGCCTTTTTCCAGATATTTAAACTTCTATACTTGAAAATAATAATTCAGATTCTTATTCAGATAGTGAAGACAGCGTCATAAGCACAAATGACGATTAATTAATTGATAACGTTAAAATCATTAAAAAGTTATATTTTTTCTAAGATATCTTTTACTAATTTTTTTCATAACACTTAGGGTGGATTACAGAAAGCTTTGTTAAAATTTAACACTCTGTTAAATCCTAACACGCTGTTAAAGTGACGTTTGTCAACATAAAAACGTTAACTTAACAAGGTGTTAGGATTTAACATAGTGATAAATTTTAACAGAGCTTTCTGCAATCCACCCTTAGTTTTTGTTTACTAGGTAGGAAGATTTTTTTTAAAATACACTCGTTAAACGTATTATTAGAAAAATGTTTGTTCTGGAAAATAAAAAAAATCTTTTTCTATTTTGATCTCGTACTAAGCTCATTACAATACAATGATGACTCAGTTTTGTTTCGTAATAGCCTCGTTTGACAGACAGGCTCATTACGATACATCAGTAATGACGCGAATTGACCGAAAATTTGACGTTTCAATCAAAATTTTTGTTGTGTGTTAAAAAAAAGGTAAATATTTGTTTTTTTTTAAATTATGAAGCCAAAATATAAAAAAAATAGTATAAAACACACATCTCAAAAAAGGTTTTAGCGTACTCGTACATTAGAAAACTCCTTTCACTCGTTTTCTAAACTCTTACTCGTGCGCTAAAACTATCCTTTATGAAACTATGTTTTAATATACCTACTATAATACAACTATTTTTTCATTTATGGGGTAACTCTTTGGGGCTTATTATTCCTATCCTATCAGTATTATACAGGATGTTTTAAAAAACAAGAGTTGTTATGAGAGATTACTTGTTTAAAAAAAAAGCGAAAAAGTTCATATTATGTACATGGGTTTGCAAATAATGCTTAGTTTTAAGGATGCGCAGAATTTCAATTTAGTTTCTTATGTTTTTAAACAACTTTTACAAGAAACAAAATTTTCGCATCGATTTCAAACTGTATATTCCAAACACCAAATATTTGTGGACTCACCTAAAAAAAATAAATGTTCACCCTATTTCTGGACAATAAATTTCCCATTGAACAATAACCGTTGCTTATTACAACACCCTGTATATATTATCTTGCATAAAAACACCTATTGCATTTTAGACTAGGTTAAAACACTGTGGGAGAATCATACAAGCAATTTTAGATAAAGCGTTTTTTATGTTCTGTACTAAAAGTTAATAAGAGCCAATAGGTATATTTAATGTTACCCTGTATAATATATTTTTAAACAGCTGATCTTTATGTTTTTAGCTCTTATTATTATTAAAAATGTTTTTAAAAAAATATTGGAGTAATTATTTTCGCCACGTACATCTTTAGAATAATGTTCCACTAGAATTGCACTTGGAACCACTGTGCGCCGTCATTATTAACTAGTATTGATGATGGGTTTTTTAGTCCGAAATATCAAAAAAATGTTAAATGTGATATGCTGTAGAATTTAGAATTAAAATTAGTGTTTATTAAGATGCACACAATATTTTTGACTATTTAAAAAGCAAAGTTTTTAAAATGTATTTTGGTATCTTCGTCAATTTCAAAACGGCATTTGATTGAGCACAAAGTTGCGCAACCCTGCCACAATTTAAACTCTTCCGTATATTGTATAGCTTCTCCCAATTGTCACCCTAGACATTGGAATACGCTGTACACAAGGTGAGGGATTTTCCCTGTAAAATAGCTTTTTTTAAATTTAAAAATTAAAGAAAAATATTGTTCATAAAAGATTTTATTTTTTTTGGAATGATTAGAGTATAGATAATTAAAGCTAAGTTGAAATATAATGACTTTATTTCAGAATTTTCAAACAGAACATGTAATTTACAAATAATAGATAATCAAAACCAAAGGTAAATAAATATGTAATGTTTGCGTCAAAAAGATTATGAACATTTAGAAAAAAACGTGAAATTAAACTTACATTTAACTACTGAATAGTTACTATCCATAAATATTGAATCCATTCAATTTACACATCTGGTATTTTTTTACATACTACCTACAACATGAAAGTTATATTTAGTTATTTAATTATAAATGTTAGCGCGCGCTATACCTGTAGATTTTAGACCAAATTTCTGCTTGAGACATTTTTTCCTTAAATTATTTTCGTGAGTTAAACACATGTTAACGAGTACCAGCGATTTCGTTCGCGTATGACGTTAACGAAAGGGATATAAATTGGTACTTAGATCACCTTTATTTTTTATAAATTTTAGAAACCACGTTGTTGCTTTTTCTTTCAATTTTCGTCAACAGGGGCTTGTAAGATTTTTGTTTATAAATTATTTCCGATTTTTTGGAACACCCTGTATACATTTAAAAAATAATAAATAAATAAAATGACATATACCCGATCAAGTGCTGTTTTGAAAAGTTAACCGTTTTTTAAATAAAAAAATATTGTATTATTTAAGGGGCAGTTTCATCCCCTTGAAATTTTATTTTTGAAAAAAAATTCTTATCGGACCTTCACACCCTACAATCAACCTGTATGCTAAAATTCAGCTTTTTACGTCGAACGGTTTGATCAGAATCGTGATTAATCAATGGCCCGAATTTTTGAAACACCCTATATACATTTTTAAGAAACCTAAAATATATATATATATATATATATAAAATATGTTAAATACCCAAATAAAATACACGAGCTTAAGCGTTTTGCCGAAAAAACAAACCGTTTTTTTTAATAAAAAATTCCTTCTTATCCAACCTCTACATTCTACTACCAACCTGTGTGCCAAAATGCATATTTTTACGTCAAGTAGTTTGAGAAGAATCGTAATCATTTTTTGAAACACCCTGTAAACAATGCAAAAATAGTGTTGCAAGGTCTCGGTTACCAGACGATCATTTAAAAAAAATCATATAAATCGGCGCAGTACAACTCTCTCACGAACTTGCTGAAAACTTTAGCTCAGTGTTTTAAATATATAGATTTTAAAACAAATATCAAAAAGCACTAACACGTTTTTTTAAATAACAAACCAAACATAAATTGTTTCACTGTATTGAATAGTAAGTATTAAATGTACCATCACGGTCAGGAAAGGAAACTGAAAAAATTATGTATTCGACAAAATTCTTATTTTCCTATGTGGTTAATTTTCCAAATTTTTATTTTTGTGACTATGCATTCATTGTCAGAAAATTTAGGACTTTTTACAGTTGAAAAGTACTTACACTAATTAAAATGCAAAGACAATTTTGAGGGAATTTTCAGAAAATATAAAATATAAAATTATACGTTTGAAACACATATTTAACTTATTTCTGTCATTATTTGATAGAAAAACAATTGGTTTTAAATTATTTATTTCTTGTCACAAGATGTCAAAATTTTAGTAGTTAAAATCTATCCAACTTTATATTTTATATTTTCTGAAAATTCCATATATAATAAAAAAAGTCTTCAATTTTCTGATAATTATGTTATTAGAGAGCCCTGAAGAAGAAATGCATTATTTTGAAATTAGAAAAAAAATGTACTATAAACTTTTTGGCAGAATCCACGTTATTTCTTTATACTATTGGTAGTATACGGCCGTTTCGCCAAAATCACATTTGGCATTTTCGAAGCTTTCTTTCTCGCGTCCGAATACAGACTCTATTCGGACGCGAGAAAGAAAGCTTCGAAAATGCCAAATGTGATTTTGGCGAAACATCAGCAAAACTGTTCTTTTCAGAACGACATTAGTGAACGGATGTACACCCGGAATGAAAACACATTGTATTTTTCCATCAGTAGTTAAAATAGGGGAGCGCCTCCTCCTCCTCCTCTTCCTCTCTCTCATGTCCCTCATTCTTATCTTCCTCCCCTTTTATTCTCATTCGCATCATATTTTTAATTTTTTCTCTTTGTCCTCCCACATTTAATTTTGCATTCTTAAGTCTTATAAATAGGTGCATCAAGATCATTTTAGTATGCTAAGGTACGAGTGACTGTTAAAAGAAAAAAAATCTGTTGAATAAGTCTATTAATAATATTAAAATTAAAATGAGTGAATCAGTTGGAGAAAGAAATCGATCCATTCCGCTCCAGACAATTAGCCTCGAAGAAATTATAACAGGAGTTCGAGAAGAAACTATACCATTAGTTCGAGAAGAAGAAAATGGGATTGTTTTAAAAAATTCGAACAAAACTGAGAGTGAAGAGAAAAAAGTGTTTTGTGCTATTTGTTTTGAAATAACCGAATATTATGATTCATGTAGACCAAATACATGTTCCCACATTTTTTGTTTAAAATGTATTTTAAGATGGAATGATGAAAATTGTTGTTCTATAATGGTAAACAATTGTCCTGTATGTCGCACTAGATATTACTATTTGGTACAAATCTTCAAAGATGTAATTAGACATCATTTTGTTGTAGTTTTAAAAAGAGGATAATATTTTTCATAATTTGTGTTTGTGAAAACTCTGGTCAAATAAATTTGTAAAGAGTAAATGTAAATATATATGTATATAATAATTGACACACAGTTTTTCCTTTTCCTTTTCCTATATTGAAACGACAATATTCTTTAAGTGTTACTAATTTGTTATGGTTTAACATTTTAAAATAAACAGTGGAAATTAAAAGTTATTATTTTTTAATTATACTAATAATATATTAATATATTTTTTTTCCTTTTCCTATATTATAACAACAATGTTCTAAATGTTTTTAATACATACTAATTTTCACATTACATAACAAAACAATTGTTATGGTTTAACATTTTTAAAATAAACAGTGGAAATTAAAAGTTATAATTTTTTAATTATACTAATAATATTAATATAATTTGCACCAAGTAAGAGAAAACTCAATTGAATACAGAAACAAGCGTTAACAAAATTTTATGCTAATATATGAGCGCTTATAATGGCAGTTGACATTTTTTAAAATTAATATTTTTGACATTATCTACACATTACGTTTATTAATTATATTTAAAATTAATATTGTTGAAATAATCTACACATCACCTTTACAAACTATGTTTAATATTAATATTTAACGACATAATCGTCTATCTCTTTTTTTTCATTTTTATTGCAGTAAAAGCAAGCATGTTCAGAAATTAGTAGAAAAAGATGTATCCTACAAATAGCACAATGTAAATCAGAAGCACTAACAACATAAGCTCTTTTGTAGTGGCAGCTCACATGATCGGACTCCCCTCTCCGTAAATATCTCATGTGAATTGCACTACAAGGAAGGCAAATAGCAAATGTTCCTAGTCTTCGACTTTCAATTTTAGTGTAGCTTTGTATAACACATACATCTTTTTCTTCAAAATTATTAAATAATTCACTAGCCTTAAACTTGCTTACTTTTACGTCAGCCTCGGTTCCTAAATTTAGTAGTTGTCCATCCATGTGCACTCCTTCGTCAATTTCCTGATCATCTTCCTCCTCCTCTTCTTCTTCCTCCTCAATATAATTAATGTCGATGTTAAACAAAAATGATCTTCTAACAAGCCTAGATGATTTGTCCAAAAATGAATGTTTATAACTGATGGAATCGCCTTCCAAGTTAATAAAAATTTCTTCTCTTTCTTCAATTTGAGCGGCGATCTCCATATTATTTTCTTCAATTTGGGCAGCGTTTCCAATCATATTTTCTGCCATCGTTAGGAGCTTTAGATTTAGATAGATATATTTGATAAAAAAAAAATTTTTGGTTATAAGTTATAAATAATAGCGACAACTGATATTACAGCGAATGATACTGTATGATCACCGAGGGGTTGTTCTGAAGTATATATCCCATCGACCACCACTTTCACTACCTGCGTGATATCATTCTCAGATCCAACAGAGTTGTTTTTTTTTTCACTGTTCCTTTTCCTGTCACTTTACCTCAGAAGGAGGGGGGGCTTCGCTCCGCCAACCTCCCATAAGGGGGGAGATCCCTTTAACCCCCCCACCCTCACCTCATCTTCTTTCGCTCCCTTCCTTCTTTCTCCTTTTTTATTTTACTCCTTTTTCCTTCCTTCTCCTTTTTCCTTCCTACTCCTTTTTTTTTCCTTTCTTCTTTTTTAATCTAACCTAACCCAACCTAAAATCCCCCTTAACCCCCCACCCTCACCCCATCTTCTTTCTCTCCCTTCCTTCTTTCTCCTTTTTTCTTTTTCTTCTTTTTCCTTCCTTCTCCTTTTACCTTCCTTCTCCTTTTTCCTTCCTACTCCTTTTTTTCCTTTCTTCTTTTTTAACCTAACCTAATCTAACCTAAGATCCCCCTTCTCTCCCTTCCTTCTTTCTCCTTTATTCTTTTTCTCTCCCTTCCTTCTTTCTCCTTTTTTCTTTTTCTTCTTTTTCCTTCCTTCTCTTTTTTCCTTCCTTCTCCTTTTTCCTTCCTTCTTCTTTTTTTTCCTTTCTTCTTTTTTAACCTAACCTAACTTAACCTAACCTAACTTAACATAACCTAACTTAAACTAACTTAACCTGAAAAGGGTAGCCTGTAATTGGGGAGCCGGGATTTGAGTCTCGGGAATTCAGGGGTCCGCGGGGAGGGAGGGGGAAGAGAGGGGGTAAGGTCGTTGCTCGGCTTGGAAAAGTGGTTGTCGTTCAACTTTAAGTAGGACATATGTGATCAACTTTTTCATATAAAATCGCCTCAGCGAAGAGACGAATGCAATTGATTTCTGCATTCACACTGTGCAGGGCTCGCGAGTTTTCTGGTGTTTTTATTGTGTCTATTTGGTAATTTTTTAATTTTTATTTATATTTCTAACATTTTTAGTTGGCAAAATTTAATTCTTATTTATATTGGTGACATTTTTATTTATATTTGGGACACTTTTATTTGGTATTTTATTTGTTATTACGATTTTTTTCATAATGGACAATTTTTTGGCATCGAGCAGCAAAATAATTGACAATGACTTTGACTTATACACATGTACTCAAATGCAAAATTTTGCAAACCAACAAAACAATGAAACAGACGTATTTACAACTAGTCAACAACAAACTATTCAGGACTTGAATGAAATTATTTACAATATCCAAGTTCAGAATAATGCCAACAAACACAACAACGAAAAATATTTATTTACAGCTACTCCACAACAAACTCTTGACGATCTTAATGACATTATTGACAACAAAACGGACTTAATTACAACAAAAACTAAACAAACACTTGAAGAACTGAATGACATTGACGAAAATCAATTCAAAAATTCTAGCTATGAGGATATTGTTCGTTTTCAAAAATCTAATCCAAATTATTTAACATTAAAATCGCCAATTATTTCTCCGAGACCAATTTGCTCTCCCTTTTTGGTTAGTGAAAATTCTGATTCGGAAGAAGAACAAATTGATCAAAATTTAAGTTCGGCTATATCTCCTATTAATTCACCATATGATATTGTAAATTCTGATTCGCAAGAAAAACAAATTGAAGCAAATTTAACTTCGGATATTTGTCTTAATAATTCACCAGTTGAGCAAAATTCAATTTCGAAACCATTATTTATTATTAAAAAAAAATTAAAATTAATAAAAAAAATAAAAAACAAGTAGCAAACCTTAAGTGTCTGGGTTTCGCTATTGAAAATTTAACTGATTTGATCACAATTAAACAGGGAGACGCAAATACGGTGAATTATGTTAAACAGGCCTTTGACAAATTAGTTGACTCATTTGAAGAAATGGATTCATAAAGTCAATTAATTTCTATTGCTTTTTTCAAAATTTGACTATAACTAAATAAAAATGCACAATATTAATTTCATTATTATTATCTAGAAAACTTCAAAAATGCATAAGTGTGTAACATGTAATAAAGTCTTCACTAGAAAGGATAATTTATTGCGACATATTAAAAAACATGTTTGCGGAAATTCCACAACACTCACTAGTTGGTTGAAACAACCAAAGCTTTTAAAGGTAAGAACATTTTATTTTTCATGTTTTATTTTGTAAAATATTTTTTCTTAATTTATAAATTATACAAATATTGTAAAATATTGTAAAGAATGCAAGAAAAATATAAACCAAAGTCTATGGGGTGGACATCTTCGATCTAGTGTGCACAAAAACAATTCCAAAATAGACTTGGAGGAAGGTGTTGAAATTATCAAGTCGGCATTCAGGGAACGAATAATATCTTATAGGATTTCCTCACCCCAAAACTTCATAAATGTGAAAGAATATTTTCAACATTTGGAATACAAAATTGTACATCTAATAGATCAAGAACTGCAGAAACATAAATGTATCAAGCTAAATATGGAACTGTTCGGTTTCTATTTTAACCCCAGCAGCGAAGCTATGATGTCAAATCTTTTAAAGCGCCGTTCCAAGTCATTGGCCAGGGAGATCAGACAAAAGAACTTTTAGAGCAAATCTGCACCATTATTGACCAGAAAGCTGACGAATTTGCAGAAAGAGATTCAGGTAAAGAATTTACTTTCTATTTTACAACAGCAACAAAAAAAAGTAATTTTTTAATTTTTACGTTCCAGGATGGGCTTTGATGAATTTACTTCATTTGGAAATTAATGTTAACAAGCACAATCCGCTGAGAGCCTCATCTTTTATCGAACTTCCTCAAGAGATCAAGAGACGTCAAGCTGTGATCAACATTCGGAATGATGACAACTTTTGCTTCGCCTGGGCAGTTGTGTCTGCTCTTCACCAACCAAGCGGATTAGATTTTGAAACTTCATCCTACCCACACTACTCTTCTGTTTTGGATATGTCAGGTATAGAATTTCCAATGTTGCTAAAGAACATTAAGATTTTTGAAGAAAAAAATAACATTTCTATTAATGTATATGGATTAGAAATTATAAATCCTAAAAAGGGGTATGAAGTAATTGATCCACTTTATTATTCATCGAATAAAAAAAATCAATATGTCAATTTATTGTTAATAAGTGATGACGATGAAAAAACTTTTCATTATTGCTATATTAAAGATTTATCAAAATTAGTTTCTACACAAATGTCTAAACATCACGGAAAAAAATATATTTGCGACGGTTGTTTACAATATTTCCCTACAGAAGAAAATTTATTGCAACACAATAGCTATGATTGTGATCATTTACGAATTAACCTACCTTCTAAAGAATTAATAAAAGATAAGTTTGGAAACTATTCATATGATAATATTTTGAAATTTGAAAATTATCATAAACAAATGAAAGTTCCTTTCGTGGTGTATGCAGATTTTGAATGCATTTTAAAGCCTTTAAATAATGACAATGTTGACAAAAATCCTAATACTTCATACATCTTAAAACAATATGAACATATTCCACATTCATTTGCCTATTACATTCAATGTTCCTTCGACGATAATTATTTATAAATTCTTTAGAAAGAGACGTGTATAACATATACAATAAATTTTTAAAGGTTCCTAAAAAGATGATTCCTTTGAACGAACTGGACAAAATTTATCATAACTATGAAACAGTTTGTCATATTTGTAATAAACCTCTTTTAAATGACAGGGTTGCAGATCATTGTCATATAACTGGTCTTTATAGAGGTCCAGCTCATTCACTCTGCAACATAAATTACAGAATACTTAACTTTATTCCAGTTATATTGCATAATTTGCGTAATTATGATTCTCATCTATTTCTTAAAAAATTATGCTTAAACAAAGAACAACTAACAGTTATCGCACAAAACAAGGAAAAATATATTTCATTTGAAAAGCTTATTCATGTGGATAACTATTTTGATAAAAAGACACAAAAGGCTAAGGAAAAAAAAATATCGTTAAGGTTCATTGATTCTTTTCAATTTCTATCCCATTCTTTATCAAAACTCTCTGAAAGCTTAAAAGATGAACAATGTAAAGAAATAAAAAAAATTTCAATGATGAAGAAAAATTTAAACTTATTCGCCAAAAAGGTGTATTTCCTTACAATTATATTGATGATTATTTAAAATTAGAAAAAACAACTATACCTCAGAAAGAGCAATTTTATAATACTTTAACAGATGAGCACATCAGTGATGCAGAATATCAAAGAGCTGTAAAGGTTTGGCAATTGTTTAAATGTGAATCTCTTGGTCAATACTCCGACCTTTCCTTACTCTCTGATACTTTACTTTTGGAAGATATTTTTGAAAATTTTAGAAGCACTTGTTTATCCACATATAAGCTCGATCCAGCTCATTTTTACACTTTTCCAGGTTTATCCTGGGAGGCGTGTTTGTGTTATACTGGAATAGAGTTAGAATTGTTAACAGATCCATATATGATACACTTTTTCAAAAAAATCGTTCGCGGTGGTGTGAGCTCTTGCATTTGTAGAAAATCTGAAGCTAATAATCCATTTCTTTTAAATTTTGATCCTTTAAAGCCAACTAAATACATAATTTATTATGATGCAACAAATTTGTATGGTTATGCAATGTCACAATACATTCCAACGGGAGATTTTGTTTGGTTAACAGATAAAGAAATCAACGATTTAAATATTATGAATATTTCTAAAAAATCTAATAAGGGATATGTTTTAGAAGTTGATTTAGAATATCCTACAAGTCTACATTCCTATCATAACGATTTTCCGTTTTGTCCTGAAAACTTTAAACCGCCAAATTCTAAATGCATAAAATTAATACCCAATTTAAATGATAAATCAAAATATGTTATTCACTATCAGTTATTAAAACAATGTTTGGAACATGGACTCAAGTTGACTAAAGTTCATAGAGTTTTACAGTTTTCTCAATCTGATTGGTTGAAAAAATATATAGACTTGAATTCAAGATTAAGAAATGATTCAAAGAATGAATTTGATCGTAATACTTACAAGTTGGCAAATAATAGTATTTATGGCAAGACTATGGAAAATGTTGGTAGGAGAATTGACGTAAGACTTGTTACAGAGTGGGAAAAAAATAGAAGAAAAGATGGTGCTGAGAATTTAATTGCAAAATCATATTTCAAGGACTTAACAATATTTTCTGAAAACTTGGTAGCTATTCAAATGCAAAAGATTCAAGTTACTTACAATAAACCAATATATGTAGGCTTCTCAATATTAGATATATCAAAAACTGTCATGTATGATTTCTTTTATAATTTTTTAAAACCTCTTTATCAGGAAAATATTTCACTTTTATACACCGATACCGATTCGTTCATTTTAGAAGTCAGAACTCCAAATATTTATTCTGACATGATAAAAAATATTCACAAATTTGATACATCTAATTATGAATTTGGTAATATTCATGAAATGCCTATTACAAAGTCAGTTATAGGAAAATTCAAAGATGAATATGCTGGTGAACCCATTACTGCTTTCTTTGGTACTGGAGCAAAAGCATATTGTATTAAAACGGAAAATAGTTTAACAAAAAAAGCAAAAGGTGTTAAGAAAAGTGCCATTAAAAAGCAGTTGGATTTTATTCATTATAAAGATGTTGTTGAAAATCATTCTAAAACCTTTTGTTCAATGTATGTTTTTCGATCTAGATAACACACAATTTTCACCGAATTAATTAATAAATTGGCTTTGAGTTCTGAAGATGATAAGCGGTATAAAATTCCCTATAGTTTTAATAAATTAGCTTGGGGACACCAAGATATTGCTTTGTATCAATGGAATGAAGAACATGAAGATTTAGATATATTTATGTAGATATTATAAGGTATTTAAATTTGTTGTTTTTGAAACCAAAGTTAGTCTTCATAAGCCTTTCACAAAGTATGCTTAGAAACTTTTGACAAAGAAATTGATAACAGTTATTTTAAAACATATGAAAAACGACTTTCCACTTTTAAGAAATGGAAAGGAAAATTGAGGCCAGAAGTGTTGGCTGGAGCTGGCTTTTACTATATTTCAATCAATGATATTTGTAAATGTTTTTATTGTGGTATTGAAATTTTTGATTGGTTAAGTTATGATGATCCTATTGTGGAGCATAAAAAATTTGCTAGGAATTGTGATTTAAATAACTGTTTATGGAAAAATAGGAATCGAATAATTGTAACCATTCAAAATAAGTCTTTAAGCTACACATTTTATATAGTATTATTAATATCCTTATTTATGAACTTTTACATATCTTTAAATTAAGTATTTTATTGTTATTTTTTTACAACTGCTTTTGCTTTCGTGGTGAAAGTATCTGCTTAATGTTAATAAATTTGGAATATAATTATTAATTTGTTTCAATGACTATCAGTAGATCGCAATTCATTCTTCTTTATTTTATTTTCCAAAATGTTTTTTATGTTCATCATCCCCCTGGCGTAACACAGTGTGAAATATGTTTTTCTAATAAAACAGACGTCACTCTAAGTAAATATTGTAAATTTCTGAAAATTGGATTAATTAACAATAGTACAATTAGTTGGATGGAACGAATAAATGGAGATGAAAATGCAATTAAATTTTTTAAAATTTTGTATCATTATCCAAATCGATCTATTTTTGATACAAATTGGATCGAAAGGTTAGAGTTTAAAAATAATCAGTTACAAATTATAACACCCAACCATACCAATTATTATGACGGATTCAAAAATTATTACTTTTCCATCATTAGTGTTACATTAAACTTTGCATTATTTTTATACATTACCATTTTAATTATTTATCTTAATTACAAATTTCAAACTGGAAATCTATTTTTTCATTAAACCATTTTAATCGAAACTTTAAAGAAAGTGGGGATGAGAATATTAAAGTACAAGAATAACGCAATATGTTTCAGTCTCGTTTAGTCATTATGAACAACGCCGTGGTTCATAAGCCTTTAGAAACGCTTCTTAATTCAAAAACTTATTTTTTAAATAATTCTTTGTCAAAATTTGTTCTTGTTGGCATTAGTTTAAATGATTTTTCTCCAAAAATTGTAATTGGTGGAAAAACTGGATTTTTAATCGCACTAACCGAAGAAAATTGGAAAGACATTTGTGTTCATCAAGGAATTATTGTAAACAATTTCTACTTTCCTCAAGTTGATCAAACCGGTGTGAAGATAAACAACATTCATCTGCAGGTCCAGAAAATAAATTATATCCCTGTTCTGCAAATTACAAAAGGCCCACACTTCATATACTTAGGACAAGAGTCTTTGGACAATTTGTGGCGATTGAAGGAAATTATTGATTATAGATTATCTATAATTAAAAGGCAAGAATTCAATACATATTTCAAAATAATATTTCAGCTGATTGTGGCGACTTGTGTACGCATGTTTATAATATAATAAGTCCAACACAAAATCCTAACAATGAAAATGTTTCAAATATGATGGAATTACTTGCTTTATATCCTGAAGCAATGGAAAACAAATTGAAGCAAAATGGAACAAAAAGAAAATATTACGAAGAAAACAATATATTTTCTGGAAGAGAACAATAAGGTGCATGTGTTAGTGAAGTGGAGCTTTGCTTACAGACAAGCCCGTAGGAGTAACTTTCAGATGTGGTACTTAGATAGACTCCGTTTTGAAAAAAGAATAAATGATTGTAAACTTATTCTAGATTCGATATTATCTGAGGAATATAGAAATAAAATATATTTGACACGTTTTAATAAAAATTGTATTTGATGTTTTACTTAATAAAATTTTAATTTCTCAAATGTGAATTTTATTTGAAATTAATTAGCACATAAGAGTAGGTACTTTTCAGACATTGTAATTTGCATCAGCTAAAGCATAAAGTGAGGAACAAATAAAACAAATTTAACTAAAATTTAATTTCAATTTAATTAAACAATATTTTTTTTATCAATCCATGTATTATATTTTTTATCAAGTCCTAACCATTTCACATAAACTTTGTTTCCTTTCCTTCTCAAAATCTTCTCAATAAGATACACATCGGTATGCTTTACTTTTAGTAATTCTTGCTTATAAAAACCACCCAGAATGTCCTGATTATCTTCGTCTTGAATTAAATATGTCCAGGGGTTTGTCATCTTAACTTCTTTAATGTGGAATATCTCATTTGACCAATTTGGTGTGTAACCTTTCGAAAATGCCTCTCGATGCTTGCTTATGCGTACGTGATCACCCACTTTAAATTTTGGAGATTTTATATCCAACGTTTTAGCATGACTAAATGCAGATTTCAAGATTCTCTTTTCATTTGTTTTATTTACTTGTTTTGACTTCATTCCTATTGAAGAATGTTTTGTATTGTTATATTCTTTTACAATATCCGCTAATATATTAAACCATTTGTAATTTCCTTGAATGCTAAATATTTTCCACATATTATTCTTTAAAGTCCTGTTCACTCTTTCTACTATACTCGCTTTCAAATTGGAAAACATGCTATAATGCTTAATTCGAAATTTTTGCATCAAATTTTGAAAATTTACATTGAAAAACTCTCTCCCTCTGTCCGTTTGCAAGTTTTTTGGTGGAGTTTTTGCACTGATTAATATTTGTTTCATTGCCGCTGTTACGTCTTTTCCAGATTTAGATTTTACCGGTTCGGCCCAAACATACTTAGAAAATACATTTATGGTAATCAAAATCCCTTATTAAATTTGGCATAGGGTAACATTTCAACCAAATCAGCTTGAAAAAGATCATTTAACCCTTTCACCACCACCCTTCTGCGTTTGTAGTTTTTTCTAGCAGGTTTATGTAATTCATTAACGACTTGTTGTTTAACAGTTGACATGACAACAAACTTGTTTATTCAATTTCTATGTTTTGTAATAATTCGAAATATATTTTATATGTTTTTTCCCATTCATTCAATTTATCAATTTGTATTGTATAACTTTTTTCATTTAAAACTTTACTAATTTTAGTAATCTCCCTTTCTAAATCATTAAAGGAGTTTTTTATCTCTCCAGTTAAGTAGTTGATCTACTATCACTATTTTTGACTTCTTCCTTTGTTTTATTTAATTCTTGTTCTAATTTCTTAATTACACTAGACATTATCTTTCCAAAGGAAATATATTGTGGTTTTTCTTCCAAAGAGAGTTGGTCAATTGTTCTACTGTTAAGAATACTATTTTGATTTCTTTTTTTTTCATCATCTAACCTTTTTATAAAAGTTCTTAATTGTTTAGTCTTTTCCTTGTGTTTTTCAATTTTTACTTCTCTTATATTTGTTTCCATTATTTTATTAATTTTGTTGATATCATCACTTAATTTTTTGTCTTTCTTTTTAACATGTTCATTTAAAAATTGCAAATCTTTACTTATTTGATTTAGCGTTAGCAACTGTTTATTAACGTTTTCAATTGAGGTATAACATCCTTTAATTTGGTTTTCATACTTTAAAAAATTTTCATCAAAAACCTTAAGCTTTTTAGCAAAGATTTCATTATTTGTTTCATTTTCACCTAATCTCCTTTTTAAATTATTAATGTCACTTATTCCCTCTTGATTTTGTTTAATAAAATCTAACTTAAAATTGTTGAGAATTTTACTTTCAATATTTGAATAAATTGTATTTTCCAAAGAAGCAGAATTTATTAATTGACGTTTTGAAATATGGCGTCCAAATTTATCAACTGTCATGTTTAGCTTTCATTAAACAATAAATATGATTATATTTAATAGCTGTTTTTATAGTATAACTTTATTTTCTCTTAATTCTTCAATAATAGAGATAATCTCGTTACTATGAGCATTATTTCCCGCATCACTTGATGAAATTAATAAACGTAGCCTATCAACAATTTCGTTTACATTATTCCAGTATACATAGTCTGTATTTGATCTGTTTGTTTTCAAAATTAATCCCTTTCCTGTTTTTTGGCTCTAGTTCTAAACAGATGTTTTGGTTTGTTAAATGCTGTAACTAATCTTTGCAAGGTGTTTGTCTTTGTAATCCTCTTTCTTTGTAAATATGGTCCCATTATTGTAACATATTTGTGTGATGTATTTCCTTGAACTTGTTCATTTGAATCAAAATTCCTACGATATACATTTGTTTTAGCTAGAATGTTCATGTAATTATCTAAATCTTCCTTCTTATAACCTTTCGGTTCTTTTTTGAAAAGCAATTCGTATAAACCTGGCGTGCCTGTGTACGTTATTCCTCCCACTTTAATGTCTTTTCCAATAATTTCTACCGGTATCTGTGTTAAACCAAAAGAAAACTTATCCGTTTCGAGGTCATGAACTATTCCATAATAATGGTCAAATTTATGTTGTGTATCTTTCACACCCTCATCAATATATGATCTGGGTAATTCATGAAAATCTGCTAAGTAATCTTTATATGACGGTGTACCAACATAGGTTTAAATTGTTTTTCTAGTTTGTTCCAATATGTCTGACAAGTTTAAATTTGTTGTTGTGTCACTAGAAGGATCTGAAGTTTCCGCTATAACAGTTGATGTCAATGGTTGTACTACAGAAGAGGAAGAAGTGATACTACTGTCATCTAAAAATGTTGGTAGTTCTGTGGGGAGTAACGGAGTTTTTCCAGTTGTCTGAATAGTTTTCGTCGGAGTTGATGTTTTATAAAGCTTTGTAGGTGTTTTGAATTCTTTATACTTTGAAACTCTTTCTTCTTTTAAATCGAATGGTTCGGATTTACCAATATTTGAAATTAGCTGTTTAAGAGATTGTGTTATTGGTCTATAAGTTTGTTCTAATTCAGACTGAGCGGTAGAAGTAGGTAATTTCAAGCTTCGATATTTCTGCTTCACGGCTTGTCTCGATTTTATTAATTCTCTAGCTAAACGTTTCACAATCTTTGTCAATTACAAGAAAGCCATACGGATCCATCCAACAGTTAGCACAAATATTTTTAAACTGATCAAATGTCATATCCAATATACAGTGGTCGTTATATATATGTTTTAAACTCAAACAGTCCTGTTTAAATAAAATTAATAAGTTGGAATTTTCTCGAATTAGACGTTTAAGGATTGAGGAATATCCTTGAAAAATAAAAAAACAATCAGTGTTTCTATGCCTTCCATGCGTGAAATAGTCCCTAATAATAGATTGATTATGACAAGGAATATCGTCAAAAATGATAACGGAATTTGGCTTTATCTCATGAGATGAAATAATGTTCTCATCGCTATCATATTCAAAGTATCCAATTTCTTTCATAGGCTTTAACAACTTTCTTAAATATTCATATTTTGGTTGATCTAATGACTTTGAATAAACATAGACATTTTCAAACCTAATTCCATTAGGATGCTCGAGCAGTGTAAGCATAACGTTGGTTTTACCGCTACCACTGCAACCAACTATGAGTCCTCTTTTTGAACCACCGCAAAATAAGTCACCATGCTTTCTCAACTGTTTACTTAAAAATTTTTCGTCATGATTATTTACTGATAAAGAGAATTTTTGTTTTTCAATCCTCATTCTTAATCACACTAGTAAATATTTTTAGCTGTAAAAGTATTTATACCAGAAAAAGGTCAATGTGTTTTTAGTATAAAAAGAACTTCAATGACTGTAGGTCGGCATAAGTTGAAAAAAAACTATCAAAAGACGTAATAGAAAAGACCCTGGTTTAGTAAATAAATTAATTAATAAACTACCCTTCGAAGTTCATATACCAGGATATAATTATTGTGGTCCAGGCACCAACTTGGAGAAAAGATTAACTAGAGGTGACGTTGGTATAAATCCATTGGATTCCGCTTGTAAAGAGCACGATAGATCATACTCTCAGACTGAAGATTTATCAAGAAGACACATATCTGACCAAATATTAGAAAAAAAGCCTCGGATAGGCTAAAAGCTAAGGTTTCTTCTATTGGTGAAAAAATTGCAGCTCTAAGTGTTGCAGGAATAATGAAGGGTAAAAGAAGGTTCGGTTTGGGATTTAAAGATAAAAAAGGGGGTAAACTTAAATCGAGAAAAAAACGTATCATTCGAACACCCAAAAAAGTTGGAGGATTTTTACCTCTTTTGTTTCCCATTCTTGGCGCCCTGGGTGCACTAGGTGGAGGCGCGGCAGGAATTGCTAAGGCAGTAAATGATGCTAAAGCAGCTAAACAGCAACTAGAAGAAATACATAGGCATAATATTGCAATGGAAAATGCTTCTAAAGAAGGCAAAGGATTATATATTAGATCATATAAAGGAAAAGGACTATTTATTAGACCTTATAAAGGAGGATCAGTCAAAATGAAAGCAATCAGACAAAAATAAACTCAAAATAATTTTTCCAAAAAGAGCACTTACGAACAATGATATTATTAAATATGTAAAGCTGTTAAAAATAACTGGCTTTAGAGGTGTTTTTATGCTCGATGAACTTCCAAAAAAAAATTAATCTGAAAGAGTGTGGTATTGTAAATTTGGATCTTATTGGACTGCTTATATTAAAAATAAAAAAATGTAATATATTTTGATAGTTATGGAAATTTAAAACCACCTTTTGAATATTTTAATTCGAATGGCAAAGTGGATGTATTTTATACTTATGAAAACAAACAAAAATTTAATTCATATAACTGTGGTCAACTAACCCTAAAATTTTTGCAAAAAAATATATAAACTCATTATTTGTTGTAATATCTCATTCATAAATAAACTGCAATGTCCACCACAATTGCCATATCAGGAAACAGTTCTGCTGATTTTAATCCGCCCATATATTTAGAGGATGGAAACAATATTACCTGGGTTTAGCTGATTTTGAAAACGTTTATGACTATTCCCAATATAAAAGAAGGATATAATAAATTTTATATATAATAGTAATTGTTAACAGAACTTATGACATTACAGATAGAACATACATAAGAGAAAGTATAGAAGATTTATTTCCGAATGAAAATTTTTTTCTTTTAAAAGCAAATGTTAACACTCTAAAAACTTTTTTAATGTGTAGTAGAAAAATTGATTTTACCAAGGAAGATTCGATAGGAAAAATGTTGGGTTTTAATAGCAGGATACTAAAAGCTATGAAAGAGGAAGAATCAGATAATGTTGCAAAAATAACTAAGGTGAATGCTATTTGTATTGATTGTAATATTTGTGTCGGTTCTTACAGTAATGGTAAACCTGTTCATATTATTCACCAGTTTTATCCAACTGTAGCTCCAGGCTATAAAATAGTGGAATCCCATTTTGCCCATTTTGTATTTTCCAGTTAGCGTCAAAGCAATTAACCATATAACTGTTAAAATAGTTGATCAAGACGGAGAACTTATCAGTTTTAGAGGAGAAACTATAACAGTAAGGTTACATTTACAAGCTAGTGACATATAAAATGGTTGTTAGATATAATAGAGCCCTTGGAATGAGACTTGCACCTACCACTATCAACAAAGTAAAAACTTACAAAAAGAAAAAGACTAAACAACAGTTCAGTATCAAATCCAACACCAACAAGTTAAGACGAGATAATCGTAAATTTCTCACATCTTTGGGTTTCACTGTTTTAAAATGATGAACATATTAAACGTAAACGAAAAGCTTTATGTAGACAATCCTATCGTTAGTTCAGAGCTTCACACATATCAACCATTTATTTCTTCAAAATTCAATTACAATGATGAAATAAGGATCCCAATTCAAGAACTCGATGCTTACACTCTACCATCAGATAGTTTACTTTATATCGAAGGAAAATTAACTAATACAGACGATAAATATAAGAAAGAATTGCTATTTATTAACAATGGTATAGCATTTTTGTTCAGAGAAATCCGCTATGAACTAAACGGAATTACTATAGATTCCATAAGAAATGTTGGATTAGCATCAACCTTAAAAAGCTACCTTTCCCACAATACCAACGAAAGTTTAAAACTGGAAAATGCAGGTTGGTTTCCACATCGAAAAGAAGGTGATAAAATTTTAGTTGATAATGATGGAAAATTCTCCGTATCCATACCACTAAAAATGCTTTTAGGATTTTTTGAGGATTACAGAAAAATTATTATGAATATGAAACAGGAATTAGTTCTTATTAGATCAACTGATGATTTAGATGGTGTTATCTTCAAAGAAGATCCGGCACACCCCGTTAGTGCTCCTGACACTCCATTGGTTACTTTCGATAAAATTTATTGGAAAGTTCCTCACATTCTAGTTGATATGCCACAACAACTTGCTCTATCAAAAATATTAGAATCAAATAAAGATATATTGATAGGATTTAGGAGTTGGAAACTTGTTGAATATTCTTCTCTAACCGAAACAACCCGTCACACATGGCCGGTAAAAACAACTAGTAAACTAGAAGCTCCTCGTCATGTTGTGATTGGCTTTCAAGAAAACAGAAAAGGGAAAATTGCTAAAGATATGAGTAAATTTGACAATATTACCTTGTCAAATATTAGAGTATTTTTAAATTCTGAAAGATATCCTTATCACGATTTGTACTTAAATTTCGAAGAAAACAAATTTTCTGCTTTATACGAAATGTTTGCCAACTTTAGACAGTCTTACTATGGTGTTCCAAATGAACCCATTTTTAATCCTGAACAATTCAAAAACAATTCAAACGGGATCCGTAGTAATGAGAATTGAATTTGAGACACACAATGCAATTAAAAAAGATACTTCTGCTTATTGTCTTATTTTACATGACAAATTATTTAGCTACAACCCTCTTACTAAAATTGTGAAACAATTATAATTTTTATCCCCACTCTTTTCATACTTCGATTTAATTTAAAGACATTTTCAAAAGCTTTTAGTTTTAGTCATGACATCAAAACTACAACAACAAATTGAAAAATTTATTTTTAAAATTAATCAACTGAAAGAAGAAATCGCAAATTATTCAAGTAAAAAAATTCTCATTAAAAAATTTGCTGCTTTGAAAATGTGAGATTGGTTATGGATATTCAAGGATTCAAGGATGAAAAAAATAAATTTATACCAAAAGAACTTGCAGCTTTTGATGGTTATGAAATGACTCATTACATTTTTAAAAAGCCTTTTCGAATGGAGTTTCTTTCACCTGATTGTCACAAGCATGCCGTATGGCTAACGAAAAATCATTATTGTATACATTGGAATAATGGATTTACTCCATTACATCATTTCCCAAAAATAATTGAAACACTTACGAAGAAAGCAGATTTTGTTTTTGTAAAAGGAACCGAAAAAAAGGATTTTATAGAGAAATATTCTAAAAAGCCTGTGATTGAAATAGATGAACAACCAGCGCTAAAGCTAATGGAACCAAAATGCTTCTATCATTCAAAATCACCTTGTATGTGTGCTTTGACAATGTGTTATTTTTATATGACAATTGTTTTATGAATGAATAAAAATATAAAAAAACTTAATTACATTTTTATTTTGCATTAACTAACCATGATTTAATACAATTAATATGATACCTTAAATCTAATTTTCTAAATTCATTTAAAAGTTCATACTCATTTTTATATTTTAAATAATCATTACAAAATTTAGCAGCTAATTTACATTGTTCCATTCGATCTATATTCTTAACGTATGCTGACAAATCTTGTGCCTCTGCGTCTTCTTCGCCAACAATTGATAAATATTGGAAGTATGCAGCAGATATAATAAACTCTTCATACATTTCAGTAACCACTTGCTCCATTGTGAATATTATTAAATTTATTCTTTCTTCTCAATTTCTTGAAGAATAGTATCCTCGTCAATAAATTGCTTCAAGTCTTTTAAATAGTAACCAAAGACAATATCTTTTAGATCTCGAATAAGTTGAAAAACATTTAATGTTTCAAAGTATTTGTTGCAACAGAGGGCAGCCTTTACGAATTCCGCAGATTGATTATAATAAAAGTCTATCCACTCCGGACCACTTGCCATCGAATATGAGAAATAGGTTTTTGAAAGATTACTAAATTTGTCCTCTAATAATTTAACTGCAATCAGCAACTCAGCCATTTAATTTATTTAACATAATATCTTAAATATGTGGGGGGACGTCTCTTGCGAATAGGATTAACTTTTCTTGATGATACCTGTTTTTTATCTTCGTATAATTGAAACCTCTTTTGGGCTACAATAATAGCAGGTATAAATTGGAAATCTTCTCCTATAAATTCTAATAGGTGGCTTAATTCTCCTACAAAGTATGATTTCCCAAATGTATTGAAAAACGTAGTAAGGCTTATAATTCCTTCTAAATAATCATCACAACAGTCAATTGCTTCCAAATAATCTCGTTTCAGTGGATAAAACAGCTTGGTGTATTCATCTTTCGAAATCACTTCAAAGAAATTGAGATATTTAACTTTTAACTGTCTGATAGATGTAGCTAATTTTTCGCGATTACACATAATTCACTTATTACTTGACACATTTTTTCTTTTTGTTTTATACACAATTGGTGGAAAAATTCAAAAATAACTTTTTACGCAACTCGAGCACAGCTTAGTAAATGTGCCTCAGCATACTAAAATGATCTTGATGCACCTATTTATAAGACTTAAGAATACAAAATCAAATGTGGGAGGACAAAGAGAAAAAATTAAAAATATGATGCGAATGAGAATAAAAGGGGAGGAAGATAAGAATGAAGGACATGAGACAGAGGAAGAGGAGAAGGAGGAGGCGCTCCCCTATTTTAACTACTTCCATCCGTGAAGGAGTAAAAATCAACATAGATATATATATATTTAATGTTTTTTAAAAACAGTACAGAGATTTAAAAAAATCAAATTCATTCCTGCGATGTAACATTTGTAAGATTATTAGGACCCTGCATAGTTTATTCTTTATTTGAATTTAATTTTAGCAAGGACATTCGAAAAATAAAACACCTACCTGTCCAAAATATAGGAATGGCATTTTTCTTCAGTAATTGTCTTTCGCCACTTGAATACATATCGCGTTTAGAAAAATGATTTTCACATAAACGTTTATTTATCAAAGAATTTTCGTCCATTAAAAATATTTCAATATTGCCACAGTTTGTATCCATTGACAAAGAATGTCGGGCTTCGTCACGCGGAATTTAAAAAAGCTCACCACATTATTTTTCTTTTTTCTTTTATTGTTGCATCCAACATACGCACACTCTAGTTTTCTGGCGAATATAATGCTTTAATTAACAGTTTCACAAGAATGAAATGTACTCCAGTTTCGTAGAGTTAAAAATTCACGAGTTTGACTCGAAAACGAGCAAAAAACAATAACCACTATAACACAGATTGACTTATTAATCTGTGATTACGATGTAAACAATACGGGTAAGCGATTCGTACATCTCCGCCGTAAATGTAAATTCAATCCACCCCAGAATACAATTTACTCTAGAGTTAGAGGAAAACAACAAACTACCATTTTTACATGTTTTGGTCACAAAACTGCATAACGGACATTTCGAATACACCGTGTATAGAAAACCAACACATACAGACAGATATTTAAATGCAAAATCACATCATCACCCAGCACAAATTCAAGCTGTGGCAAATACCCTAATATCCAGATCCGTGCGATTAACTGAAACACAGACGAGACAAAACGAACTTAAGGTAATATCTAGTGCTTTAAAGAAAAATGGCTACACAAATCGCACCATAGAGAAAGCTATTAATGCACAGGTTTCCCGAACAACGAACAACAAAACTTATAAACCGGTAAAGCAACAAGTAATCTTACCGTATGTAAAAGGGACAACAGACAGAATCGGAAGAATTCTTAGGAAACACAACATACAAACAATACACAAGCCACAAACAACTATAGGTAAACTACTTGGAAACCCAAAAGATAAAATCAAACTGGAAAACCACGGAGTATACAGTATTCCGTGCCAGGACTGTGAAAAGTTGTACGTGGGGCAAACTAACAGGCGAATATCAGCAAGAGTGGAAAAGCATAAACTCAGCATCAGAAATAAACAAACAACCTCAGCGTTATTCCTACACCCTCGCGAAACCGGTCATAAAATAAATTTCGATGGGTGTAGGGAGATTGCTAATATAGAACATTATAAAACCAGAATAATCCATAGAAATTGAAAAACAAGGTGATTTGAATAAAAGGAACGAATCATTAAAACTACCAACAGTATGGAAAACAATAATCGACAAATCTAAAATCGCAAAAACTCAAGCGCAATTAGCGCAACAACAACAGCACCATCCGGAAAACATAAATAACGACCAACGCCGGCGCAGATATGACCTTCGGCCCCGAGTGGGGGTATAAAAGGAAGCGTCGCAGTCTCTCAACAACGTTAGCAAAACTGTTCTTTTCAGAACGACAGTAGTGAACGGATGTACACCCGGAATGAAAACACATTGTATTTTTCCATCCGTGAAGGGCTAAAAATCAACATATATATATATATATATATATATATATAATATATATATATATATATATATATATATATATATATATATATATATATATATATATATATATATATATATATATATATATATATATATATATATATATATATATATATATATATATATATATATATATATATATATATATATATATATATATATATATATATATATATATATATATATATATATATATATATATATATATATATATATATATATATATATATATATATATATATATATATATATATATATATATATATATATATATATATATATATATATATATATATATATATATATATATATATATATATATATATATATATATATATATATATCACATGTATATACAACTGTATGCACCGTTCATCCAGGAATTATTCCGGGTTTAACTGCTATACTATCTCTTTGAATCTTGTATATTTGATCAATATTACGATAGTGATTTAGTTTAGAGCATTCAGCTATTTTAACTTAATACATTTGTTTCATTTCGTCATATTTAAGATAAATTAATAATATTTAAATAACAACGTGTAATATAGATATAATTTTATCTTTAATTCAATGTATTGGTGGAGAGCACCAATAGGAAGAGGTCCACAATACTTTTAAGATAATATGATATACATGTTTTATTAATATAATGTATAAATAAAGTACATAATTAGCAAAACTTTTTTATTTTTTGCACATAACGGTTAGAGTAAACACTGATAAGACGCCTATGAAGAAAAAACCAATTGCTCCCAAAAAAAGTAATGTATACATGGAAGGAGTCAATATTTCAAAAAAAGTGTTATCAATGGGCAATACAGGTATTATTACGAGAAGAAAAAATAAGTACAATAAAACTAAAGAACTTAGTCCTAATTTTACAATGCCTAGATATTTATCACATAAAGGCATATTATTTCAATCTTCAGAATTAAGATATTCCTTTTCAAATGTCTTAAAATCTTCTTCAGTAAAATTCCCTTCAGATTTCTTATTTTTCTTCTCTGTTGTTACAGGCCTTCGTGTTACAGCTCTTTGAAGTATCTAAAAAGGATACAAATAT
This sequence comes from Kuschelorhynchus macadamiae, assembly GCA_030620095.1. Lineage (NCBI taxonomy): Eukaryota > Metazoa > Arthropoda > Insecta > Coleoptera > Curculionidae > Kuschelorhynchus > Kuschelorhynchus macadamiae. The sequence goes on from JAUTXW010004742.1 coordinate 482,945, forward strand.
AAAAGAGTGGTGTACAATATTCAAGTTTCAATATTTTCAATAAAAATTTAGATATTGAGTTTTCGAGATTATCTAGCACCATGTACATAATTTATGGACTCGAGGGCATAAATGCAGAGTTCTACAACGAATCTGCAATAATTATAATATTGATAATAATTTATTACATAACAATTATTAATTAGCAAAATGATACTTATGACAGTTAAAAAACAAAAGAAAAACCTAGAATTAGCTTGGATTGACTATAAAAGGATTATAATAGTGTTACATATACGCAGGGATGCACCGAAGAGAAAGTCTGGAGCCTTCGGCTTTGAACAGAATTATTTTAATGTAATTTTTTTAACAATTTATTGAAAAATTAAACAATTCCAACATAAAATAAGATTGTGCCAACAGAATAAAATATTAGGGGAGGCGGGGAGGAAGCCCCCCCCATATGTCCACTCTGCGCATACGTGGATTCTTCAAGCAATAAAAGTCCGCCCAGTAATAATAGATTGTAGAGTTCCTAGAATCTGCCATGAAGCATTGGAATACTAGTATGCATTTATATTTTGGCGAAGGTTACATCGAAACAGAAATGGTAAATATATGTCGCGGGATATTTCAAGGTAACGAGTCTCCTCGATTGTTTTGCATGGCACTTATACCTTTAAATAACTTACAGAATAAAGAAAACCTTGGCTTTAAAGTTAATGCTAAAAATAGTATAGTATAGGTTATTTCTTGTACATGGATGACTTAAAGTTATTCTTCACAGATGAAAAAGAGTTTCATAAAAAACTCGACATTGTAAAAACCTTTACCGATAATATTAATATTGAGTGCGGGATTGAAAAATGTGCCAAAGTAATATTTAAACAAAAGAGAATTAACCATAGCCGAAAACATCGATAAATGATAACATATAAATTAGGAATTTAGAAATGGAAGAAACTTACAGATATCTAGGGTATCCATATGCCGAAGATCGTCCTTTTAAAGACAGCCAATATTGCCCGTAAGATCTTATGATATTAACATCAAGAGTCGTTGAATAATATACCTTAAATTTCAACAAGAAAATTGTTCTAGGTGTACGGTGTATATTCGGTGACTGAATTTGTAAAGATCCATAATATTTAATTATGTGAAGTGTAATAATATGCCATATCCCTTGTTAAATACCTAATTATAGGAAACAAGCTTAGTATTTCGTTGCGTATATATATATATATATATATATATATATATATATATATATATATATCCCGAACCTCCTGGTTTTCTTCTATCTAAACAGGCTACCGCAAAGTAATTTTTGCTTCCACAGGATCCACAATGTCTACCAAAAGCTGAACATCCTACAGAAGCATGCCTCTAGCCACATTTTCTACAGGTTTTCTGGTTGTTAGCTGATTTTCTGTGCACAAAATCGACATCTAGACTGCTTGACTCACGAGTACCATTGCCATTAGTAATGTCTCTACATTTTTCAATGGTAATGCAAATACTAACTGCTTCTTCAAGGTTATTTGTGTCACACTAAAGCAGTTTTTCTCTTAATTTTTCAGACCTGATGCTACAATTCAAGACATCTTTAATTAGGCTGTCTTTTAGGTCTCCAAATTCACACAAAATTACAAGATTTTTAAGCTCCGTAATATACTGCTCCATGGTTTCGCCTTCTTTTTGCTTACTTGGGCAAAAAATGAGCCTCAAATGTATCAATTAATGGCTGAAGTTTACTCTTTTCGGTTTCAAGAAAGGTGAAAGTGTTAGCAGTTCGAATACGTTCTCCTATCAGTGTGAGGAGTTGTGCACGCTGTGTAATTTCTTCCTTCTTTGTCCGTTTTGTAGCCTGTAGGTAGGTCAAGAATCTTTGCTTCCAGAATATCTAATTTTCGCTGAGATTTCCGGACATTTTCATCGGTGGGACTCCACGAAAATCTATTATAATTTTTTCTTTATTATGTTGTGAACAATTTAAAACAATAAAACTTCAAAGGAGGATTAGCGAGATGATTTAAGATTTCGATTTTTTTACTTACATTTCCGGCTGCGCCATGTTATGTATCTCATGGTGGTTTTAGGTTAGGTTAGAGAGAGGGGTCAGAGGACGAACAGAAACAACACGTAGATTACTGGATGACAACAGGCTTTATTTTTCGACATGGCCGCTTTATATGTTTGTACATTAACATACTGTGTTGTCACATCCCACACCATGTCAAATTGGAATTTTTATTCGACGTTTCGCCTTCGATTGCACGAAGCATCTTCAGGGATCTTTACTTCACGAGATCGGAACACTCAATGGGCTCGGAGAGACCCAGGCCAGCTATTTATAGTCGACCTTTGTTTACCGAACCGTGAGTCTGTGTAACGATCGGTCTCCACGTATCATGTAGACTGAAGCATGTATCTCTATTAACATTTTTTAGGATGCTTATAAATTTCAATAGATTTTTTAATTTTCCATTGATAGAATCCCGATACCGGTGCAAGAACTTTGGTTTCTTTTACATTTATGACATGTCCAGTGAAATGTTGGTGTTCAAATATAGTAGAGTGAACAATTTGTTTCTTTCTGATACATCGCTCATGTTCCTTAAGCCTAGTTGATATGGATCGTCCTGTTTCTCCAATATAGACATCACCACAGGAACTAGAAATTACATAAACTCCTTCCGTTTGGAAAGGAATAATGTCCTTTGGCGATTGCAAACATTGTGCAATTTTCTTGTGTGTGTTGAAGATTGTATGTATGTTGGACCGGCGAAGTAACCTTGGAATCTTGTCTGTAGTTCCGTGTATAAATGGAACAACTACACTTCCTATCGGTAATTCCTTATTAGTATCATTTCGTGGAGAAGGATTATTACATTTTCTAATTGACCGTCTAGTATCCTCAGTGCAATATCCACTTCCTCTTAAAGCTTGAATCAGTTTCTTAGTTTCGGATTGTAAAGAATATTGGTCTTAAATCGCGAAGGCTCTGTAAACCAGTGAATTAATAACTGATTGCTTTTGGGCTGGGTGATGATGGGAATTTGCATTTAGGAACTTTATCGTATGCATTGGTTTTCTATATACAGAGTGTCCTAAGAAACCATCTCGTTTTCTTTGTACAAGAACATCTAGAAAAGGGATTGTGCCTTCTAATTCAATTTCTATTGTAAATTATATATTAGCATCTTGTTGATTCAGATGATGAAGAAAGCCGGGAGGCTTTCTGGACCTGAACCATGATTTTGGCTTTAATGGGGACGATTCCAAGGCTTCCTCCTCAAAAGCTTCTATGAAGATATTGGTTACCACTGGTGACAGCAGAGATCCCATGGCTGCTCCTGAGGTTTGTTCATAAAAAGTTCCTTGAAACACAAAATATGCTGATGTGAGACATGCTTCAATCAGATCTAAAAGTGAGTGGTCAATATTATTATGGTGAAATAAGTCTGATATGATGGAAATTGAATCATTGATAGGCACATTCGTATATAGCGATTCTACATTCGAATTGACTAAGATGTCTTTGGGATCTAATTGGATTGATTTTAGTTTTTTTTACAAAATGCGTAAGTTTCTAATATATGAATGTGTTTTTCCTGTAAAATTGTTAAGAATATTTGAAAGATATTTACCAATTTTGAGATCCTACTGCACGACGATATAGGTTGAAGTGGTACATTAACCTTGTGTATTTTAGGTAGTCCGGAGAACCGCGGGATCCTTGAGCTGCTTGGCCTTTGGTATGTATGTCCTTTGGTGTAATGGCGAAGTTTTGGCCTTTAGAGAGGACGGATTGTTCTGCTTCAATAAGGATTTTCGAAGATAAATTTACTACAGTGTCTTGTGGCGGTTTTATTGGTCTTTGGTGGTGCAGCAGTCCTTCAAACTTTTTCTGTTACTTAATGGTACCTGCTTCATATATCCTTTCCGTTTGCGCATTGGTAATGTCATCGAGAGTTCTAAATATTTGATATTCGAGTATTAACGTTAATTGTGGTAGCCAATATCTTCATGGAAGCTTTTGAGGAGGAAGCCTTGGAATCGTTCTCATTAAAGTCAAAATTATGGTTCAGATATGTAGACGATACTTTTGTAATATGGCCGCATGGTCCAGAAAGCCTCCTTGGGTTGCTAATATAAAATTTACAATGGAAATTGAATCAGAAGGCACAATCCCTTTTCTAGTTGTTCATGTACAAAGAAAAGGAGATGGTTTCTTAGGACACTCTGTATATAGAAAACCAACGCATACGAATAGGTACCTAAATGCAGATTCCCAGCATCATCCAGCATGAAAGCATCAGTTGTTTATACATTGGTTTACAGAGCCCTCGTGATTTGTGACCAAGATTCTTTAAAATCCAAAACAGAGAAACTGACTCAAGCTTTAAGAGGGGATGGATACTGCACCGAGGATATTAGGCGGCCAATTAGAAAATATAATAATCCTACTCCACGACAGGATACTGATAAGGAATTACCGATAGGAAGTGTAGTTCTTCCATTTATACACGGAACCATAGACAAGATTGCAAGGTTACTTCGCCGGTCCAACATACGTAATCTTCAACATAGACAAGAAAATGGACAATGTTTGCGATCGCCAAATCACAATATTCCTTTCCAAAAGGAAGGAGTATATGCAATTCCTTGTTATTGTAGTGATTGATGTCTATATTGGAGAAACTGGACGAGCCATATCACTAGGCTTAAGGAACATGAACTATATATCAGAAAGAAACACATTGTACAATCTGCTGTATCTGAACACCAACATTCCACTGGACATGTCATAAATGTAAAAAAAGCAAAGTTCTTGCATCGGTTTCGGGATTCTATAAACGGAAAATTAAAGGATATATTGAAATTTATAAGCATCCTAACAATTTTAATAGACATACGGGCTTTAGTCTACATCATACGTGGAAACTGATTGTTACACCAAGTCACGGTTCGAGTATAAATCGCCGGCCTGGGTCTCTCCGAGCTTATTCAGTGTTCCGATCTCATGAAGTAAAGATGCCTCGTGCAATCGAAGGCGAAATGTCGGAAAGTCATTTCGTTTCGACACGGTCTAATCCCAAGAACTATGATTTCTTAATTAATTAATACATTTTTTTCTAAATGATGCGGTTTGTATGGGCTGCACTGTATAATTAAGTTGTAACCATAAAATTTAAACAATATTCATATTATGTATGAAAAAATATTTTATTTAATCAGAATATGTTCAATCGTTATTACATTTTTTATATCAAAACCTAAACCTAATTTCTGCCGCACTTTGAATTATTTATGTTGCGTCTCCATCCTAAGTATGAAATAAAGAGGAAGGTTATAAAGTTTAACAAAATCGTAATTTTTAATACCCCTTTTTTCAACTATTGATGTAAAATAATGATTTATGTCTATTTAAGTACTCTTGTTCTCCAAAAACCTGTAACAAAGGGATCGCTTTCATCCAAAAACTATTACAAAGGTTTTATTTTACTTTAGATTATATTTTAAAAACTACCAATACACCTTTTCCAGCAAATTAGATATTCCTTACTTCACATCTTAAGCACACAAAAATATTTCAGAAAAGCATTTTTAGCTGTAAATGTAAATTAAGAAAATTACTATATTTTTCTATATTTAAAAATAACTACTGCTTAACTTGCAAAACGTTACTAAATATTTTTAATCCACCTCTGCACGAAAATGTTCTAACACAAATTCTGTCGGCTCCCAATACCGGTATAAAATTTGCGATTTAAAAAAACAAGGATTGCACGTATAAGATGAAATTATTTCACTTACAGGGTCATTTTCTGGAAGAAATCTAGGTTTTATTTTAAAACCAATTAGGAAATGGTTTTGGAAATCACTTAGAAAAATGTTGATTAGTGATGTGTATAGTTGTAATTAAATATAGGTGTTCTAGGTACTAAAAAAAGTGGATTAAAACTTCACAGTTTTATGAAATTTTGACGTTCCTTTATTATTTCTTTTTTAGAAAGAAAAAAAAAATATGATAATAGATTAGTTTAGAAACATGACTATAGACCGGTTTTGGATTTACTTAAAAAAAAACATGTGTTGCTGTATTTTGTTCCAGAAAATCGTGCTAAGTAAATTTCAAGCGAATGTTCACTCTTAAAGAATGCAATAAATAACGGATTTTCCCAATTCACTGCGGACGGGCAGATTTGTTTCATATCCATTTACCCAAGTGACAAACAATAGCTGGGCATTTCCCCGATTAACTGCGAACGAGTAGGTTTGTTGCATGGACAAAAGTGATAATATTCTCTATTCTGACATGTTTAAATTAGTTTATTCGAGAGAGTTTGCTTTGTCTATAGGTACAGAAACAACTCTACATCGTATACAACACGTCAATAATCAACATTTTTTTAAGTGATTTCCAAAACCATTTCCTAATTAGTTTAAAAAAAAAACCAGGATTTCTTCCAGAAAATGACCCTGTAAGACAAATAAATGCATCTTATCTTCTGAACAGATGATAACGCACCTCACTCTTTTGGTACGTACGTTTTCGGGCAGAGGTGAATTAAAAAGATTTGATGACGTTTTGAAAGTTAAACAGTTCTTTTCTTTTCAACTTTTAGAGGTTTTATAGTTACAGTATTTGGGTTTAAAAATTAATTAATATTTTTAAAACTGTTCTGAAATATTTTTGTGTGTTTAAGATCAACATCAATAGTTGAAAAAAAGGGTATTAAAAATTACGATTTTGTTTAACTTTTTATAATTTTTATCTTTATTTCGTACTTAGGATGGAGATTCAACATATATATGTTAAATCACTTTCTTGCCAAATTACTTTTTTAAAAAATTATTTTATTACTCAAAAATAATACAAATTAAAATATATACATTTGAACTTGCAAAGTAACGTTTAACAAAATGAATTCAAGCTAGACTGAACTGTACTGTACTGAACAAAGAAAAATAACTATTTATATGTTTCGTTATGCTGACACAGTGGGAACTGTTTACTTCGTTCTTGAACACTTGGGTCAGGACGTGGGTTCCGCTGATGAAGCTTTCTTGGTATAGACTTGTTTTCGTAAACAAGTAACACCTGCTGTTTATGAGAATAGGATGATCTACGTTGTTGACTGATATGTGATACTTTGTTATTGAGATAAGCTTGGCTTTCCGAATAACTGCTTTGGCGGGTGATAGCTGATAGTCTGGGAACCAAGGTTAGCATAACTTGTATGATGAAATAGCTGGTGAAAATAGATATAACAACTCCCCCATCAAGATGAAAGTTGGTACGTGGAAGCAACTTTCAAGCTGAATGTTTGTTCAGGTTAAGTTCTATTTCTTCAGATTCTTCTGTTGGTTCACCAACACGTATGTTTGGTCGCCTTTTTGGAAATATTCTTCTCCATTGTACAAAATTTGTTCTGGACCTTGGTGGAGAAGGTGGGTAGTCATCACTATTGGCATTGACAATTCCAATACTGAGGTTCTTAGGTTTTCTTCTATAACATTTACAAAATATGTACAGGATAATTAGACTGATGATCAGAGTTATGGTCAGGATCGTAAACCAACCGATATGTTTCTTTACGAATGGTTGATTGATTAGGCTGTCCAACTGATCAGAATATTCATTTAATTTATGTTGAGCGATTTTTAAGTTTTCTGTGTCAATGTCGTGTAACTTAAGAGGCTTCAAGTCTAGTATATGAATCTTCTCAGGATAATGGCTGCAGCAATCATATGGAATTTGGATTAGAACGTTGCTGTAGGTAACATTATCATAAATATTTACAAATTTCTTCGCTAGAACTTTGGTGCTGCCAATAAATGCACTGCACTCTGGTTGAAGTTTGATTATGGCGTTGGTACTGATTGTTTGGGTAACAACGTCTCTGGGACCACATTTAATAGTCACAGGTAGAGGGTCTGCAACGGCAACTAACCAGGAGTTTTGATTAAGTTCTTGCACATGATAGTCTTTGGCTAGGATAACTGAAACTTGGCACGTTCTTGGAAGGCGATTGATTAATCGTAGAAACTGGGCTTCACAAACAGCATCACTGTCTACTGGATATGGCAGAATGTTGGAACATATTAGTGTTCGGCTGCTCAAAGATTTACATGATTCCAAGTTGCGGATTGTGATATATAATAATGAATCATCGTTTCGTGCAATTAAATTATTTGTTATTGAAAGAATGTGGTGAAGACCTGTTCGATTATCCAAAATTGGTATTGGATATAAATGAAAGAGAATATATTTTTCTGGATCAACTAATGGGATTTCGAGAACAAAAATTACTTTTGAATCATATTGATATGCCTTTAGTTCTATGATTTCGAGATATTGAGCCACACTTAAAGGGTGAATTAACAAAGGTAAATTATTTCTTTGCAATGATTGAGATATGTGCTTTAGTGATTCTATTAAGTCAAAAGGTGTAATAATTGAACTGTGTAAAATCCGTAAACGGGCGAAAACAATTGAATTTATAATATCATTCAAAGAGTTTTCAAGAAATGAATAACTTTCCATTAATGGTTCGCAAATATTTAATATTTCTATTTGAGAGAAATAATATTTCAGATCGTCAGAAATGTCCAGTATGGATTTTCGAATTTCTATAATATCATTATTGAATGTTTCCTCGTCAATTTTGAGTTTCTGAATAGTTGAATTAAATTCTTTTATTACTGAGGTAGTTACTGAAATTTGATTTTTAAGAAGATTTTCGATTTGATATTCATCATGCGTTTTTTTTTCTATACAGTCATTAAAATATTCGCCATCGGAGGCATCTAAGTTTCCTGTAATTGCTTTCCAAAATGTTCCTATACCATTAAAAATTCCACGTTTTTCTCTAAGAATATATTTATTAGTATCTGCCATTATTTCTGTATAGTTTTGATTTACAGCTCCTGATATTTGTCTAAGGAGACTAATATGTGTTAATACTTCAAATTTAAATGCTTTCATTCGTGGTACGTCTTCGTTGATATTATTAATAAGGTTTTCTAAAATTCTATCATTATTTACAATTGTATCCTTAATTGGTTCTAAGTCTTTATATACAAGTAATGTCCATTTGTCATTAGAGATTCTTATTTTTGCTTCTTCATGAAAGAAGACTCCTATCGTGTTGTTAATTGGACTTATGGAGTATTGGGACTGAACGACTGATGACAGTCCGAGGATGGTCCTGGAAGAGAAATTTGCTCGTAGTATGGTTTTAATCTATCAAAATTCATTTTAGATTTTTGTTTAGTATTAGGATTTAATAAGAGGGCTGAGTTTTGATAAATTTCTAGAATTTCCAAAGGGCCATTAAAATTGTTTTGAGCTTTATCTTTAATTTGGGATTCGCGTACATATACTTTTTCACCTATTTTATATTCATGAGGATGTTTGGGAACATGTTGATCAAAACGTTCTTTAGCTTTTTCTTTTCGTTGTTTCGTTTTATCACGAGCAGATTTATAAAGAAATTGCATACGATTGTTTAAATCACGTATGTATTTTGATATAAGGGTTTTCTCATTATATAGGATTTCAGGGGGTCTAGACGAAGTATGTCCGAAAATTAGTTCAAAGGGCGTAAAACCGTGGGTTTTATTTTTCGTGTTATTGTAGCAAATAACAGCATACGGAAGTACGTTGAACGGATGTTCATGTGGGTTTTCGGTTTAATTAGCTCTTATCATTTCGCTAAGTGTAGCGGGAAATCATTCTAGAGAGCCGTTTGATTGGGGATGACCTACACTAGAAAATGTTATTTTTATGTCGTATAGTTCACATAGGTCTTTCATTAGTGTATTATTAAATTCACGGCCATAATCACAATGGATTCGTAGTGGGGTACCATAATGTTGGAAAAATAAAATAATAGTGTTAACGATAGTTTTTGCCGTTTTATCTTCAATTGGATAAGCTTGGGTAAATTTAGTAAGTTCGTCTCGTATTGTCAAAGCATAGTTCTTAGATGGATATTCAAATATATCAATATTTCTTCGTTCAAATGGTGGTTTCGGTGTTGTTGCTTAAATTTTTTCGGCATATTTTAATTTTTTGACATGTTTCACAACTTTTTATAAAATTTTCTACATCTTTAATCATTCTGGGCCAATATTTTTCTTTGATGCGTCTTAGAGTTTCGTTAATTCCGCGATGTAAATTACTTTTGCCTAAATGGTATTGTTCCAATATAATTGATATTTGGTCTTTACCTGGGATGGTTACAATATTTTGACAAATACATATTTTAATATCTTTGTCTGCAAAGATAAAAGAAAATATTTCAAGAATAGGAAGGTCTATTTTATTTTCAAGAAAATATGTTGACGAAAGGTCAAATTCGTTTTGACCTGTATAAATAATATAGAAAAGATGTTGGACTACATTTTCTGGATCGAGTAACAAAGGAATTATGTAATATTTCCGATTTTTAACTGTTTTACTAGAGAAAATATTTAGTCTTTGTATTGAAAAATCTGCATTTTCTTCAAAACTGTCTTCTAATATTTCGTGATGTAATTCTCCTAAATTCTTTTGTTGAAAAAAGGTTATTATGTTTTTATGTGATTTATTTAGAAGTTGTTCGTTTCAAGTTTCAATTTTTGAATAATCAATTAAAGATTTTGTTTCGTACAAAATGTGTTGTAATCTTCGGTTATTTTTTCATCATCGAAATTTAAATTTGCGTTATTAGATTTGTCGTCATCGTCTTGATTTGTCGCAAAAATAGAGTTTTGATTGGAATTTTGCGCATTGATTAAAATGATTAATTTTAATTCTTGATAAAGCGTATGCGTTTTTATTGATCTTACCGGGTTTGTAAATTATTTCATACTCATACTCTTCGAGTTTAAGTCTCCAGCGTGCGAGTCTACTATCTGGGTCTTTGATTGAAAAAAGCCAAGTAAGAGGGCCGTGGTCTGTGATTAGTTTAAATTTTCTGCCAAAAAGATACGGGCGAAAATGTTTTACTGCCCATACGATTGCAAGGAGTTCACGTTCAATAGTTGAATAATTTGTTTCGGCTTTACATAGGGTTCTAGATGCATAGCCAATTGGTAAATCTTTTCCTACAGGTCCTTGTGATAACACAGCGCCTATTGCAAAAGCACTAGCATCTGTGGTTAAAAGAAATGGTTCGTCAAAATTTGGGTATATAAAAATTGGGTCAGAAATTAGCAATTTTTTTAGTTCGTCAAAAGATTCTTTGCAATCAGAATCAAAGTCAAATTTTATTTCTTTTTTGAGTAAACGAGTAAGTGGTTTAGAAATTTTCGCAAAATTAGGAATGAATCGTCGATAATAACCTGCTAAGCCAAGGAAAGATTTTATATCCTTAGGATTTTTTGGTTGGGGAAAATTTTGAATACATTCAATTTTTGTTGGATTTGTTTTAACACCGTCTTTAGTTATTACGTGTCCAAGATATGCTACTTCTTTGCGTAAAAATTCGCATTTGTCTGGTTGTATTTTAAGATTAGCTTTTCTTAGTCGTTTGAAAACTTCGCGTAATCGATGGATATGTTCGTCAATTGTAGCGGAATAAACTATAATATCGTCTATATAGACAAAACATCGTTCATTTAAGATTCCTAAAAGAATATTGTCCATTACACGTTGGAATGTAGATGGGGCATTCTTTAGTCCGAAGGGCATTCATAAAAATTCATAATGACCGTTTTCTACTGAGAACGTTGTTTTTGGAATATCTCTAGGATCTATCTCTATCTGATGGAAACCAGAAGGGAGATCAAGAGTAGTGAAATATTGACACTGTCCAAGTTGGTCAAGTAAATCTGAGATATTAGGAAGTGGATATTTATCATTAACAGTGGATTCGTTCAATTTTCTATAATCTATTACGATTCTCCATTTTTGTTTATTACGAGAGTCGATTTTTTTCGGTACAACCCAAACGGGAGATGACCAGGGAGAAATTGATGGTCTAATTATACCTTGTTGTAACATGTTGTTTACTTGCGTTTTAACCTGTTGTTTATGTATTTGGGGATATCTATAAGATTTAGTAAAAATGGGCTTTGTATTATTCGTATCTTATGTTTGATTTCACTTGTGAAGTAAAGGTTGTCACCTTCTGGATAGAAAATGTCTTCGAAATTGACACAAAGATTTGTGATTAATTCTTTTTCTTCTTCGTTTAAATGGTCAAGTCTGAGTTGGGATCTAATAGTCAAGATTCTATTTGAAGTTTGAAATTCGGGAAGATTGAAATTAAGAAGTGTGTGTATCGAAAATGGTTCTATTTCGATATTTGAAAAATCAATTGTTTTTGGGATTGCGTTCGCATTGATAATAGTTGTCAAAAATTCGCCTTTTTGATTGACATGGACAAGGGCATTTGGGATATGTACTTTTTCTATTTCCTTTCGGGATAAAATAGCATCGGTATTGATTAGATGACATTTTAATTTAAAAAGTTGTTCTGTTCTACCTAGTATAGTTATTTTATTTTTATTTGCCTCGTATGTTTCGAGTTCTGTTGAAGAGTAATTGTCTTCAACTTTATACAGTGGTAGTGTTTTAAAATTAGTAATATGTTGTTTATTCTTTAAATCGATTGTACATTCGTAGTGTTCTAGGAAGTCAAAACCTAGAATTTCGTCAAAATCAATGTCTAAAATATGAACTTTGTGAGGGTCACCGTTGTTAACATTTTTTATCAAGGTTGATTCAGTTATTAAAAGTTTTTGTTAGGTAATGCCTTGAATTGTTGCATTTTCGGGGAAACGATTTGGAAAGTTCTTTACTGTATTTTCTTTGAAAATTGAAATACCTGCACCAGAATCTATGAGTAGTTTGAAAGTATTTGTTGCGTCTTTAATATAGTAAAGATTTTTGGAATTTATAGCAAGGAAGGGATTTAAAGAAATTGTGGTTCGGGGAAATTGAGTGAGGGATTCAAATCGTCTAGCGTGAGAGTTTCGATTTGGGCTTGTATATGATTTGTTTCTATAGGGGCTTGATTGGGTGGATGGTTTTGATTTGGGGATAAAAGAAAATTTCGATTTTCCTCGATTGGAAAATTTTGGTCGAAGACTACCATTGGTTCGTTAAAGTTGGGATCTGGATTCTCATAAGAATTGTCGTATTCGTTTTCGAATAAAGTAGAGGGGTCTTCATATGAAAAGAATGAGGGATCTTGGTAATCTTGTTGATAGTCTTGATAATAGTCACTAAAATAATTTTCTTGATTATTATCGGTGCTAACTAAGTGAGCTTTGAAATTAGGATTTTTCTGAATTACTGATGGTCGAGAATAATTAAAATTTGGTTGACGTTGGAAATTATTTTGATTTGATTGGTTATTTGTAATATTTGGGGTTTGCGTATTTGGGCTTCTTTGTTGTTGCATATTTGGTCTATATGACTGAAAAGAATTTGTTTGCGGGGCAAACTGGGGTCGCTGAAAATTTGAGTTTTGGTTGGCCGCTATTGGCATGGCATTGATTTGCTGAATGACCAATACGTCCACATTTAAAACATTTTTGTGTTTGAAAGTTTGGTTTTTTCAAAGGTTGATTGAATGGCTTTGGTGGGTTCGGTTTTGAAACTTTTTGAGATTCGAAATAGGACAATCGAAGTTCACGTCGAATGCGTATTTGGGCTTCAAGAAAATCTCTTGGGTTACTGGCACGAATTATATGTCCAATACGGGGTTCGAGACCAGTTAAGAGGGTGCTCAGGGACATGGATTCGATCAGGGTTATTTGAGCTTGTTTCTGTTGTGGGGTGAGATTAGACTTTTGTATATTAGCGTGCATTTTTGCATTTAGCACTTGAAGTCGGTTGAGGAAGGTTAAAGGACTCTCATTAGGTAATTGTTTGGTACGTTGTAAGTCTTGTATTAAAGAAGACAAGTCTCGCGTATCTCCGAAGTGAGAATTTAAAAGTTGTTTTATTTCTAAATAAGAAATAGGATTGCGAGAGCTTATCAGCTGCGCTGCTCTTGCACGTAATTTATTTTTTATGTGGATTACTAATAAATCTTTTTGATCGCGTGTAGATATATTGTAAGCACAATCACAAGCATTAAGAAATGTTTGGAGAAAAATTTGATCACCATCGTATTCAGGAATTATCGAAAATATTTCGGATAATTTATACGGTTTAATTTCGGGTGTCTCAGGGACATTTTGTATTCCGTTATCAGTCATGGTTGCTCAATATATCACAATATCAAAATGAAATAATATAAGCACACAATATTATATAAAAAGGATAAGAACTTAAAATTAAGAATTTAGGTTGATTGGCAGTACGTAAAGTAGTACACAAATCAACGTAAATTAAAGCAATACTAAAATCTACAAAATTTAAGTTTTTTCTTGAAATTTGATTAACTGTATAATCAAAATTTGAAATTAAAATATTCTTTTGGATTTTTGAAATTTGTTTTTGAATTCAGTTTTTCGTTAACTTTGATTGAAAAATCGAACAGTTTTCTTAAATTTGAATAAAAAAAATTCAATATTTTTGGAAAATTGAAAAAATGTAAATTAATAAACGAGATGATTCAGTCTTACGTTACTAGTAGAAACATCAGACTTCGTCGTGTTCTCTGCAGCAAATTCTACCAGGGGTTTCACTAGGTGTTCCTAATCTGTAGATTGACTGCGAGTTGGTGACGTCGAGTCGTGATTTTCTCTGTTTTTCTTGTTTTTCACAGGTTCTTCTAAACAATGGATTGGGATCCTCCGTCGACAGTTAGAGTGAACAAAGGCTTCGTGTTCTGTTAGACGTTTTCAGATCCTACCGACTACGTCAGTTTGTTAAATCACTTTCTTGCCAAATTACTTTTTTAAAAAATTATTTTATTACTCAAAAATAATACAAATTAAAATATATACATTTGAACTTGCAAAGAGTAATATTTAACAAAATGAATTCAAGCTAGACTGAACTGTACTGAACTGAACTGTATACAAAGAAAAATAACTATTTATATGTTTCGTTATGCTCAGTGGGAACTGTTTACTTCGTTCTTGAACACTTGGGTCAGGACGTGGGTTCTGCTGATGAAGCTTTCTTGGTATAGACTTGTTTTCGTAAACAAGTAACACCTGCTGTTTATGAGAATAGGATGATCTACGTTGTTGACTGATATGTGATCCTTTGTTATTGAGATAAGCTTGGCTTTCTGAATAACTGCTTTGGCGGGTGATAGCTGATAGTCTGGGAACCAAGGTTAGCATAACTTGTATGATGAAATAGCTGGTCAGAATAGATATAATATATATATATATATATATATATATATATATATATATATATATATATATTTATATAAATATTTATATATATATATATATATACAGATATATATATAAATATATATATAAATTATATATATATATATATATATATATATATATATATATACATATATATATATATATATATATATATATATATATATATATATATATATATATATATGTATATAAATATACATATATAAATATATATACATATATATATATATATATATATATATATATATATATATATATATATATAGTATATATACATATACATATATATATATATATATATATATATATATATATATATATATATGTTGATTTTTACTCCTTCACGGATGGAAAAATACAATGTGTTTTCATTCCGGGTGTACATCCGTTCACTACTGTCGTTCTGAAAAGAACAGTTTTGCTGACGTTTCGCCAAAATCACATTTGGCATTTTCGAAGCTTTCTTTCTCGCGTCCGAATAGAGACTGAAGTGTTGGTGACTGCGACGCTGCCTTTTATACCCCCACTCGGGGCCGAAGGTTATATCTGCGCAGGCGTTGGTCGTTATTTATGTTTTTCGGATGGTGCTGTTGTTGTTGCGCTAATTGCGCTTGAGTTTTTGCGATTTTAGATTTGTCTATTATTGTCTTCCATACTGTTGGTAGTTTTAATGATTCGTCCCTTTTATTTAAATCGCCTTGCTTTTCAATTTCTATGGCTTCTCGTATTATTCTGGTCTTATAATGTTCTATATTGGCAATCTCCCTACACCCATCGAAATTTATTTTATGGCCGATTTCCTGATGATGTAGGAATAAAGCTGAGTTTGTTTGTTTATTTCTGATCCTGAGTTTATGCTCTTCCACTCTTGCTGATATTCGCCTGTTAGTTTGCCCTTCGTAAAAATTTTCAGAGTCCTGGCACGGAATACTATACACTCCGTGGTTTTCCAGTTTGATTTTATTTTTTGGGTTTCCGAGTAGTTTACCTCAGAAATTTATTTATTTATATTATATATTTATATTATTTATTATATGGCAACATGGTCATGCAGAGCTCGAAAAATTTCTGACTCACGTAAATTCAATCCACCCCAGAATACAATTTACTCTAGAGTTAGAGGAAAACAACAAACTACCATTTTTAGATGTTTTGGTCACAAAACTACATAACGGACATTTCGAATACACCGTGTATAGAAAACCAACACATACAGACAGATATTTAAATGCAAAATCACATCATCACCCAGCACAAATTCAAGCTGTGGCAAATACTCTAATATCTAGATCCGTGCGACTATCTGAAACACAAACGAGACAAAACGAACTTAAGGTAATATCTAGTGCTTTAAAGAAAAATGGCTACACAAATCGCACCATAGAAAAAGCTATTAATGCACAAGTTTCCCGAACAACGAACAACAAAAAATATGAACCGGGAAAGCAACGAGTAGTCTTACCATATGTAAAAGGCACAACAGACAGAATCGGAAGAATTCTGAGGAAACACAACATACAAACAATACACAAGCCACAAACAACTATAGGTAAACTACTCGGAAACCCAAAAGATAAAATCAAACTGGAAAACCACGGAGTGTATAGTATTCCGTGCCAGGACTGTGAAAAGTTGTACGTAGGGCAAACTAACAGGCGAATATCAGCAAGAGTGGAAGAGCATAAACTCAGCATCAGAAATAAACAAACAACCTCAGCTTTATTCCTACATCATCAGGAAACCGGCCATAAAATAAATTTCGATGGGTGTAGGGAGATTGCCAATATAGAACATTATAAGACCAGAATAATCCGAGAAGCCATAGAAATTGAAAAGCAAGGCGATTTAAATAAAAGGGACGAATCATTAAAACTACCAACAGTATGGAAGAAAATAATAGACAAATCTAAAATCGCAAAAACTCAAGCGCAATTAGCGCAACAACAACAGCACCATCCGAAAAACATAAATAACGACCAACGCCTGCGCAGATATAACCTTCGGCCCCGAGTGGGGGTATAAAAGGCAGCGTCGCAGTCACCAACACTTCAGTCTCTATTCGGACGCGAGAAAGAAAGCTTCGAAAATGCCAAATGTGATTTTGGCGAAACGTCAGCAAAACTGTTCTTTTCAGAACGACAGTAGTGAACGGATGTACACCCGGAATGAAAACACATTATATATATATATATATATATTTATATATATGTATATATATATATATATAATATATATATATATATATATATATATATATATATATATATATATATATATATATATATATATATATATATATATATATATATATATATATATATATATATATATATATATATATATATATATATATATATATATATATATATATATATATATATATATATATATATATATATATATATATATATATATATATATATATATATATATATATATATATATATATATATATATATATATATATATATATATATATATATGTATATATATATATATATATATATATATATATATATATATATATATATATATATATATATATATATATACATATATACATATACATATATATATATACATATACATATATATATATATATATATATATACATATATATATATACATATACACATACATATATATATATATATATATACACATGTTGACTTTACTTACTTACTTACTTTTTAAAAAAGTAATTTGGCAAGAAAGTGATTTAACATATATATGTTGAATCTCCATCCTAAGTACGAAATAAAGATGAAAATTATAAAAAGTTAAACAAAATCGTAATTTTTAATACCCTTTTTTTCAACTATTGATGTAAAATAATGTATGTCTATTTAAATAGTTTTATTTTACCTGTAACCTTATAATAATTGCTTTTAACAAAATTGCCAAAAGCCTATAACAAAAGGATCGTTTTCAGCCAAAAACTATGGCAAAGGTTTTGTTTTACTTTAGATTATATTTTAAAAACTACCCATACCCCTCTTTCCAGCAAATTAGATATTCCCTTCTTCACATCTTAAACACACAAAAATATTTCAGAAAAGTATTAAAAATATTTATTAATTTTTAAACCCAAATACTGTAACTATAAAACCTCTAAAAGTTGAAAAGAAAAGAACTGTTTAACTTGCAAAACGTCACCAAATCTCCTCTGCCCGAAAATGAAAATAAATTCTGTGTACTCCCAATGCCGGTATAAAATTTGCGATTTTAAGAAACAAAGATTGCACGTACCAAAAGAGTGAGGTGCGTTATCGTCTGTTCAGATGATAAGATGCATTTATTTCTCTTACAGGGTCATTTTCTGGAAGAAATCCTGGGTTTATTTTAAAACCAATTAGGAAATGGTTTTGGAAATCACTTAGAAAAATGTTGATTATTGACGTGTTGTATACGATGTAGAGTTGTTTCTGTACCTATAGACAAAGCAAACTTCCAAATCTCAAATAAACTAATTTAAAAATATCAGAATAGAGAATATTATCACTTTTGTCCATGCAACAAACCTACTCGTTCCCAATTAATCGGGGAAATGCCCAGCTATTGTCTGTCACTTGGGTAAATGGATATGAAACAAATATACCCTTGAAATTTACCTAGCACGATTTTCTGGAACAAAATACAGCAACACTGTATTTTGTTCACCCGCCAGTGAAAAATATTTGGTCTCTCAATAATTTTCGTTTATTTTGGCACTTGCGCCAAACAAAACCATTTGATATTAAAAGCCGATTTAAGGTTTTATACCCGTACGGAAAACCTATTTTGCTCTTTACAGCACGAAGTAGGGGTTTGCAGGTCGGAACCTTCTTCAAATTTATATAAAAATCCTCTATTGTTCGTCGAATTACTTGAAAATCACCATCGT
Source organism: Kuschelorhynchus macadamiae (assembly GCA_030620095.1). Classification (NCBI taxonomy): domain Eukaryota; kingdom Metazoa; phylum Arthropoda; class Insecta; order Coleoptera; family Curculionidae; genus Kuschelorhynchus; species Kuschelorhynchus macadamiae. The sequence goes on from JAUTXW010004742.1 coordinate 502,111, forward strand.
GATTGTATGATAATCGGGGTCTTTTTTTACCAGGAGATTTTAAAGGTGAAGTAGAACACGAGCGATCATCATGTTCTCTTTGAAGTTCTCTTACATTACCTTCCAAAACACCAGTGTAAAATGCAGCCCGTTCTGTTCGATTTTGAATTGGAATAGTAAAACTATTATTTTCAGCTTTTTTAGTACAGGCCTCTATAACGCTCACAATAACTTCACGTGCACCGCTTCGAATTGTTTTTCCTCTTTTACTCGCCATCGTTACTTCGAAATAATAATTCAAATTCAACGCAACGCATTTATATAGAAATGAAAACAAATGCTCGAAATGCATCGGCGCCACCGGAAATAGTTAGAACTTTCTAGCGGCAAGTGCATGGAGACTCTAGGCACATCACAATTACAAATGGACCAGTGCGAAATTTACTAAATCCTCGATTAATTTCCCGTGCCGCTTAGCTGGCGCACTTTATAGGTGAAGCCGTAAACTATTACAACAAATAAAATAACATAAAATTTTTCGTACACAAATTTTACTTTTCCGCTTGCTTAAGACTATGAACCTTTATTTTAAGGACCGCCAGGTTTTCTTTCGTGTCCCGCACTATATTTGATAGACCAAATTTTTAACAAAGCCACAAAGGAAAAGGTCCATTTTTGTCTAGTAAGGGGATCTAGGCGGCAACACAATCGGTCCTCCTCTTCATAGCCAGCGTTCTTGAAATTTTTCAGTAAGAAATGAATGACAAAATTTCCAACGATTCCACTCCAGATGTTAAAAGACCTCCTATTTTGACTAGTTGTGCGAATATAGTGAGGATTTTCGGTAGCGTCGTAATGAAAATAATGTCTATTGACATTTCCAATTTTGTAGAATGTTCCTTAGTCAGTAAATAGCACAAAATTAGTAAATCTTGGCTCTCTCTAAATTTGTTGTTGTGCCCAGTGACAAAAATCTAGTCGCCTTTAATAATCATCCTCATACAATTCTTAAAAGTATTTCAATGTAGTATGGGTGAAACTGGTTTTTTTTTAAATTCGTAGAATAGTGGTTTTACTTACATGTATTTCCCTTGCAATTCTTCTTTACCCAACATGTGGGTCTTTTATAACTTTTAAGTTTAGTGCTAACTCGTTCTTCTCATTTAAAACAGATTTGGCTCGATAAGTTTTTGTATATTCTACATTTCCCGTCTCATCAAACCATTGCATAAGCCTTTCAAATGCGCTTCTGTGTGGTCGTGTTGTATTAGGAACTTTTTGTCGCTAACAAACAATTCTTTTCACTTCCTCCTAACACATTTCATTTCTTGTCTATTAAAATTCATATTTTCGTCTTACAATAAAAACTGTACTTAGTTTATGATACAAAACTCAGACACCAGCATGGCAACTCAAATTTATACCATTGACAGTTTAATTTCATTGGTAAAAATAAGGCCCACTAGATTTTTGTCGCTGGGCACAACAACAAATTCAAAGAGATTTGCTGACTTTTTTGTGTTATTTACTGACGAAGCAACAATTCCACAGAAACCGAAATATCAATAGACATAATTTTCATTATAACGCTACTGAAAAACCTCATTTTACTCGAACAACTAGTCAAAATAGGGGGCTCTTAACATCAAATGTGCCTCTAATATTTTCGAAAAGTGGCCACAAATCTTGAACGACTCTGTAGATCCCATAAACCCTATATTAGGTAAATGGCCAAAAAGAGAAGAATTTGAAAATATAATAATATACAGGGCGATCCATTTAAATTAATCGAGAAAATTTGCATCCAGGATTTTTATTTACTCTGTATACCGTTATTAAGTAATACTAAAGGAAAATACCGCAGTTGAAAGAAGACCACATTTGGAAGTTTTTACCATGCTAAAATGATTTATGTTGAGGCATTAAAAAATATAAGCCGTCAAATGTACATCTGCTAATATCGAAAAATGGCCATAAATCTTGAATGACTCTATATAGTCCCCACAAACCCTATATTGACTTGAACGCTAAAATTTTCCATTTTATCACTATATCAGACTTGATTCTTGTGCAATGGTTAAGGTAAATTGGAACAGCAGTTTTTAGCAATAATTTCTTAAAATTTTATTAGCCAGATATTTTATTATATTCTGCCATACTGGATTTTTACCAATATGAAAGCGCACTATGAGTAAAATACTCGTACTTTTCGAGTTAGAACATACATACCCGCATGTACCTTTTCTTTGTCGTATCATAAGCAGAAGTTTTTTGCATAAAGAAACTAAAGCTCAGTTCCACAATAACAATTTAAGTAGGTGACTAACTTTTACTCAATAATCCTGTATACATGCTTACACAGGAATATCTACTATGCCTATTAATGTTGACTTTATAAAAAATTACCAATAATTAATCAACAAAGGCTAATTTTTTTGTTAATCTACATTTTTATATACGACATACCTCAAAACTTGCGGTTTTAATAATGTACCTACTGTTAAATTTTAATGCTCATATTCCTTAGGCCAGGTTTAAGTTAACATGACGGGACTTTATTTGACATTGACGGCCATAGTCCGGTTTACTGAACTATGGCCGGCTTGTTAGAAGTACTAAGTTTAATACCGGTCTAAATCTTAAACTCCTTAAATTGATGCGGATGTAAGTAAACAATCCAAAAAAAAAACTATAAAAACATGCTTGTTGTGTCAGAAAAAACTATAAATTACCCACTTTTGAAAGTTCAAATTTTGAAATTTTTCATTTCATTTCGCCAATCAGTTTACAGTTATGTTGACCATGATTATTTCTCAAGAAACAAATTTTATATATATATATATATATATATATATATATATATATATATATATATATATATATATATATATATATATATATATATATATATATATATATATATATATATATATATATATATATATATATATATATATATATATATATATATATATATATATATATATATATATATATATATATATATAGGGCTGGACTAAAAAAAGATATTTATAATATGTACTGGTTTATTGATTATAATTTAATTTTTTTTTTTTAAATAGGAGAAAAATTTTTTTACCAAATTATATTTTCTTTTAAATGCCAAAAAACATGTATGAAGACAGTAACAAAAACTAAATTACCCAAAAATACATATTTTCACATATTTGGACTAAGTAATTCTAATGACATTTTATTTAACATATCCTATATCTAATTTCAATTTTTTTGAAGTTCCACATTTTGAAAATCTGTAGAAACTAAACGATTGGAGTTTTAACAAAACGGGTTGCACTTGTTGGCTCACTCCTAAAATTTTGTACAAATATTTAAAATCCCAGATGTATTTATGAGATTTTTTCTGCATTTGTGGGGATTTAATTATATAATATTTAATATATATATATATATATATATATATATATATATATATATATATATATATATATATATATATATATATATATATATATATATATATATATATATATATATATATATATATATATATATATATATATATATATATATATATATATATATATATATATATATATAATATATATATATATATATATATATATATATATATATATATATATATATATATATATATATATATATATATATATATATATATATATATATATATATATATATATATATATATATATATATATATATATATATATATATATATATATATATATATATATATATATATATATATATATATATATATATATATATATATATATATATATATATATATATATATATATATATATATATATATCTATATATATACACATATATTTATATATATTTATATATATTTATATATATATATATATATATATATATATATATATACACATATATTTATATATATTTATATATATATATATATATATATATATATATATATATATATATATATATATATATATATATATATATATATATATATATATATATATATATATATATATATATATATATATATATATATACATATATATATATATATATATATATATATATATATATATATATATATATACATACATATATAGATATATATATATATATATATATATATATATATATATATATATATATATATATATATATATATATATATATATATATACATACATATATATATATATATATATATATATATATACATACATATATATATATATATATATATATATATATACATACATATATATATATATATATATATATATATATATATATATATATACATACATATATATATTGATGTGTGATTTGATTATGTTTTTACATTATTGGATATAAACTATCAATAGATTGAAGTGCTTCAATATTAATTAAATAATTAAAGCCTCTAAAACACGAAAAACATATTTTTAGAAAAAAATATGTTTGTATGGGTGTGTGGGCGTAAACAAAATTTGGGCTCACGATAACTTTAGAACCGTCAAACCGATTAATTTTAAATTGGCACCACAAACAGTCCAGGATAATGTCTCGCGGAGAATATATTGGGGTATAAGAACATTTAAAGAAATCATATTCTGAGAAAGAAAAATGACATTATACAAACTAACATCGAAAAATTGTGGAAGTCATTAACGTAGATACTTGATTTCTTCCTATTTATTATCTTAATTTTGTGTATGTAATGGGAAAATACTGGTTTAATTTACAGTGGCATACTTCGAACAGATGCGGAGAAATTTTTTTGGTTAAAATTTATTTTCCTTAAAATAGTTAATTTTGGCAAGGGTAGTATTACGTCTAATTTATAGGGAGCTAGACAATAACACCCGTATTCACTAAAGATGTTTAAATTTAGACCAGGTCTAATTTGGCAGCTATACGATTAAGATGATATTTTCAACAATTGAACAAATATTTTTTCTAAATGTCACAATTACAAAATGACACTGACATAAGCGAAACATAACTGGCAAATTAAAACTACTTTTACATTCAACTTCAACTCGAATTTGTTATGAAATTGGCTTGCTTGTCAAACGGCAATAGTATGGTGTCATTTACATTAAACAAAATTCGTAGTGCACTTCAAAGTTCACTTCAGATTGAGGCAAGAAGCTTGCCGATGGCAAGCAGAAATTCAATAAATGTCAAATTTTTAGGTTATAATTTTTATTTTAATTAACAAAATTCTTAATACTTTTACACATCCAATTATTTAAAAATATAAATGTTTTTTTACCGCTTTAATGAAAAAAAACCTTTAATCGGATATTTTTAGGTTAATTCTGAAGGTATAGCCAAGACTAAAGTAGACATAAACGCCTAAAACTACAACCAAAGAGCGTAAAAAAGTAACTAAACAATCTTCTTGCTCCAGTTTAGTGTATTTTACATTAATATTTTGGAAAAATAATAAAATTAAATTACAAAATCTGATCAGATGTTCAGGAATAGCATTTTCAATGTAAATGCACTTTTAAGAAATGTCAATTTAAACTTGGATTTTGAAGTGTATGTAAATGTAGCTTTAGAGTTTTAAGTTATATGGGAACTAGACTTAGTGTAGCTCTTAAACCTGTTTAGTGAATACGGGGGTTAATGTCTAAATGTTGCATTTGATTTTTAAAAATCACAGAAAATGTCTCGGAAAATGTATTAAAATTCTGTTATTTTATTTTAAATCTCTTTAGCTACTCTGTACTTGTGATATTAGTCTACCAAAATTTAAGTTGCAACTCCACTTTATGGAAAGCATATATTTAATATAATATGCTGTTACATAATGTCGAATTTCAACTAACTTTCAAAATGAATCTTTCCTTTTATTAGGAATAGTGAAGTGTAACTCAATTTAGTTTACCACATAGTCATTTAATAACATATACACATATATTGTCTTTCAAACATTTTTATTGGACGCCATTTTGTTCCATTATATTGTATTCCTACCAGTTGAAACACTTGATTTTTGGGCATAGTTTAAAATATATTCAATAAGTAGTTTTTACATGGACACACAGCCATTTTGTTACGTCATGTTGAATTCGTACCAATTTACCTCTACCACACTTAATGCTTGCACATAATTTGAAATTAATCTAATGAGTAGTTTTTTCAAGCCGATTTTTTAAATATTTTATTAGGCCGCCATTTTGTTTTGCTATATCACACTTGATTTTTGTATAAAATTTGAGGAAATTGAATAATTAATTTTTTAGTATTATTTTTTTAAACTTTCCACTAGGCCGTCATCTTGTTCCGGCATATTTGATTCAAGGGCGTCGATAAGGGGGGTAATTATCCCCCCCAAGAACTAAAGAATTTTTTCAACATCAAGGTTTAAAGCAGGTACATATAGATAACTAAATATTTTTAACACATTTTATTTAACCAAAGTGAACTGTTAAATTTTATACATTGACCCACGGACTAATAGCTTCCCGGACGGCGCCAGCATTGGAACACAGGTCAAACGATGTTGATTCGGTTTTTACGTCGAACATTGAGCCGCGTGGCAACCTAATACCTACTAAACAAGGAGGCCTACCAGCTGAAAAAAATAGGCTTGACGTCACGACATCTAGGCCTGCAGTCGCCTCCGTAAGAAATGCATGCAATCATAGACCAATGCAGTTTTGCTTATGTCGGATCGTAATAACTGGCCATTAGACATACTGGCCGACAACCGGCACTTGCTAATCGAAAACAAAACAGTGTGAAACATGATGTCGATGTTCGTGAATTAGAGTAGTTTTGTCTCCATTTTTGGTGAAAATTTAATTATATTTATTAGTTTTTGTACGTTTAAATTCACGTAAAGATGACGTTTAAGTGTTGCGCGCCTAACTGCCGAGGTAATTACAAAACCGGACCAAAAGTTCACGTGTTTAGTTTCCCGAAAGACAGTGATTTGTAAAAAAAATGGCTACGAGTAATTCCGCGGTATGATTTAGTGCCAAATAATAACACTAGTGTGTGAGCTACATTTTTCTAAAGGTAGTATAATTTGGGATATTTCAGAAAAGGATCCAAGAACAGGTAAAATTATTTCAGAACATTAAAAAAAAACCGATTAGAAAGTTCTGTACCAACGGTTTTCCCAAATTGACCCAATTATTTGTCAAAAAACGTTCTTGACCGGAAAAGAAAAGATGAAAAAAATAAGAATCTTGATGAACTACATCTTTTGCAAGCCATAGAGCAAAGTAAAGAAGAGTTTATTTACATAGAGAGGCTACATGTAAAAATATTTCTAAATTTTCATTTAAGGAAAGGGTGGTTTTCGGTAAAGGATACAGATAAAATAACTTTATTTAAACTTGAATATACTCCTGGTCCCCTAATAACTTGGGCAATCGTTATAAATAGCGATTTCAAATTAGAACATTTTTATATGGTCAATCTGTTTGTGTTTCAATAACAAATTTAAAATCATCATTTTTATCTAGCAGCTTGGATGAAATAGAAAGTTTAATTGACATAATTGACAATATGATGATACCCAATACCCATAATCTTGATAGCGACATTCCTGATCGTAGTGAAACTCGTGATTTACATCATACTGAGTCAAAAAACTCCCAATTCAGATATAGTTGAGTCTGACAATGACAATATACAAAACAATTTTAATTTGTGAAATATTTTTAAACCTAAAAGGTTCTGACGAACTCACTCAAAATCTAAAATTTCTCTCAGAACAGTTAACTTTGTTAAGTACTTTAAAAGAAAGGTATCGATATACACCAAGTACCATTGTGTTATGTTCAATTTTGTTTACAATAAGCCTCATCGTAACACAGTAAAATCTATTTGTAATAGATTTTTAACAGATCCTCATATCGATGAAAGAAATTTTTTTTAACCTAGGCTCGTAACATTTTTCAATGTTTAACAGATAAAGAAAAATATGTTACATTACTTTTTGATGAAATTCACATCGAACCCTATTTGGATTACAAGGCAGGCAATACCGTAGGAACATCTGTAAATAATAAAGATACCTTACCATTATATGCAGTAGCATTTATGATCACTAGTCCTTGCTCAAGCCTTACAGAAGTAATGCATATATCTCCTGTAGCTTAACTTAATTCAGAAATATTATATTCTTTTATCAAGACCATTATAGAAAATTTAAAAGAAATTGGGTACATAGTATTTTGTACAGTTATTGACAATAATGCAGTAAACAGTGAACCAATGAGTAATTTTTCACCCCTTAATCAACTCAGTATAGTATTCCCACATCCTATTGACCCAGTAAAATCTTTACTTTACCTTTTTGACACTGTTCATTTACTACTGAAATGCATCTTTAACAACTGGCTTAATTCAAAACCTGAACATTTTCTTATCCTGATTTTGAGACAAACCAAAAAAAAGTGCTTAAAATCTTTAATCCCTTTATTATAGAGGCTCTAAAAGGTTTTGTTAAAAATTTGTCACATTCACAAGATACCGCAGACTTTATTAGGATTATATTAACATGGTGGAAAATTGTGAACGTAAAAACTCTCCTTAAGGGAAGACATTTGTTAGATAAATATCAGGAACCTTTTACCAAACAAATACTAACAGCTCCTAATGATGATCCTAAATTTTGTTTTTTGCTAAAAATGTAAAATTGGCTAGATACTTGGAGTCCAACTAATTTTACAAATACAATGACTCAACAAACCCACACTGCAATACACCATACCATTCATGGGCTTCTTGAAGTTTTACTACTAATACTGTTTAACTGAACTTAATATGAATTATGTATTACTGGGCAAATTTCAAACAGACCCATTGGAAGGACGTTTTGGAAAATATAGGCAATTAGCTGGTGGTCATTATCATATCTCAGTTCGACTGCTATATGAATGAGAAAAAAAGACTTAGAATTCAGTCTGTTATCTCTAACATCTAGACATTATGGGGACATTAATATAAATCAGTTCTTCGAACCTCCTGAATGTGAAACACAGTCATGATACCGAAGCTATACAATCAGAACTCTCAGTAATAACCTATTTAAGCGAATATTGCTGCTATATTGTTTTTAAAAAAATTAGTTGTACTTTTTGCAAAGAAAACTTAACTCTCAATGAACCTTGTGTTGTAGAGGATTCTTATAATTTAATTAATTCCTTAAGTAAAGGTGCTCTTTTAAATCCTCGAGAACAAGTATAGAAGTAGTTTCAACCGCATATATTATATTTAAAAAGCTAATTGATGAATTTGAAGATACATTTTTGGATATTTACAACAAAAAATCTTTTCTTTGTGAGTTGTTTTTAGTTATTTTAATAAAAATTTACTTTTAACTCCTTTTGAAAGTTGTAAAAGCCACCTAAAAAAATGTTTCAAAAATCTTTTTTAGTAGCATTTCAAATACATTTCTTAATAATTATTGTTCTAAACATAATCATAATTTATTAAATAAAAACAAAAAAAGGAAACTACAGACTGTTAATAACTAGGTAGTTATGAAATTAAAACCTGGCACAAGTTTCTCATTTTTGTATTGCTAGGAAGTATCATCAATACAATCTTTTTCAGAATTTAGCAAATGACAACCTATTATATTCTTGATCATATAGACTCACCACAGCACAGGCATATAACACTTATCCAAGCTTGAAACCATACCCGATTTTGACAAGTTAAAATAATAAGCTGTTGTATTTTTGATCATAAGGACTCACCACAGGCATATATTACTTACCCAAACTTGAAACCGTACCCGATTTTGACAATATAAAATAATAACCTATTATATTCTTGATCGTATGGACTCACCACAGGCCTATACTACTTACCTGGACTTGAAACCTTACCCGATTTTGACAAATAACTCGGCTTTGACAATTTACTAATTGGCTAAAATAGGACAATTAGTAAAATCATACCGACATCTGTTTGAAATTTTGCGGTAAATCCGGGCAAACGTTGTCGGGTAAGAACACGCAGGGGTTTAGTGGGTACGGGCTTTACCGAGTCCCACACTGTTCTGGAGTACCTAGTGCATAATAGTTCGTGCGTAAATGCATTCCTCATCGTGTAACAAAAAAAAACGAGTAATCGCCTTTGGCATTTTAATTCTATAGCGAAACCGAAGAAATTTGACAAAAATTTGAAAAACTCATAAAATAAACCCTATAAATTGATGTTTATTTGCTGAAATTAAAAAAAAAGCTTATTTAAATATGTCCCTGTAAATAACCCGTACTTTCTAATGAAGGTATTGAAATAACATCTGATGACGTCACGCGTAAGCGCGTAGGTCTCGTTGTTTAGTAGGTATTAGTGGTCGTTCACGGTTAAATGTTGACGCAGTTTCGTGAAATTGTATATGAAAATAATTTTTTATAGTATAGGAAAGTGATATATTTTGTTATTATTGTGCCTTCAGCAGACACTTAAAAAATAACGGTAAGGAAAACATAGCACTTTTATTACTTTTTAGATGCTGCTATACTACCCACCCCCCCAGAAAAAAAAATTATCGGATCATTGGATTTTTACCAAAATATTACCAGGTCATTCCCATATGACCCTTAATTTTTGCCTAAAATCAAGTCAATCTGATGAGTAGTTTTTAAGCTATGCCGCGAACTGATAGATAGACAGACAAACAAACCGACAGACGGACCGACGGAAAATTGATAAAACATATCTTTTGGTATCTAGGGGCGCTAAAACCTGAAAATATGTAAAATTTGAGATTTTCACGATGACAAATATTTTATTTGTCCGCCATCTTGAATTAATACTACAGTTTTAATAGTTCATCTCTATACCATAATTAGTTATGGAACATACTTCCTATCGCCCATCGCACTGCTAAAATTTAATTTGAGCAGAACAGTGGTATCGAAACAACAACAAAATATTTGAATGCGTAGACATGAACTATAATTATTCAGATATCACTATTCTGCAGAACTCTTATGATTTTTAACGGGGTCCCAGAAATAAATTTTATTGTCTATAGACCACACACTCTTGCCATATTTCTTCTTAGCGGCCACAAGCAGATTATATCTGCTCCGAGTTAGATCCTCATAAATTACGACACCTGATTTTGTAAGAATTTTTTTTGCCGACACTACCAATCTTTTTTTAATATTCGATATAAACCGAACTAAGAACGTTGACTGTCGTTGACGTATTTGGCTATTTTTTTTTTATTGTCAATAGGAAACGCAAAGTCCAGGTCATTAAGGGGACATGGTACTTTTAACCTGTCTCTAATAAAAGACACAACACAATTAGCTAGAGTTGTCAGTGCCATCAATATTAAGTTCACAAATACGTACACAGTTGTTTTTGTTTCAGGCTCTACCTAGACGTTGGTGAAGACTAGCAATGGACTCTGTATTTTTGGTAACCATAAGTTCAAATTTTTTTAATGAGCTACACAATGAAGAAAGTGTGTGATCTAACTTACTAAGCTTTGTGTCGATCTTTTCTTCCATTTGTTTGACAAAATTACAACAAATCTTTGTAATTAACTTCTCCATGTCCTCTGAATCGGATCTACTTCAGCCTCGAGTCATGTTTTACAGCCACTGGTATAGAACAATGGTGCGCAGTACACAGTTAAATGCATGTTCACAAAAACAAGTGCGTGTGTAATTTTCAACTGAAAACTATACTCTTGAATGCGCAAGAGGTAAATACAAAAGTAAGAGGAAAACTAGAATTTTTTCCCAAAAAATACCACTGAACTTAAACACTTTTGGGAGCTCCTAATTCGCGACTGTCTACATATATATATATATATATATATATATATATATATATATATATATATATATATATATATAGTTAATATTTATGATTTTCTTGGGTATAGGTCCGAAAAAAAATACTTGTGACTTAGGTATTAGTGATGTCACATATATTGTCAATTTAAAAAAATATTTTGACGTTTTGGCAGGAACACCCTTGCTTTTATCAAAAAGTTCATCCTAAAAGCTAAAACAGGACACCTATATTTTACAATACAAACTCTTATTTCTTTTGACTCACCATAAAACGTAAGTAATCCATTATTATTAAACATTTTTATAAAGAACAAATTTCACTTATTTTACGAACTACTCGACATATAACAAAGAAGACGACCACAACAACATATTGTTTACAACTTGCTCTTTGGCAATATAACGTACACTGATTTAAATTTTATTATTTTTAAACAAAAAACCCATCGTTGGAATAGAAGGACGGGTGGCGTTTACCTTAGCCATATGTCGTAGTACACTTTATTTAACAGATCTATATCTTTTCTGTCATTTATGGCATGTCTATTTCTTTTATTTCTATCGGCTCATAAATTTCCCTTTTCTTTTTAGGTAATTCCGTTTTAAAATTTTTGTTTGACTGTAAATATTGTTGTTTGCCCAATATAAACGCCATCACAATTCTTGAATGGTACCTGATATACTATATGTGTCTTTTTTAATTTTGAAAAACTTAAGTTTTGTGTAATGTTGATCCAGCAAATTATACCCCCTATGAGCAACTTGCATGTTATATTTAGAGAATAAATGTTTAAATTGCTCAGATAGTCCCTGTATATATGACAGTGTCAAGTAAGTAACTTTTCTTTGTTTTATTTGATTGAATTGTTTTTGGTGACCCAAGATGTTGTAAAATTTATTGATTCTTTTTTGGAAAACCAAGTTTATTAAATGAGTAGTATAACTATTTTTTTAAGAGCATCTTTTACTTTTTCGATCGATTCTTTTCGAAACTCGGGATCTGATAATTGGATTGCTCTATCTGCAAGGCCAATGATGACAGATTTTTTCTGAGTAAGAGGGTGATGGGACGAGTAATTTGTGTACTTACTAGACCATGTTTGTTTTGTATACCACTGTGTTCTGATGGCGTTGTTTTTTCTGTGCAGTGTTATATCTAAAAAGCAAATTTTTTGGTTTTTTTCAATCTCAATGGTGAACCGTAATTTTGGATGGTAACTGGTAACAATCATCTACATATCTATAGAAGAATGGTAAATTAAAATCTAGTTTTGTATCGTTTTTTTCTAAATTTTCAAGAACAAGTTGTGCAACTACGCTAGATATATTTGCACCTATTACCCATCCCTCAGTCTGTTTATATATTTTATCTTTGTATAAAAAATATGTAGAATCTACTGTTAGCTCTACGGCTTCCATAAATTCGTCAAGCGGTATATCTGTGTACTTTTTTATATCATTCCACTTATTTTTTATTGTGTCTCTTGCTAGATTTATTGGCACATTTATCCATATACATGGAAATGTTATATTTTTTCCTTAAAATGCGAGGAATCTTTAATATAGTAATTTTATTTGTTCCTTACTTTTAAAATAATATTTTTTAAGAAGCTTGACAAAGAATTGAAAGGGGTTTGAATGCAAGATACAATAGAACGAAGAGGAATTCCCTCTTCATGTAGTTTGGGGAGCCCGTAAATTTTTGGTGGGAGAACATCATTAATTTTTTTGGGATGAGGCATGTTGATATATATATATATATATATATATATATATATATATATATATATATATATATATATATATACATATATATATATATATATATATATATATATATATATATATATATATATATATATATATATATATATATATATATATATATTCATGTAGCTTGGGGAGCCCGTAAATTTTTGGTGGGAGAGCATCATTAATTTTTTTGGGATGAGGCATGTTGATATATATATATATATATATATATATATATATATATATATATATATATATATATATATATATATATATATATATATATATATATATATATATATATATATATATATATATATATATATATATATATATATCTTGTAACGAAGTCACAAAATTTTATTTCTATCTTATGTAGAAATGCCTTACTTCGTATTAATTCTATTGTAAATAGGAAGAAATGTTTTATTTATTAAGATAACCGTAACTTTCTTATTTTTCATGCTAGAGAATCCATTCATGGACAGATGTAAATTGCATAAATTACCAAAAATATATGTAATATTAAAACAGTCGCGAAAGGCTGGGAAAATATTTTTCCATTTTCCTAAGGCAGATTGCATTGTCAAACGCTGGTTGCTTTATTCGGATGAACGCATCGAGAATCTCCCTGCCACGCGTTAGCTCGACGGGAGTCCCCCAACCGTCTCAAATTCATTTAAAAATATCGGACGACAGCAAGTCAAATCACTTGGCCTTCGGCGAAAGATTCCGGAGCCCCCAACCGAGGACGACTGAGAAAGTGCCAGTTGTTCTGACCGCCAAATTCTCACAAAGTGAGGTATCGCACAAATTGACATTTTTTTCGAGCAGCCTAGAAGTCCGTCCTGGGTAAAATTATTAGATGCAGAAAATGTCTGCATCTATGATTTTACCGACGGGGACTAAGGTCTGTTCTCTTTAATGTTAAAAGTAATTCGACCCTGTTTATTTGTTTTCCACACAAATTGATATTTTAGCGATCCGCCTGTATGTCCGTCCTTGATGAAATTTTTAGATGCAGTAAAGTTACTTTGTTAAATGTTGATTTTATCCGTCCTAGCTACATGTATTTTCCGTTTCTTTTGATTGATTAACCGAAAGTAGAATTTTGCATGCATAAGCACCGTTGCATCCGTTTTTCAATTAACACAGCCGCCGACTATAATTCTGTAAATAGTTTATTTTGCTTTAATAGAGGCATACGTTACACGCTCCTTAAAAATTCCGAGTTACCTTTCTTTGTTTAACTAATTTTGTATAAATTAGAATTAATGTATAGAAAAGTGATTCCTTGTAAATATTAAACAAATAGAATTTAGTTTAAGATAGGGTTATTTTCGTTAGTAATAGGATTAGCAGTATTATAATCAGATTTCGATATTTATTAATTTCAGAAGAATAAAGAAAAGCTCAGTTATAGATATTTAGTGGAAATAAATTTATTATTTATAAACAAATCCCTGTTTCACTTCTCCACTGTCTAAAAGCTACCTTGCGGTAAAGAGTTTCCCTCTTTCTCTCTATAAAAGAGGGTGGCGCCCGAGTCTAGCCGAAAATAAATGAAAGAAAATCAAAATTAACGTGGTGCCATAAATGTGCGTCAGAAATTTATGGCGTCGGAGCAGGGACCTCCTTTAAATGGGGCAGTTTTTTTTAGCATTGTAATACTGCATTTTAGTTCCGTATTAGATCTTTGGGAAACCGAAAATTAATTCTGAAGTGCCGTACAAACGAATAAAGGGATATTGTATATATAAACCAGGTAGTATTTGAGGATGAATTAGGCAAAAGTAATCCGAGAAATATTTTTTTTTCCGCATTCCGAAATAAATCCGTATTTCAATTTTTTTTCTGAAAATTGAAGCCCGTATCCGAATTAGGTTGTAAATTATAGATTCTCGAAGATTTTGCATCTTAACTTGGGAAAAGGTTTACCTGTTGAGTTTTTTTTTAGAAAAATAAAATACGTGCCCTCAGTTGTCTGAAGTACGTACCCGACTAAGTTTAACTGCCGAATCGATTCGCACTGAGTTCACATTGCCGTGTTATATAAATAGTAGTTATTCCGTCTTGTAGAAAAGAAGTTAGGTAATTAGAAACATAATAATTAAGTTAGGTAACTACACCAGATATTAATAAAAAAAAAAAAAGAAAATAAGGAGTCTGTAAAGAAATTGCTTTGCTTTGCTTTTATTTATTGTAATATCATTGCTTGTCCGCTTTATAACTAACAAAATGCACACCGAAGAAGATAAACCCCCCATTTCCGAACCGTGTACCTCAATTACCACGACTGAAAGCCACCTAACCACTCCAAATCTTGGAGCCGATAATTCCGATATAAGGGTAGGATGGATCTATTGGTTGAAGAAAGGAGAATTAGAGACAGAATTTAAAAAATTTGGGCTAGCTGTTAAGTGGATCAAAGGAAGATTTGAAAAGACGTTTGTCCACATTTTTAAAGCACGGAAAAGCTACCCCTCAACCGCTCAACACACACACTTCTTGTTTCCTGTTAACCCTACAGCTAACGACCCTTCGCCTACAACCGTATATACCATCCCAAGCACGCTAGCCTTACCGCCGCCGGCCATAAGTACTGTTCCGCCGGTAATGACAACCACTGTACAAGGAACTATAACCCCGCTGATATCAACCCCGATGCCTGCCCTCAGTTCGGGAAGAGACCCGCATAACATTCACCAGTGGAATTTATCTTTTTCTGGTCGTGAAGATCCAGTGATGTTTTTGGAAAGACTTGAGGAAATTTGCTCATCACAGAACGTCAACAAAAATAAACTGATTCAGTACACGCCTGATCTGTTAATAACCGACATTCCTGGACCAACTGGGATGAATTTGTTATTCCGTATATTTTATTTTCCCGTAAATTATGAGGTTGATTTGGAAGTGGAAATTAGTCGCCGTTTACAACTTCCGGGCAAAGCAGTGCATGTGTTCATAACAGACATGCAAACATTGGTACGAAGGCACGGCCGAATGACCGCAGAACTTGAACTTAATTGGTTATATCGTAATCTATTGCCCGAATACCGCCTAAAGATCCGACCGAGCCGTGAGGGAGTTAGAGGTTTTACAGCGAGAGCTGCGTATCACCAACAGGCCTATTGCTCCGACACAAAACATCCCTGTTGGTAAAGATACACACGGCCCTAACGGCATAACGACAAACCCTAGATCCGGTAGTAATAAGCCCAAGGAAAAGGGAAAGTCGGGCCCGGAATGTTGGAATTGTGGACAGCATGGATAATTGAGAAGTGTGTGCCGAAAACCCCCCAAAGTTTTCTGTTCCCGATGTCACAAAGAAGGGGTATTATCCCGTGACTGCCCATGTAGACAAGCGGGAAACTGAGAGGGTGCCGCTTTCAGCTGGGACAAAAAGCGCACCCGTCACCTGATGTCCCCGAACCGTTAGATACTGCAAGGTCATGAGAATTCCGACCGCATATAAATATTATAATCAATAAAAAACCTTTTCTAGCACTGATTGACACTGGAGCCGCAATCTCATATTTGAGAAACCGAGCTGCAACGTGGTGCCGGGAAATCGGCATTGAAGCTGAAGAAGCCACGGTACACACCGCTAGGATGGCTGATGGAACAGTCACCCAGATAACCCAAGCATTTCGGATTGAGGCCGAATTGGAGGGAATTACCATCCGTAATAAATTTAATTACCTCCCCGAGTTGTCGTCAGAAATAGTTTTAGGGATGGACATCCTTCGGAAGTATAAAGTAAACATCCAGTGTGGTACCGGAGTTGTTACAATAGAAGGAAAAGTCATCCACCCTTTTGCCGTCAACCCATGTAGCCCTGTTGAAACTATGGACACTGAGGACTGTTAAAAGCTTACTTTAGAGGGACATAGAGCTCTAAAATAATTCCTGGACACCGGACTTTCGAAATTTGATGTTATTAAAGGACCGACCGCAATGGTAGAACATATAATTGGAATTAATAACATCGAACCGATTAAACAAAGATACCGACCACAAAATCCTCGAATGCAGGAAATAACCAATGCCGAAGTTGAAAGAATGTTAGCCGAAGGCATAATAGAGCCCTCCAATAGCTCATGGAACTCTCCGATAGTTATGGTATGAAAGAAAGATGGAAGCTTTCGATTTCGTGTGAATTTAAAAAAAAATAACGACGCCAGTTTAAAAGACGCATACCCATTACCGTATATCCAGTCCATTCTGGACAAGCTTAGAAGCGCACGCTACATTTCCAGCATTGATTTGAAACAAGGTTACTGGCAAATTCCCCTACATCCCGACAGTAAAGCGCTGACAGCTTTTACTGTTCCAATTGTTTCAATTTACCGTCATGCTCTTTTGTCTCCATTCAGCACCTGCTACTTTCAAAGGTTAATGGACACAGTCATCGGACCAGACCTTGATCCTTACTGTTTCTTGTTATTTGGATGATATTATTGTCCTTGGAGAGACGTTTGAGCAACATCTGAGCAACCTACGTGAGGTTTTTCAAAGACTAAGAGATGCCAACTTGAAACTGAATGCCGAGAAATGTCAGTTTGGGAGAAAAACCTTAAAATATTTGGGCCACATGGTAATTCCTGAAGGAATAGGTACCGATCCTGATAAGGTTGCCACAATCCTGGAATTGTCACCACCTAAAAACGTACGTAGCGTCCGCCGATTTTTGGGAGTAGCATGGTGGTATAGAAGATTCGTCCCTGGTTTCTCTCAAATTGCTGCTCCGTTGAATCAGCTACTAAAAAAAGGGCGCCGATGGAATTGGGTTGAAGACCAAGAAAAAGCTTTCCAGACGTTAAAACAGAAATTAACCGAAACACCAGCATGTCCGGACGTCGCTAAGCTTTTTGTACTCCAGACAGATGCAAGTGGTCATGGATTGGGAGCCGCCCTCATCCAACATAGTGGGGATGGGGAACACGTTATAGCATATGCCAGTAGGAGTCTAACAAAACCCGAAAAGAATTACTCCGTAACTGAGAAAGAATGCCTTGCCATAGTGTGGGCCATTGAGAAAATAAGAGGCCATATCTGGAAGGAGGGATCCGTTTCACCGTTATAAACGATCATCAATCCCTCTCGTGGTTGCATTCAATCCAGAGCCCGTTAGGACGACTAGCCCGATGGAGTATATTCTTACAACAATTTGATTTCGAAATCAAATACCGAAAAGGGGTGCTCAATAAAGTGGCCGATACACTATCCCGAGAACCCCTCCCGAAAAATATGAAGCAGACGCCGAATTGTCTACCATAGATAATATCGAGCCATGTCCGTGGTGTTCTCGAAAAAAAGAGGAAGTCGAAAGGAATCCCAAGGCCTATCCCGATTATTGCATCCGCAATGGGCGTCTGTATCGACATTTTCTGAATACAAACGAGATCAAAAATTCAGAAATGTCCGAACCTTGGAAACTCTGCGTGCCCCGTGCTGCGAGAGTACAGGTCCTACAGGAAAATCATGATTCCCCGACCGTTGGCCATATGAGCATAACAAAAACCACCAGCCGATGTGCCCAACGATATTTTTGGCCGGGAATGTTTAGAGATGTTGCCAAATATGTAAGAAGCTGTCAAAGTTGTTCTCGCTACAAGTTATTAGGACAGACGCCGCCAGGACTCATGCAACCTTTCTATAACAGGAATCCATGGGAAACCGTCAGTACCGACTTGGTAGGGCCGCTTCCGCGTTCAAGCAAAGGAAACATGTATTTAGTAGTCTTTCAAGACAGATTTACAAAATGGGTAAGTCGTAGGCCGATAAGAAAGGCTACAGGCAAGGCTGTTACTCAGGCTTTACATGAAGATGTGGTGACAAAATGGGGAAGTTCTAAAACCGTGATAAGTGATAATGGTACACAATACACAGAAAGAGCCTTCAAAGAGTATCTTAAAGAATTTCAGATAAACCATCGTTTAAACCCACCGTATACGCCTCAAGCAAACCCAGTAGAATGTGCAAATTGAACGTTGAAAACTATGATTGCCCAATTTTGTAATGAAGATCATAGGAAGTGGGACCAACAACAGAAGTCCGTCCTGGGTGAAATTATTAGATGCAGAAAACGTCTGCATCTATGATTTTACCGACGGGGACTAAGGTCTGTTCTCTTTAATGTTAAAAGTAATTCGACCCTGTTTATTTGTTTTCCGCACAATTTGACATTTTAGCGATCCGCCTGTATGTCCGTCCTTGATGAAATTTTTAGATGCAGTAAATGCATCTATCATTTCATCGATGGGGACCAGGGTACGATTTCTTAAATGTTGATTTTATCCGTCCTAGCTACAAGTATTTTCCGTTACTTTTGATTGATTAACCGAAAGTGGAATTTTGCTTGCATAAGCACTGTTGCATCCGTTTTTCAATTAACACAGCCGCCGACCATAATTCTGTAAATAGTTTATTTTGCTTTAATAGAGGCATACGTTACACGCGCCTTAAAAATTCCGAGTTAACTTTCTTTGTTTAACTAATTTTGTATAAATTAGAATTAATGTATAGAAAAGCGATTCCTTGTAAATATTAAACAAATAGAATTTAGTTTAAGTTAGGGTTATTTTCGTTAGTAATAGGATTAGCAGTATTATAATCAGATTTTGATATTTATTAATTTCAGAAGCATAAAGAAAAGCTCAGTTATAGATATTTAGTGGAAATAAATTTATTATTTATAAACAAATCCCTGTATATATATATATATATATATATATATATATATATATATATATATATATATATATATATATATATATATATATATATATATATATATATATTGTCAAGCACAGAATTATATGCATAAAATATTACTTTCAAATATCAAGTACAAGAATAATATCTCTTATATCTCAAATAAAATAAATGCTAAAAGACGATCCAAATGTCATGGTCCCGATATAGGGTATGACTAGGGACGTAGGGATCTAACTAAATAAAATATATATTTAAAAAACACCTAACTTTTTATTTATATATTTACAGATGGTCGTTTTTAAAAGTATGATTTCTACAATTTTCACTTTAAGAGAAAAATATATAACTTACATTAATTGGCCCATTGACCAGGGGAACAGCACTTTCAATAAAAACATTCTGACCAAATCACTAGTTCACTTTTTGATTCTCGTTGACCGATTTCACTGACTCGCTAATTGATTCTCATTTTTAATAAATCCCCCTCTCGAGGATTCTAAAATCTTTTTATAGTAAACCTCAGCTGGTCAGCGATTTTCGTGTTTATCTCTTATGTAGAGCAATTAGTTAATTGTTTTATTAATCGTTATTAAAACGGCCAATATTATAAACAATTCTGGGCGAGTTGCGGTTTGCAGAGTATTGACTTTAAAACAATAGATGTGTAATTTAGGCCATTGCAAAATATCTTAGAATTACTTGTTTTTATGTATGGTATATTGATCGTCTTTTAGCATTTATTTTATTTGAGATATAAGAGATATTATTCTTGTACTTGACAATATATATATATATATATATATATATATATATATATATATATATATATATATATATATATATATATATATATATATATATATATATATATATATATATATATATATATATATATATATATATATATATATATATATATATATATATATATATATATATATATATATATATATATATATATATATATATATATATATATATATATATATATATATATATATATATATATATATATATATATATATATATATATATATATATATATATATATATATATTACTATAGATTTCTCTGTTAACTGATAGTATTTGACGTTCGGAAGCACCTGTCAAAAATTGAAAGGGAGGACTCAAATCTTGTTTATGGATATTATGGGTATTTTAATTCGAGACTTATCCGCATTCAGCTACGACGCTACAGTCGAGCCTGTATATTTGAGGTGTATATTTCCCGTTTAGTTTACACTGGGCAAGTCTTCCATGAATATTTAATTTCGACCCTACGATATATAGATCATGCGTAACACTGACAACGCTGCATTTTGATCGGCTTATATTTTTACGTAGAAAAAATCTTAATTTGCCGCTGATGTTTCTATGGCCGGTGTTTTGCAGCTCGATCTTTTCAAACTAGAAATTTCCGTTTTTTAAGGCAAAAATGAATTCTAACAACTATGTATTTATATTTTATCAGCGTATTTGTAAATTTAGGTAACATATGGACATTTTTATTTTTGATATTAACAAAAAATTTACTCTATATAAAAAAATTGCCGTAATATACAAATTGCACGAAAAAACATGTAAAAAGCAAATAGACAAAACAAAACAATTGAAAAATCAAATTGTATTACTTTCCTCGTTAAGGAAAGTATTTTTTGTACGAGGTGTATTTTTAGGTAATTTAATGATCAATAGGGAGTAAATGCGTAACCTATTTTATCGACTTTTTTATTTTAGACAAAAAAATTATTCTTTATAAAACTTTTAGAGTTTTTTGATAATAGGCGTAGTTTAAGATTAATTTTCTCAAAAACAAGAATTATTAACAAAAAACTTCTAAAAGCTTTTATTTGTATTTGCGGTTTCTTTAATTCGGCTCTCCCAAAAGTTGGAATTTAATTTTTTTTAATATGGAAACTTGATTTTTGTACTTATTTTGTACTCTGTATATAAAATCATATTTTGTTTTAAATTACTTTACATTTTTTATATTACAAACTTTTAATGAAGAATAACTTTTTCTCCTAAAATCGCAATAAAAAAATAATATAAAAGTTTTAGAGTTTATCCTAAACTAGTTGCCGCACCTATTTTCTTATATACAAGGTGTTGCATAAAAACGTGCGAGGTCATGGTTATACTTTTTTGAACGGGGCGCCCTTAATATTATCGCCTTTGTAGATTCTACGGAAAGTTTTACATATTTTTCATATATATATACCTATCTTTAACCAAAGTAGTTCCTCCTCTTCCTCCCTAATATTGGAAATTATTGAAACGACTTCGTTAACTTAGCCTCGCCGCAGAAGGTTATCCCCTCTGTTAAAATAGTGGTCTAGCAGAAACGATAAATATAAAGAATAACCACTTAAGCTCAGTGTTAACATGGCATTTAGTACTGAAAATAACGAATTAACATCAACAATTCAAGAATTGCATAGTGAATTTAGCAAATTACTATATGAAGTTAATGAACATCAAATGAGAAGTCGACCATGTTTTTCTTCATTTTCTTCCGAACTTTCAGAAGATTATTCAAAGGCAGCATCGTTGTGTGTTGACTATTTAAAAAAATTTGATTTGTTAGAATTTGTGCGTGAACTGATAAAACTAGGCTTTTATAGTGAGGTCATAAGTTTAAAAAAAATTGTTCAAAATTCAACAGTTTTGAAAGAATTATCTGCGGCAGAAGCTGAAAGAGATTTTTACTTGTCAAGATCTCAAGAAGGTTTAGTCTAGGAAATTGTATAATTGTAATGGAAAAACTAGTGAGTTTGTTATGTCAGAAGCTTGCTCAAGATATTTAGCTTTTGCTGGTGATGATGATAACGTGCATGCTCAAGATTTAATGAAAAGTCACAAATATTTAGAACATGCTGAATTTTGTAAAAAAATAGTGCAAGTATGTACAAACTTTTCAGAAAACAATTTTTTGCTGATATTGAGTTCAGAAATACAATATAATTTTAAAGTTATGTTATAAGTTTAAATAAAACAAAGTACATAAAGCTAATATTATTTTTTCATTCATAAAAAAAGTATAAAACGTTTGAAAGTGCACACATACATAATGATTTAGAGTGATAAAAACATTTTGGTTTAGATGCCATTAAAACTGGTTGTTCATCTAACTCAATAATTGGCTTTTTTGAATACTTTCTTATACATTCAGCTTTTTCCTTCCCCTTGACGTAAACAAATTCAGTATCCGCAGTTAATTCTTTGATTATATTTAAAAATTGATCCAGTGGGGTATGTCCAGAATTCCAGTATATACAATGATAATTTTTCATTAACCAAATAGCTTGCTTATATTGTTCAGGCGAAAGAAAATTTAAAGGAAAAGGTTGTTTAAAAATATAGTGACTTATTTTGTCTCCATCGTAAGCTGCCAATTCTTTAGGTATAAATTTATTTTTTTCGTCCTTAAAACCTTGAATATCTACTACTAGCCTCATATTTTTAATTTAGAAAATTTCTTTAAAATAAATGCTTTTTTGGACTAATCTTCAATATCCTTTTTTAAATTTTCTGATAAAAGTTTCTTTCCTACTCTTTTTACAGTTGCTTTACAATTTTAGTAAATAGATTGTAACTAAAAACTTTATCATGTAATATTAGACAATACGCTGTTGTGTCTTTTTCTATGTCTTTATTTAGTTCAAATTCTACTTTCATTACAATAGGTCCTGCTTGCAAAGATTCTTTTTGATGAGAACAATTAATGTATGCAATGGGGGCCTTCTCCTTGAATATGAGCGGATCAAATAATGGTTCTTCTGTTTTCCCATAATAAGTATTGCGGAAATTGGAATACACTCCATACAAGATAGCGAATTTATTTTTACTCATATCTAATATGAGATCATTATAAGGATACCTTTCAGAATTTAAGAATACTTTGATGTTCCTTAGGTCTATGTTATTAAATTCACCCATATTGCTCTTTTTCTTATTCCATTTTTCTTGTTGAAATGCAAGTATAACATGACGGGGGGTTTCAACTCGGGTTGAGGTTTTAACTGGCCAATTGTGTCTATTAGTTTTTAAGTCTATGTTATTAAATTCACCCATATTGCTCTTTTTCTTATTCCATTTTTCTTGTTGAAATGCAAGTATAACATGACGGGGGGTTTCAACTCGGGTTGAGGTTTTAACTGGCCAATTGTGTCTATTAGTTTTTAAGTCTATGTTATTAAATTCACCCATATTGCTCTTTTTCTTATTCCATTTTTCTTGTTGAAATGCAAGTATAACATGACGGGGGGTTTCAACTCGGGTTGAGGTTTTAACTGGCCAATTGTGTCTATTAGTTTTTAATAGTTTTGGATACTCAATTAATTCCCAACTTCTAAACGCTATTATTATATCAGTATTTTTGTCTATAATTTTTGTTAGTGATAGTTCTTGAGGAATTCCTTCTGATATATGAGGTATATTCCATGTAAGTTTGTTTATAGTAATTTTTGGATTTTCCTTGTCATCAGTGGTTGAAATGGCATTATTATCGGTATTATCCCTAACAAGTATGAGCTCTTGTTTCGAATTTAGTATTACTTTTTTATAGTCTTCGAAGAATCCCATTAAAGTTTTAAGGGGTATGCAAACATTAAAAAATCCTGTTTTTTCATCGACGATAGATACAGTTGTTGTCGTAGTCGCACCTGTTTGAAGAGTTTTAACAGGATGCCAGCATGCATTTCGTAATTCAGCTGACTCGTTTTCATTAAATGAAAGATAACCTTTTAGAGTTGATGTGATACCAACATTTCTAACCGAATCTATAGTAACACCATTTAATTGGTATCTTATTTCTTTAAAAAGAAAGGCTATTCCATTATTTATTAAACTCAACGTTTAAGAAACTGTTTCGTCCTCTCTAGTTAACTTTTCTTCTATGTAAAGAAGCCTCTCACAAGGAAGGCTGTATTTTTCAATTTCATGGACGGGAATTAATATCTCATCATTATTTCCTAATTTGGTGGGTAAATAAGGTTCATAAGAACGAATTTCCGAATGAGTGATGGAATTATCAATTAAAAGCTTTTCTGTAACATTAAGTATACTCCTATTAAAAGTTTAACTGTTTCGTCCCGAAAATTCATTATTTCCCCGTTTGGATCTAATATTCTTACAGTAATTTTGTCTATCACTTTCACGGTTACAGGAAAATATATAATATTTTGTGGACGTTCAATTATTTTAAATACAGGAGAGACGTTTGGAAAAAATTGATGAATAATATGAACGGGTGTTCCGTTCAAATTGTTGTTCTATAACATATTTATTAATATCTTGAATTTCATAGCTTCCGGGAGGGATTTCAATAAAACCGTTACCATCCCCATAGAAAAAATTATTATTTTTTTCATCAATATTTGGGATAGCATTAAAAGTTTCAAAATTAGTTAAACCTATAACATATACTGAGTCAACATTTAAAAAAATTGGAGGGTTAAGATACGCATGCAACGTTGCTCCTTGAGCAGAGAGCGCTATTGTGAACGACATTCTAACATATTGTCTTCTTAAATGATTCTAAGATTATCTATTGTGTGTTTTTATAAAGAAATATTAAACAAAGTTTACCACAATTAGAAGAATTGTAAAACTGGTAAGAGTTATGATTATATATAATTTTGTTTTTGCTACCATCGCTAAAATATATGTTATACTCTCTAAGGGGGGCCTTAAATTGCCGAAACTATCAAAATAATTGATAATTTTAACATTTTTATTATAAGCAGTCCAATGTGTACCTGCTCCATTACTATTATCTAAATTTATAATACCAGTTTCATATTTACTGATAACGTTTGACATATTATTCCGCATAAATACACCACGAAAATGTGGAATTTGTAATTTCTTGACATACTTTCTTAAATCAATGTTAGTGGTTTGCGAGGCAGCATCTTTAACAGTTTTTTTTTGTTTTAAATATAATCCACACCCTTGTTTATATGGACGCAAAAATAAACCTTTTCCAATAGATAATTGCTCCATAATTTTATTATGTCTTTTTTGTTCTTCAAGGTTATTTTTAGCGCTCCTCGCCGAATTAACGGCTGAAGCAGCCCCACCGCTAAGTGCTCCTAACGCAGATAATCCTGCAAAAAGAGGGATTAATGGTAAAACACAGCCGGTTTTTGCAATTAGGATAACTCGATTTGTGGGATTTTTTACTCTTCCTTTATAATTGCTGATTAAAGACAACGCATCTTATATTTTTTTTCGATTATTTCTTTCTTAGCTTTTTGAACTGCAGACTGAAAAGAAATTTTTTTGATTGAACCTTTTTTCCTTTTTTTAACTTTATTCCCCTTCCTTTTCGTAACCCCATTCCCAATCTTGATTTAGCTTTCATAATTCCAGTTATTCCTAAAGCAACAATCTTTTCACCGATTGGTGCCTCAGGTGATCTTTCAAATGCCCTTGATGCCAATACCTGATCCGCTTCGTTGCGATGTTTTAAATCAGAAAATTTATAGTAAGTAATATCGTGTTGTTTGCAAGCTTCGTCTAAAGGATTTTTGCTCTTATCTCCTCTAACAAGCGGTTTACCTAGTTTGGTTCCTGGACCACAATAATTGTATGATGGAATGTGTAATTCGAATGGTAACTTGTTAATTACCACCTGTCGTCATGAGCTTTGATCTCCTAATATGTCTACATCTACTTTATCTTCCCATTTTATATATACCGAAGCTTAATTGAGGTTATATATTTAAATGAAAAACGTGAAGATATTTCTCAGATACACATTGATTTTCCTAAAATGTGGTTAGAACTTAAATAATTTTAAAAAGCATGGAAAGTTATTTGGGGGTGTTCGAAAAGAGCTTTAATTGTAGGACCTTCTGGTTCAAGAAAAACCAATGTGCGTGTTGCTCTTTTAATATCAGAAAATGGTTTACGTTTTGAGAATGTATATATTTTTTCAAAATCCTTGTACCAAACGAAATATGAGTTTTTAAGAAACGTAATGCAGACTATTAAAGAAATAGGATATTTTGAGTCGACAAACGAAGAAGACATTAAGTCACCTGCCGAGGTAAAACCCAACTCTGTAATAATTTTTGATGATATTGTTTGCTGTAATCAAAGTATTATGCGAGATTACTTTTCCTTTGGACGACATAAAAATACCGATTGCCTTTATTTGTGCCAAACCTATTCTTCAATTCCAAAACAACTAATTAGAGATAATGCAAATTTATTGATTTTATTTAGACAAGATGGTAGAATTTAAAACATGTTTATGATGATCATGTCACCTCAGATATGTCATTCGAAATTTAAAAAAAAATGAGTTCAATGTGTTGGACATCTAACTATGATTTTTTAGTTATTGATAACGATTGCTGTTTAAAATCTGGGAGATATCGAAAAGGATTTGACAGTTTTATACACTTTTAGTCGAAATAAATGTAAAAGTTGCAAAGGAACTGGTAGAAGCTCAAAAAGCTGTTAAACGAAAATATCAAGCACTAAAATTTAGCAGAGAGTAAAGTTCGACAAGAAAAAGAATTAAAACCAATAACTGAACCTTTGCAAGAATTAATTAAAACAATAAAAACCGAATCCTTGGTAAAACGCGAACTTACTTCACCATCACTTTTTTTAACTCCAGAAATCGGCAAACGTAGTTTTTCAACTACAAAAAAAGACCAGGAAGAAGACAAACTCATGGTATTTCATCATTTCTACAAAATGAAGACATTTTACAAAATTATAATGAAGATGTGTTCTTAGATGTGTCCATCCGAATCATCTTTTACTGAACTCGCGGCAGCAGATATAAGACATGAAATGCTTGAATTAACTAAAAAAGGTGACGTTTACGATACGTATCTCGAAGTGTATCACCCACTCGTAAGATAATTTGTTGATGACTCGATTAAGTAAAGTCGTGAACTAGATCGTACACATGGTTTTGTTCACGACCCCTTACTAGAAATATGGAAAATCGGAGATTCTACTGCTGAGTTTAAAGATGAAAACTTAAAGATCTAATTTATAAGGGAACTACGGTTGTACGAACTATTTTTTTTTAAAGATCCTAAAGGTTTATTAATATTATTTAAGTTTATTAAAATTAATAAATTATATGAACATATTAAAACGAACAAATGCTTGCAAAAGAAATTATGACCCCCAAAGAGCAAGTTCAAGGAACCACAGATCCGAAATACACAACAATAATTAAACTATATTTAATAGAAAAAAACATTATTAAACCTACAAGATCTTCTGCATCTAGCATTACAAGTATCTTTAGTTTCACTATTTTAAGCAAGTTAAGACCTCCTTAGAGGTGCCATGTTAAACTTATCTAACCAAAAAATGGACTACATTTATTTTGACAATATTAATGAAATAGTTGAAAGATTGAAACTACTTGTATCATCGCAAATGGCGGGTCATTCAGGTCATCAAAATGAAATTGTGCCAATTTTAGAAGAACTTAGGGAGGCAAAAGTGATTAAATAAAAACACTATATTGCAACAGAATATTTATTTCTCGTAGGACTTTCATGTCAATATGTCTATTAACAAATTTGGATCACATATATTAGATAGAGATAAAAATAAATTAAATATAAATGCTTCTTCTCAAATTTTAAGCGTTGTCAACATCGCCAAAACAAATTTGTTTTATAACATTGGTATGCCCTTTATTGGAACCTATGATGCATCTAAAAGAAGTTATCAACTACTTCAAGATGGAAGATTAATATATAAATTTCCATTTATTTCAGGTGAAATAATCAAAATTGAGTACCCCAAAAATGCGGTTTTATTACTAAAAATAAACAATATTCCTATTCCATATGGAAAGGGAATATATATCAACCAGAATGATGCAATTAGTTTTCATCCTCAAGATGTGTGACTATACTAACTTTTTATGGTGAGTTAGTAATAAAATGTCCGATAATTATTGAAACTTAATCATTGTCCAATTTCAGTCATGAGCAATAGAATTAAAGATGTTGTTAATGAACTTTATAGACCAAGCAGAAAAAAATATAGACGAAGAAGGGTTGGAATTGTAAAAGGAATAAATGATCTATGGCAAGGTGATTTAGTTGAAATGTTATCATACTGGGAATCAAATAAAGGATACAGATAAATTCTTGTAGTTATCAATGCGTTTTCAAAATTTCTGTGGGTAGAACCAGTTAAATCAAAGTCTGCAAATGACGTAACTTTGGCGATGCAAAAAATATTACAGAGAGCAAAATATGAACTGAAAAATCTACAAACTGATATGGGAAAAGAGTTTTTTAATACAAATTTTAAAAATTTAATGGTTAAATTTAACATAAATCACTACAATACTTACTCAAAAATGAAAGCTAGTGTCGTTGAGAGAGTAAATAGAACCATAAAAACTCTAATGTAGAAAAAGTTTAGTTTACGTGGAATTTATAAATGGGTAGACATTTTACACGAAATTGTAAAAACCTATAATAATACAGTTCATTCCACTACTGAAAAAAAACCATCTAAAATCAATAAAAATATTGAAAAAGAAGTTCTGACATCTTATACATATAAGAAAACAATCGATCTTAGAAAACCAAAATTTAAAATTGGTGACTATGTCCGAATTAAAAAACAAAGAGAATGAAGTTTTTAAAATATATGAGGTTAAATTAACAAATCCTAGAACGTATTTACGTATTTTTACTTAATTATTTTATTTCAAATATTTATTAATCTTTCCTTATAAATTATATTTCTATGTTCTTTATCCAAAATATTGCTAATAATTTTTTCGTACTCCAAAATCCTATTCTCAAATCGCATCCTGTCTAAATAAAACTTTTGATATTCACATATTCGAGCATGCCTATATGCAAACTTTACTAATAAATGAACTTTATTGTTAGCTTCATTAATATGCACTGATTTCTTCATAATATTTTCTTTTTACGGTATTTTTCTTTAGCTTTTTTTCCAATTTGTATGGATGCATTATTAACATTTCCAACATTGCACTAACATTTTCGCTGTTGATGTCTTAGCTTGGATTAAGAACATTATATATACATTAGTTAACAATTTACCTCCCTCATTGAGATTCGAAATTTGGTACATATTAAAGTACTTATCGAATTCTTGGTTTCTAAGTATTTTAAGCCTATATTCAAATTCAACAAACTCCGTCCACTTTTTGAATGCTTATAATAGGAGTAGAATTAATTTTTTCAAAATATAAAGTAATGTCACAAATAAAAACTGGAAACGAGTCACTTCCAGGCGTATAAAAATAACTTGTTATAACTCCTGATATATCGCTAACTTCTTCCAATCTTCTTCATTAAAACTAATAAAAAATCCATTTTGACTCCCTATTTGAATTGTTCCTGAAAAATTATCTAATCGATATCCAACACGAAGAAACTTTGAGGCACAATTGTTCAGATAATAAATTTTAAAATTAATAAGTTTTTCAGTTAATTTTTTGCAAACTTCACTTTCACTGTTCATTTCAGAATTTAACGAATATACACTTCCTTGGGTAGTTTTACTGAACATTGTGGTTGTTATATTTAAATACTTATTAAGACATCTCGGTTTTATATAAATTCCCCCACTACTCTGCGTTAGAATTCAAGGTTTTTTAAAAATGTTTCATATACAAAGAACTTGAAAATAACAGTATTTTAATTTAATTTATATCGGTAATAAATACACCCCAGAGAAATGTCAGTTTTTGATCACCCTATATTTATTTATTATAAAAATATCAGCACAGGCCGCTAAAGTGAATCCTTTTGGACAAGGAAGCCACCCTCAAATAAATAATAGAGTCTTCGATAAGCAGATATTTATAGTTATGTCTAGACCTGCAAACGTCATTTTTTACATAAAATTCAAAATATCTCAAAAACAGTTGAACTTAGCTATAGGATATTACACATGAAATATACCTAGAATTTTTCGAGGAATCCAAAAATTCGATAATATACAGGGTGTTCTATTTAAAAAAAGAAAGTTGACGTCTACTTCCGGTATAACCGGAAGTGCCGCCATCTTGAAAATATTTTGCGCGAATTCCCCCATCGACTTTAGTTAGCTGCCAAAATTTCAAATTTTTCCAAAGCCTACTTTCTGAAAAATCGATCGCCGCAGTTCGTCGTAGGACACCCTGTATAACACTAATTTGGAATTATTTGAAAAATATAACCTTAATAATATCCAAATGTTATAAATTTCGGTTAGCTGTATTTTTACGAATGTCGGTATCTGGATTCTGACATAGGTATAAAAATAAATAAAAAACAAACTAACATTCTATATTTTATTTTGTATTAGCTGCAAGTAAATTTAAAGTTGTAGATGTAATGTTACAAGCATGTTTTAAATTGTAAATCATATTTTTACGGGCATATTTTCATCTCCAAATAACTTTATTCTTCAAATATTTACCGTGGAAACGATTGTTGGGACAATTGTAACCATGGAAAATATCCATTGAATAAAATTATACGGAGATGAAAATATCAGCCCTTAGTATAATAGTCCCATAAACATATGAATAGTCCAGATTATAGGCAATACTTTTTTAATGTTAAAACTAAAAAATAAATTACGTTTTGGGAACTTCGTCAACTTCTACTTGAATTGTATTTACATTACAAAAAACACAAATGCCTGGAAATATCATCTGATACAATGATTTCGAACAAATTGCACATTTAATATCTAAATCTGAATATCTAACACTTCGTTTATAATGAGTATTTATATGTTCGTGAGAACCATTTCCAAGAGGCAATTGATGTATGTAATAACAAAAATAACATAATGTATTTTTTTTATGTCTAATACCGTACGAACTATCACATAACTTTGAACAATACAAAATATTTTATCTATAAAATGTTCACGAAAAATCGGTACTAACGCCTTTTTTGCCGTTGCATTTTCATCAGCTTGGTCAATTTCCAGATCTGAATCACCCGATTCAATGTCATTTGAAATAAAATTATTTACATCTTGAAGCTCCAAACGTTCTCCTTCAGCAAGGTTGACGTTTACACAGTCATAAATGTTCACCACTTCCAATATTTCATCCGGTAAAATTTCGTCCACATTAGCCATGTTTATAGCGTTAAAATGATTTTAGAATAAACTTTCACTTCATTAAGATTCAAGTTTTTAAATTTCATAAGGTGGCAATAATGCAAAGGAATGGTTTCAGAATTAAATAACAAAATGATAAAGCAATACTCTTTTCTACACAATGGACACGTTAAAAAACTGTCCACTCGACTAAACAGTTAGGGCAAAATTTGTGATCACAAGAATTAGGTCTGCATCTTTCTTCATTTTTTAAAGGTATATAGCAAATAGGACACTCATCGGAAATTTCTTCTGTCACTTTATTTTCTTTTTAATTTTACTTGCTTTAAAACTCTTCGAGAGCCCGTTTTTCTTTTAGACATTTGACAAGTTTCAGAAATGTTTGTTACTTTACATTTACAACTTTAAATTGAAGCAGCAAAATCGTATTTACCCCTTTTAAGCTTTAACTTTAAGAGGGGAGTCTCTCGAAGTAATCTTATATTATTGGTCATAGCTTAAAGAAATAACCTTCGGCGACAAGGCTAAGTTAACGAAATCGATTAAATAGTTTTCAATATTAGAGAGGAGGAGGAATAGATATAATCTTAAAACGATAGGGAGGAGGAGGAGTAAATGCATAATGAGGAGGAGCTTCTCTCCTTAAATAACTACTAACCAAATATTGTCAATTGACAATAAAAATATTGATGAATTTTGGCAATTGGACAGTACATAAATGTAAGAAACCGACACTTTCAACCTCAGGTTAAATTCTAAGTTAGTGTTAATCGGTAACTTAGGAAAAATTAATATGGGAAAAATATCTAGGATTCTTCGTACAATTTTAAAATCCGATAATATAAAGGGTGTTCCATAAAAAATATATAACCGTGACTTGTCACGTCTTTATGCAGTGCCCTGTATATAAGAAAATATGTGACGGAAATAATTTGAAAAGCACTTTAATGTAAAAAGCAACAAAATTAAAGTGCCCCTTGCGTAACATATCAAACTTTTTTTATTGAAACCACTATACTGGTTAATAAGGTAAGAGTGAAACGTTGCCCATTGAAACAATTTAGGAAAAAATTGCATTAAATTGGATAGGTTTCACCGAAAATTGCTAAATCTTTGTCATTTTAATAAAGCGCCAAAATATTTCATGAAACATATCCTATATCTATTATTAATAGTTTTAAAAATATTGCGGATGTAGGTATTATCTGCTATTTTATGAAATGAAATTTCTTTTGATAATTCAAGAAATCCTCAAATGTTTAAGTTAAGCAATTTTATTTCGAATAATATGCTGTTGAGAGAGTTGGAAAATGCGATAATCCCCGAAGATATCCTTAAAAAACCACAAATAGTGATTTTTTTTTAGACTACATTTCAAGAGATATTACAAAATAAATTTTACAACTTTATAGCCACTTTTTCTTCCCTACAAGCTAATGCATTAATATTTAAAATTCGAAGTTTCCTCTTCGAGATCTCATCATCAACTTCATTTCGTTAAATACGGATCTGGTTTTTTATTTCATTTTTACTAAGAACTCGGCCTTCCAAAACCAACGGTGTATCACAATTAATTTTTGAACAAAATATTTTCCCATAAGAGACAATGTTTTAGAGAGAGAGACAGAAAACCAAAATCTTGCCAAATACACAGAGTATAATTTTAAATATTCTGAATGCATGAGTGCATTTATAGTTAAATAAAAAATAAATGTCATTATTTAAAAAGATATTTTAATGATGAGACCTCAAAGTTCAAACGTCGGAATTTGACTGACACTGACTGCACCAACTTGTAAAGAAAGAAAAATGGCTATAAATTACAATAAAAGTATAAAATTAATTTTTGTAATATCTCTTCAAATGCAGCGTGAAAAAATAAAAAAGAAATTACAATTTTCGGTTTTTCACGGATATCTCCGAAACTAGTCGGAATTTTTACCCTTTACCCACGACATATTATTCGAAATTCAATTGCGCATTTTTTCTTTAATTTTATCACACTGTATTATTTAGGTATTGAGTTCTTTAAATTTTAATAAATTAGTATTTAATAATTTTATTATTGCATACCATAAACATGGTCTGGTTATATAATAATTTACTTAAGTCCGGTTATAAACGAGTACTGTAATAACACCTAACGGACGTGTATCGTATGGTATTTTATTTCATCCTGTCAGTACTGGGTAAATAGACTTACTGGACAGTATGAAATAAATTATTTAAACGGTACCCTAGATAGTTTATGTGAGTTATCAAAAAAATATTAAATACAAAATTAAATACAAAAGTTCTTGGGTTGGAAAAATAACGATTGAAAAAATAACAAATGAGCATTAACTTCGTTGTTTTAAATGGTATACGATTTATAATTATGTACATCAAATGGGCAACTTGCTGATTATAATTATACCAGATTTGATACCTTTATCTTTAAACATAACCGAAAAATTCTAAAAAACCCAGCCATAAGAGACAATGTTGAAAAAAACTAATCATCCAATTTTTCTCAAATTTTGTACAAAAATCAAGTATTATGTAAGATTCAACATCAAAATTTTGGTATGAATCCAAAATGGCGGAACAAAATGGTGGTTTAATAAAATATTTAAACATTCAGACTGAAAAAAACCACTTAATGAACTGATTTGAAATTGTGTGCCATAACTTATTATAGTATAGAGATGCACTAGTAAAACTGTAGTATTAATTAAAGATGGTGGAACAAAATGGCGGCCAAATAAAATTTTTGTAATCTGAAAAAATCATATTCTAAGGTTTTACATATCTTCGCGTTTTGGCGTTCCTAGATGCCAAAAATATGTTTTGTCAAGACCGGTGGTCCGTCTGTCGGTTTGTCTGTCTGTCTATCAGTTTGCAGCATAGCTTAAAAATTACTGATCAGATTGACTTCAAATTTTAGTAAAAAATTAAGACTCATATGGGGATGACCCGGTAATATTTTGGTAAAAATCCAATATGCCGGAACAAGACGACAGCCTAATAAAACATTAAAAAAATGTATTACTCAAAAAACTAATTATCCAATTAGCACAAAAATCAAGTATTTTGTAGGAATCAATTGGTAAAATTTTGGCATGAATACAAGATGGCGGAACAAAATGGCGGTTTAATAAAATATTCAGCCAAAAAAAACTACTTAATGAACTGATTTCAAATTGTGTGCCATAACTAATTGTATTATAGAGATGAATTAGTAAAACTATGGTACTAATTCAATGGTCGAACAAAACAACAAAAAAAACTAATTTATCTGAAATTTTGTAAAAAAATCGAGTGTTACATGAACAAGTAATATTTTGGTATGAATATAAGGTGGCAAAACAAAATGGCGGCCTAATAAAATATTTAAAAAATCAGTCTGAAAAAACTACTTATTAGATTAATTTCAAATTTTTGTGCAAGCATTAAATGTAATAAAGAGATAAACTGGTAAAGTCGTGTAACGAATTCAAGATAGCGAAATATAAAAAAATTAACGTAAAAAATCTTCTTATTCAATTGACAGTAAATTTTGTAGAAAACGTAAATATGTCATACGGATAAACTAGTGCGAATTCAACATAACGTAACAAAATCGCGGTGTGGGACAATGTAAAAACTACTTATTGAATTAATTTTAAATTATGCCCAAAATCAAGTGTGGCATAGGTAGAAACTGGGTAGAAACTGGTAAAATATTAATAGGGATCAAATATATTGTAACAAAATGGCGACCAATAAAAATGTTTGAAAATACAGTATATATATGTGTTCCTGAATAACTACTCAACTAAATTGATTTACACTTGACTATTCTTAGTAAAACGAAATATTCATAATGAGGGAAGTTCTGGCTAAAGGAAATTTAACGAGTTTTTTTATTTTGTGATCTGCAGTATTTTTGCTACCATAAAGATGCTATGGATTCGGCTTTATAGTATAGGATAACTCTGCACAATTCTGCGCCTCACATACAGGGTGGTCTAACAATGCGTTCAAGTCCAATAGCTCGGCTGTTGTGGAGATTAGAAAAAAAATTATACGAAACTGGTAGAGATTGCTGATAGCTACAATCTAAAATTATTTTCGATTATACAGGTAAGACAAAAGTATTGTAATTAAATAAAATGACGGCCTATTAGAATGAAAAAAGAAAATTACTAAAAAACTGCTTATCCAATTTCCTCAAATTCTGCAGAATGTGGGGTACATTTTCAAGAAGGCGAAATAAAATATCAGTCTAATAAAATTTTAAGAAATTATTACTAAATAGCGCTGCTCCAATTTACTTTAACCATTGCACAAGAATCAAGTTTGATATAGGGATAAAATGGAAAAATTTTGGGGTAGAGCCAACGACATGGAAATAACATAGACCCAGTTGTTTACATTTTGGAGGAATCCAACATTAACCCTGGCTTGCCAAACCGTTACTGTGGCCAGATTATAACGGATATCATCCTTTATACTATTACCTAAATAAACAAGGAATTCCAGAAATTCCCAGTATAAATTTCCTTATAGAATATTTTAAAACTGATAATTAAATAGCTTATTATAAATAACTCAAACCGAATCTGTTTTAAATGTAATTTAAATCTTCTGTAATTATTATTCCTTATTTCAAGAAATAAAGCCAAGAATTATCGGCAACGTCGGAATTCTACCTCTTTCGAGTATACTACAGATTTCTTTCGGGATCATTCGGAAAACGCCGAAGACGGTCGTAGTCATTCATGATTTCGACCTATTTGATGCGCGGTGTTGTAATTGTTCTAGTTGGTGAAATAAGTGTTTTTCAGAAATCCAAATGTTTTGTGTGGCTATTTTCAAGAATCTGTTTAAAAAACTTTAAGAAAATCGTGCGAACTTGCTTTATTTGCATAAAAAGAAACGATTTAAACCCAGAAGTTTGTTTTCGAAGGTAAGTTAGGTTAAGTCATACCAGTGCTGTAGTTGAACGGTAAAATCACCGTCTAATAGCGTTCTTATATTTGCAAATGAAGTATTGTTTTTGTATTGCACATTTCCGTTGGGCTTGAATTAATTTTTTATAACTTCAACTTATCTATAAAGTCGAAGACATTGATGATAAATGGAATACAGCGTTTTGCTAATTTATATATTTGTGAAAAGTCTCAAATATTCCTCTAAAATGTATCGAACCACCTTTTTTGAGGGGTTAATAAACAACATAAATATACTATTTGTTAAAGCATAGGTACTAAATTTTAATTGAGTAAGCTGTAAGACCGACTATTTTATGTTGTCATTAATTACTCCAGGATGGTTCTCAAATAGCAAGCATATACAAAAAATGAAAATAGCGCAATAGCGTTACTTTTCAATTTTTCATTTACTATAGATTTTCTTTAATGAATTTGAAATGCTTTAATTTATTGCCTAAAAATTTGGTTTTTAAAAATAAGTAAAGTAATCAGAAAAGTAAATAAATAATTATCCCAACTAGGGAAAATCTGTTTTTATCAGGTGATTTCGGTAATATAAATAATAATATAATATATTATAATGAATGTTAAAAAGATTAAACATCTTGGCACAAAATATTTATATTGTCAATAAGTGAAATGTATAGCGGGGAAGGTGGATGGTGGGGAAAAAAGGGGGTAAATTGAGGGATAAATACTGTAAAGATATTGTTTTTCATAATATGGTTTTTGTGGTTTTTAGGAACACGAAGTTCAATTTTGTATTCATATTAATATTGGGCCATGTTTATTGCTGATTTTCTGTGAATATGAATAGATCCAATACATGTAAAGGTGGTGCATTTTTATATAATATTACTTGCCGCGAGCCTGGCAGACTTTTAAAAGTAGTGGACCCAAATTTTTACCTAACTTCGCGTAAATGGAACTAAAATGTGTTGGAAAAAGAGTGAAATCAAAATGTTTTGAAAAACAAACCCGATTTCAAAAAATAGGTTGCATTAAAAAGTGATAAATTATATTTTATTACATATTTCCTATGAAGTCGGTGATAAGCTGATAAAGAAAGGTATTAAATAAGCATTATACTCTTGGTATAGACATCAAAACACAAAGTGGGTCCATGTAACAAAATAGTTTTATCTTCATCTTTAGTAACAATAGTAATAAGAACTCACCCTGTTATTGGTTGTATTTTGTCATGGAAATGCTTGTTCTTTAATGACTAAGCTTATTGCTAATAATAAATATTGCCACATGAACCTTTACATAAATATGTCTTTTGCAGGCACGTAGCCAGGATTTCAGTTCTAGGGGGACCCAACCCTGTCAAAACCAATTCAATGACAAAAAAATTATTAAGAAGAATGCTTTTTTTTTTCACTTGTTGCTAGTCCCCCTGCAAGTACAACAAAATATGAAAAAAAGTTACAAAACGCTAGTTATTTGCCAATATCTATTAAAACATTGCAGGTAGAGCAATTATGAAAATGTAAAAAATTATAGGTATATCTTGAGCAAATAGGATATTGGCGACTTTTGCTTAATATTTTTAGGTTTTATATATTTAATAGTATTTTAATAAATAAGCTAAGTCACTTTGTTAATATCGAGGTTAATGTGGTGTTATCTTCCATAGAGGGTCTGGAACCATATTGCTACATTAAAAACCTGGATTTCTTCAATCATAAATGTATTCATCTTTCTTTTTAGTACTTTCTCGAAATTCTAAAACTACTTCTAATGAGCGTTTGCTTAAAAGTTTTTCTTTTTTTGAGAATTCTAAATATTCCTCACTGTCAAAATCGAATATTTTTTGGAGGTAATTTTTTTCAATTCACAAAGGTAAATTTAAGTAAAGTAAAGATAAGAACTTCAAAATTGTGTGAAAATGGATCACGAAGGAACTGCTATCAGCATTTATTGGAATACTTTCGTAGGTTAAATTATGTAAAAACTCCTAAATATTTTTAGGGTCTCGCGCGGAGTGGAGGGGGGTCCGGACCCCCCCCCCCTAGACTACGTGCCTGGTCTTTTGTCACAGAAAATTATTGATACAATTATATTAAATCAGCTTGTTGCTAACCTAAAGTTTTATATATATATATATATATATATATATATATATATATATATATATATATATATATATATATATATATATATATATATATATATATATATATATTCATATTCATTTTCAATATATTTTTTACTGTCTCTTCATATACACATACCGTTTTTTTTAATTATGCTTTTATTTGTTGTCAACATTTTATAATTTTAATTATTTTGCATTTCTTTTAAGTTATGGGTTCGATCCTCGCTCGTACCATAACTTTTGCTGTTGATTATAAATATATCTAAAAATTTATGTATATGGTCGACAAAAAAATTAAAGATAACTTGTATTATTTTTCTCCATAAAAAGATTTTTTCTTCTATTCTAAATTGGCGCCCAACGTGGGGCGAATTTGTAACGCAAAAATTACTTTATTGGAGAAAGTTTTTTTTTTGTTACTTTTTGGAGAGCAAATGACCAAGTTGGAGCTGGTCAAAAAGTTTTAAAGTTAGCTCGGCTAGTGTGGATTACCTCTTATTTTATTGGCCAAAATTTATATGGCGCCATCTCACAGCAAATAAAAACTACTAAAAAATATATAAACAGTTTAATAAAAATTATACTAAAAGCTATAAATAGATTTTAAAAGTTTAAGGATTTTATTAGTTTTTTTTTTGTACTCTGGTCTTTACATCTGCTGACAACTGACTACTTAACTGCCTGAACTGTGTATTAGCCTCTCCGGAACCTCTTCGCCTGTAGGCTTTGGATTGTCCCTTGGTTAGCCTCTTCTGTCTTCAGGACTTCAATGGTATCTCGGAGGACTCAACCACAGAACTGCTTGGCGTGGTAATCTGTCAGCCTCAGTGATTACATGTAAAGATGATTTAAAGTTTTAGACCAGAATAGTGACTTTCAACTTCAGAAATAATTACAAACTTTTTTTTATGACAATTAAATCCTTAAAAATAACTATGTTATAGTGAAGTTAAATACCATATCAAATAGAATAAACTAAAATTTAAAATTGGTAACAAATTTTAATTTTCCTGTTACTCAAGAACAAAATCACAAAAGAAAAAGTATATCTATGCACTAAAAATCAAATCAGGTGGGAGGGATAAAATCAAAATAAATTTAAAAGTAAGAATAAAAAACAATATTTTGTACTCTAATTACAAAATATTTTAAAAAAAATATAATCCATATGGCCTTAGCCAGTACAGGTAAATATCAATATAACATAGATATGAAATTAACAATAAAAATGACTTTCAGCGACCATAGATGTGGTGAGTGTTTCGATAAAATTATAAAAATATGAAAAACTAGAATAATAATTTATGGAATATTGAGGTTAAGCCTCCAAAATATTGTGGCAAACGCCTAAAAAAAACTTAGAGAACTCAATATTAAATTTCCTTTCGGATATTACTCAGTTTAAAAAAAAATATGTATGAAAATGCAAGTTTAAATCATCATCTTTCAATCAAATATGAAAATATTTAGCTAAACCAACTCCTGATATTAAGGTATATCAGTGATATTGAACATATGATAAAATTCGAAAGGATTACTTACATTTTCATGGGTGAAATTTTTAAAAGATACACAAATTTTTAAAAGATACACTGCATTCTAAATAATTCAGTTCATCCCTGTTTTACACTTTATTTTTGTGTAAAATTTCAACTCCGTTGTATATTTATTTTTTTTGCTACTGATACGTTTAATTAGGCCGCCATTTTTGTTCACTATCAAGGCTCTACCCAATGACGTCAAAAAGAAATAGACCCCGCATTTCATTCATAAAAATGAAATAAATAGAATCAAACATCAATTTGTTATTGTGTATGAGTGGAAAAAAAACGGACTGATCGCATAAAGAATAATTTGCGGTGAAAATTGCAACGCTGTCAGATAACTTCGCGAGGCTTAGCAGTGGCGTAGCTATTTTTGAGATAATGTATTATTTGCTATATTTTTTTGAGCCCATATATATATATATATATATATATATATATATATATATATATATATATATATATATGTATATAAAATTTCCGATTTTAAAAATTGTCACTGAATCATTAAATATGTAATAGACGAGTTTAATTATTATATATAGTAATGAAATATTAAATTAATATGCTGTTACTT
Organism: Kuschelorhynchus macadamiae; assembly: GCA_030620095.1. NCBI lineage: Eukaryota > Metazoa > Arthropoda > Insecta > Coleoptera > Curculionidae > Kuschelorhynchus > Kuschelorhynchus macadamiae. Next base: position 543,611 of record JAUTXW010004742.1, read on the forward strand.
TTGTTTTGTCGATAATAATAGTTGTTTGTTATTATATCAAACCGTTTATAAATAAATTATACCAAACTTTTAAACTTTGTTTTATTTTTATAAACCACGAAAATTCATAAAGTGCAGCACCACTTTCAACCTTGTTATTTAAATTTTTATAACAAAAAATTAAGTTTCAAATATGGTGTAAAATATTATACAGGGTGCTTCAGAATCATTAAAAAGTTTCGATGATTTTATTTTTTAACATCTTGCATTTTAATATTTACTTTTTTTATTATTGATTTCTTGATAAAAGTTGGTGGTTCAAAAAAAAATATTTTTGATAGTAATAAACTTTAGATCAGGATGTTCAAAAAAGTGGATTTTGGTTGGTGGACAATTTCAAAAAAATAAAATTTTTCTGACGGTAGTTTTAAGGGCCATAAAAAATCGTAAATATAAACTGAGTAAATTTTTTTATATTATAGTTATGGAGATATTTAAGGTCAAACAGCAAAAAAACATTTTTCTATTTAAATCTTTCCTTAGCTATTACTAATATGACATAACTAATACTAAACCTTTATTTACGATTTTTTACGGCCGCGGCAGTCACAAAAATTTTAATTTTTGAAATACACTTTTTCGTATTTTTTGAATGCCCTGTATATCTGACTTAAAGTTGAATATTGTGAAAACTATTTTTTCGACAAACACACAATCAAGAAGAAAGTTTTTCGAGAAATTGATAATAAAAAAGTTTCCCATTTCGTGCAGACTTTTTCACGACATAATATCAAAATTAATTGTTTTCAAGTTATTATTAAAACTCTCACTTTTACAATGTGAAGTCGTTCCTGTTCATCTTAGAACAAAAAAACTGCCGTATCCACCAAACTAATATTTGGGCTCAAAAAAATATAGCAAATAATACATTATCTCAAAAATAGCTACGCCACTGCTAAGCCTCGCGAAGTTATCTGACAGCGTTGCAATTTTCACCGCAAATTATTCTTTATGCGATCAGTCCGTTTTTTTTCCACTCATACACAATAACAAATTGATGTTTGATTCTATTTATTTCATTTTTATGAATGAAATGCGGGGTCTATTTCTTTTTGACGTCATTGGGTAGAGCCTTGATAGTGAACAAAAATGGCGGCCTAATTAAACGTATCAGTAGCAAAAAAAATAAATATACAACGGAGTTGAAATTTTACACAAAAATAAAGTGTAAAACAGGGATGAACTGGTAAAATTTGGTCTATCCCATGTCGCGAAACAAAATAGCTGCTTAATGAAATGCTTAAAAAAGTCGGTAAAATTCTATTTCCTTTCCTTAGAATAGAAGAAAAAATCTTTTTATGGAGAAAAATAATACAAGTTATCTTTAATTTTTTTGTCGACCATATACATAAATTTTTAGATATATTTATAATCAACAGCAAAATTTATGGTACGAGCGAGGATCGAACCCATAACTTAAAAGAAATGCAAAATAATTAAAATTATAAAATGTTGACAACAAATAAAAGCATAATTAAAAAAAACGGTATGTGTATATGAAGAGACAGTAAAAAATATATTGAAAATGAATATGAAGAAAAATAATTTTAAAAAATTGTGTAATTCTGCTTTACCCGGAATATCCCTCGTAACAAATTCCACCACACATAGATAGATAACAGTTTATATTAGCAATAATTTTATAGATGTATAAATTGTACTTATAATCTCCTATAAGTTAGATTTTGGTTATTTGGGTACAAAGATAGGTAAAACCCTTTTTACAGAACTGTCCTCGTAATAAAGAAAATAGGCACATATTGATATTTATACAGTGTGTTATCTTACTACCAAATAACTATATGAATATATCTTAGTCTTATCGAGAAATTCGTCATTTCGCGAAAAGCCTAGTCAGTGCATTAAGCATCGGCATATTGAGTGAAAACAAAGTTGCATCGTGTGGCTGGGCTCTTCTTAAAAAGATTTAAACCGTTTCCACGTATTATGTATTACACAATCTGCTTAAATTAAAGACTTTCAGGTTCATGGAGTACCCAAGAAAAAGGGCATTTTGTGTTTAAATGATATACAGTGTTGTCCAACAACGGTTATTGTGAGAATTAGAACAAAATTGTACGAAAGTTGTAAGGAATGCTGAGAGCTATAACCTAAAATTATTTTCGATTATGCAGGGTTGAGGATACGTTTGCCACAAACCAAATTTACATTTTTTTAAATGGAACACCCTGTATATTGTTTTATTTTCCGATTCCTCCCTTTTTGGCCATTCACCCAATATACGGCTTATGGCCACTTTTCGATATTATGAGACGTATCTTTGACGGCTTGTATTTTTTTAATGCGTTAGCATAAATCATTTTAGCATGGTGAAAATTTCCAAATATGGTCTTCTTTTAACTGTGGTTCTTTAGCATTCTTTGATTACGGTATACAGAGTAAATAAAAATCCTGGATGCCAATTTTATCGATTAATCTAAATAGCATGACCTGTAAATTATTATATTTTCAGATTCCTCCCTTATTAGCTATTGATTTCTTGACATCTCAATTTATTACAGGAAAATATTGCAAAGTGATCTTCTTTTAAGATAATTTTTTTTTTATTTATTCATACTAGCATGGATGGGCCGAAAAAGTTGAAAATTTCAAAAAATAAAAATTATCACTAGTAAAAAAAGATTTTATCTAAAAATTTTACAAATACAAGTGATAGTATTACAATGATCTGGTAATAAAAACTAGTGGATATTACCAAATGATCGAGATAAATTATGTGTGACTGCAATTGACAAACAAAAATCTTTTTTGGCATTTTCGCAACTCAATAAAAATATCCATCTTTAAATTAAGTAAATTATCTCAACATGCAGACAGATTAGTCTACATGTTGATATATGTAATTTTATTAAATATTTGCTTAATTTAATTTAAAGTTAGATATTTTTATTCACTTGCGAAAATGCCAAAAAAGATTTTTGCTTGTCAATCTAAACACAATGAATGCAATTGTTTGTTAGTCTTGAATATATCACGAAAAGTATCGGAGAAGCGCTTTTGAAAGATCATGCAACGGTTTGATGAGACCGGAAATATAGAAGACACAAAAACTGATCGAGTCAAAACTCTTTTAAACTAGTTACGACTTAGAGTGAACATCTTAACAACTAGTTTAAACTAATAGTTAAGTTGTCCACCCTAGAGCAATTAGAATGTAAAAATAAAAAAAATAAAACAATAAAAAACAATACTAAATAATAAAGCGTATAAAACAGTAAAAACTACTTAATTAAATGTTCGAAATGACTACTGTTCTGTTCGACACAAATATTTAAAATATTTTCAAAAGATAGGCTAACATTTTTTAATGTATTACAATTAATATCATTAAATACACTTCGGATTCTTACTTTCATATTTTCTTTTGTAGTCGGAGGTATTTGAGAGATTAAATTTTTAACAAAGCCACAAAGAAAAAATTCCATTTTTGTCAAGTAAGGGGATCTAGGCGGCAACGCAATCGGTCCTCCCCTTCCTATCCAGCGTTCTTGAAATTCTTCAGTAAGACAAGCATGAATGTCTAAAGTCCGTTCTAAAGTTTTCCCTCAAAAACTAGAGATATAGATGTGCAGTAAGCCTTTCTTCAAAAAAATGCGGACAGATGACAAAATTTCCAACGATTCCACCCCAGACGTTAAAAGACCACCTATTTTGACTAGTTGTGCGAATATAGTGAGGATTTTCAGTAGCGTCGTAATGAAAATTAAGTCTATTGACATTTCCCATTTTGTAGAATGTTGCTTTGTCAGTAAATAACACAAAATCAGTAAATCTTGGTTCTCTCAGAATTTGTTGTTGTGCCCAGTGACAAAAATCTAGTCGCCTTTGATAATCATCCTTATAAAATTCTTAAAGTAGTTCAATGTAGTATGGGTGAAACTTGTTTTTTTTTTGAATTCGTAGAATAGTAGTTTTATTTACATCTGTTTTTCTCCCTAGTCAAAATAGGTGGCTCTTTACGTCAAATGTGCCTTTAATATCTTCGAAAAGTGGCCATAAATCTTGAACGACTTTGTAGACCCCACAAACCCTATATTAGGTAAATGGCCAAAAAGGGAAGCATCTGAAAATATAATATACAGGGCGTTCCATTTAAATTAATTGAGAAAACTTGCATCCAGGATTTTTATTTACTGTATACCGTTATTAAAGAATACTAAAGAAAAATACCGCAGTTGAAAGAAGACCACATTTGAAAGTTTTTACCATGATGACATCGAAAAGTGGCCATAAATCTTGAATGACTCTGTATAGTCCCCACAAACTCTATATTGACTTAAACGCTAAATTTTTCCATTTTATCACTATATCAAACTTGATTATTGTGCAATGGTTAAGGTAAATTGGTGCAGCAGTTTTTAGCAATAATTAGGGGAAATTGGATAAGTAGTTTTTTAGTAATTATCTTTTTATCTTTTAATGGGCCGCTATTTTATTCTGCCATACCTTTTCTTTGTCTTATGATACGCAGAAGTTTTTTATATAAAGAAACAGAAGTTCAATTCCACAATAACAATTTAAGTAGTAGACTAACTTTTAATCAATAATCCTGTATACACATGCTTACACAGGAACATCTACTACGGCTATTAATGTTGACTTTATAAAAAAATTATCAATAATTAACCAACAAAAGCTAAATTTTTTTGATATACTGCATTTTTATAGACGACATACCTTAAAACTCGCAAATATACTATTAAATTTTAATGCTTCTATTCCTTAGACCAGGTTTAAATTAACATGACGGGATTTTATTTGACTTTTACGGCCATAGACCACTTTACTGAACTATGGCCGGCTTACTAGAAGTACTACATTTAATACCGGTCTAAAACTTAAACTCCTTAAATGGATCCGAGTGTAAGTAAACAATCCATGTAAAGAACTTTTTGAAAGTTTTTTTACATTAAAAAAAACTATAAAAACATGCTTGTTGTGCCAGAAAAAACTATAAATTACCCATATTTAAAAGTTCAAATTTTGAAATTTTTTCATTTCATTTCGTCGACTGTTTACAGTTATGTTGACTATGATTATTTCTCAAGAAACAAATTTATTTTTTATTATCATTTATTATGTTCTCATCAGTCGTAAAGAACTTAATGACACAATTTACTTTTACCAATGCATTATCTTGGAAAGCAAATGATAAAATTAATAAAGCAGGATTATTAAATGTCTGCACAACATAATACAAACAACGAAGAGCACAACAGATATATTTTAATATTGGGATTACCTATAAATACAAATTGAGACAAATATTTCTCCAGCTAGGGGATGTCGCAAGAAGCTTTGGCGCAAAACTGAGTAAACGCAATATGAACTCGGATGTACGCAAATGTAAAAATTAAATTATTCTAAAAAATTCGTCGGCTCTCTTTTAGGAAGCGACTGCGGCAGTGTTGTCAATTTTCGGATGTCACAACTAATTACTAATCAAATAAATATAACATCTTTTTTAGTGGATGTGACAAAGTAGAATATCTAAAATTTCTAGTGTATAAAAAATATACAGAAATTGACGGATGTAAATGTATTTTTTTCTGTATAAAATTTTTATCGCACATGCGTTATGACATCCATTAACAATAGGTACCCCTGTACCCACCACGCCCCGATTAGCTCAAAAAACCGAAAAAACGCTGTGACATCCAAATTTGGATGTCGGAACGTCACATGATGTCACAACGAATGTAAAAATTTGACGGTTGGACGTCACAGCGATGGATATATATATATATATATATATATATATATATATATATATATATATAGATGTGTCGTCTTGTGCTGCAGGGAGGTCGTATCTAAAGCGATTTAGTTACACCATAGTACCTACAGATGGTGCCACTGGTTGCCTATTTCCCTCATCGACTTTCAAATTCGAATGACATGACATCTTGTTTGTTTCGGGGTTCGGACATTTCGGTTTTAATACTGATACTCCAAAGAAACTATCTGATGAGCCTTGCCAAGGCAGATATCACAGTAGCAGATGGCTCCTTGGCCCTTTCAGTCAAACGACGATCATGATTTCGCTCTTTTTAGAGCTCATCAGGTCGCCATGGACTAGCAAGCACAAATAAAATTACAGAAACAACTACTCCGCTGGCTAATATCACGACCGGCATTGAATTACCCTGTTAATTCCTGACTTTCGTTGGGAGAAATAATGTTAATATATTTTTGTTTCACGTCACACCAAAGATTCCGTGATCCCTGTCTGGAACATGTCCAGCAATGCCGCAAGTGCAATGATCTATTTCAGTCAAATGACGATCGCGATTTCCCTCTTTTTAGAGTTCATCAGGCCGTGATAGACCAGCAAGCCCCGTGTAGGGCTTGCTAGTTGCTATTCCATTTGTGAATTTGCATGGATCATGGTATCCTTATTGGAACGTTGGTGTGATGTGAAATAAAAATATAAACAAGTAGTCTTGCCATATGTAAAGGGCACAACAGACAGAATCGGCCGCTCAGATACAACCTTCAGCCCGGGTGGGGATATAAAAAGATGCTTCGCGGTCACAAACACTTCAGTCTCTATTCAGACGCGAGAAAGAAAGCTTCGAAAATGCCAAATGTGATTTTGGCGAAGCGAAACTTTTCAGAACGACAGTAGTGAACGGATGTACAACCGGATTTAAAACACTTCATATATATACATAAATATATATATATATATATATATATATATATATATATATATATATATATATATATAGAGCCATGCAAAAATATGTAATTTATTGTAGATCTTAGTACTTGTTGATTATAGGACATCATCTAAATAAATCGAGTTAAACTAGTCGCTATTGGCGACAACCCATCGGCTCGACGCGGTCGGTTAAATGCAGTATTTTCTTTGTAGTCGTACAAAAGTGTCGTATATCGCTAAAAAGAGGCGCCAAACAAACGACCACATAAAACGTTTACCCTTGCTGAAAAATGCAAGATATTGGATTGCATTGACAAAGGAGGAAGCATACGTAAGGGTTCTGATACATTTGGTGTTCTGAAATCCACTATTTTGGATATCAAGAAAAACAGAAATAAAATAAGGAGATTTTTGGCCAAATGATACCAAGCATCAGGTACGCAGACATGAAACTAAGAAAATAATGCCATTGTGTTGTAACTGACGTTGGTTTTATCTTTAATATTTACAATGTTTCTGATAATAATTTATCTTTTTCAGGGAAGATGAAGGTTATGAAGAAAGCAGAAAATCCTGAAGCTGAAATTGCTCTATATAACTGGTTTCTACAACAGCGCAATGCTCATGTGCCAGTTTCCTCAGGAATACTACAAGTTAAGGCAAAACATTTTCATGGACAAATCACTAGGAAATTTTTAAAGGTTAGTGGTGAATAACTTTATAGTGATGTAAGTGCTGTATCACCATTCCTAGAAAAATTTTGATGTCTAGTACAGGAGATGGGGTTAAGTAGACCAGGTTTATAATGCTGATGAATCAACCAGCCAGTGGTTTACAAGGCAACCACCAAAGGACACTTATTCATGGAACAGTTTAAAACATGCTTCATACCCAAAGTGAAAACATTTTTAACTGAAAATAATAGATTTCATGAGGCCTTGTTATTGGTAGACAACGCTCCCTCACATCCCCTTGAAAAAGAAATAAATTTCGGTCTTGACTTCAGAGTTTACCACCCAATTGTACTGCCATTTAACAACCCATGGATAAAAATTTAATGCAAAACATAAAAGTCGCGTACAGAAAACGGTTGCTAGATCATTTAATCTCCATGGAAGACGGAGATTTAACAAAAGTTTTATAGCAATGTAATTTAAAGATGCGCTTTGTAATTTAGATTTAGCCTGGAAAGGCACCTCTGAAAATTACAGGAGAAAAAGTTGGACAGCTCTGTGACCAAGCGAAAAAGGAAATACTAAAGCAGAGGAACTGGAAGAAGAAACCATTTTTCTCGCAGAACTTCGAAAACAGCTTTGCTGTTGAGCATTACAGATATCAATAATATTTCATTCATCCGTGCAGATTATAGCCCCAGAAAATAACTTAAGAGAGGAAGGAATTGTCAGTTGGCGGCAGGAGAAAAAGATTTTGTGTCTGGTTTGACTTATGAGGAACTTATCAACGAAGCATTGGAAATAAAAGAAATAAGTGACTTAAGTAAAACAGGATGAAAATGTTGTGTTGAAAATGAAGCATATCGATGCTGTAAAAGCATTATCATAATATATCCAGTGGGCCGAAGAAAACGATGTTCCTACGCAAGATATTTTGCTTTTTAAGGGAGTAAAACTCGATTAATTTTTTACAAAATCTTCGAATTAAATATTTATTTCACATTTGTTACTTTTTTATGTAGATATTGAATGTGTATTAAGGTACGTATTTACATAATTTGCGCATTTTGTTACATATTTTTCAAGTTTAGCCAAGAAGTGTTATTTTAAGTTATTTTATGCATACATATACATATATGTAGGTACAATAATTTGTTTTTTTTTTAATGCGCTTTATATAATGTTTGATGTTTTTTTTAAATAAATATGTGTTTAAATTTTGAGTTTGGATTGGAGACAATGACATGATAAAAAAACTCCAATAATCCACACACATTCCAGTGTGTAACTTGCAGAAAAATACTTTTCAAGGAAAAAAAATGTCATTTACTTCCATCATTGTACAGCAGTTTATGGCAAATTATCCCAAATACTAGAGCCATGTAACATATTTAAACCTAATAAATTTTTATCTAACCTAACCTAACCAATGAATATCTCACTATTAATATTTATTTTTATAGCTATCCTAAAATTAGATAAAGAGGTCCGTACATTCGTTAAACACATTAGAAGACCCTTAGTAATGAGATGTTATCACCGCTGAGTCCCTCACGATCCTTATCTTTTGTCCATCGTCAAAAGGGCGATAAAAATCAGTTTTAAAGTAATAAGATCTCCGAATTTTAAAAGCTTGAACTGGTTGATTTATTACATAATGCAGGTGCGCCGGGAGTTGTAGATGTAAAACTATTATTATTCACTTGCAGTTAAGCTTAGAGCATTTGCATGTAGTTATTTTGTTAGTGAAACTGTTGTTGATTAAATTGTTTTTTGACAAGTGGTTTTCAAAAGTAAGTTATTTAACTCGTGTTGCTATTTGTGGGTTTTGTTATTTGTGAGTTAACAAATTTCTTCGGAAAGCTGTAAGTAATTTTTTACTGCTTAATACTTGCTAGGTATTTTATTTGTACGAATAATATCCGTTCAAATAATTCTAAAACTCATTAATAATATAAAAAAATTTAAACCTACATATCTCTCTAGAAGTTTAACATTTTTCATAGATCAGAAGTTGATTCTAAAGAAATTTAATTATGTAAAACAAAATTAAGAATTTTTGAAGGCAGTAGAGGACGTAGGCGGCTTGAGCATCACGTTCTAAGCGAATGTATCATTAGTATTTATATTTATAATTGTATTCCGCAGATGCTTTATTGTGACAATATTATATGTTTTAAATATTCTTCAACGGAATACAAGACATCTCATAGCAGATTTTATATGATTTCCGAAACATTTTCTATCACAGTATCACAATTTTGTATCACAGAACACCTTTAGACACAAAGTTTAGCCATACTCAATCAAGTCTTAACTCATTAATTTATATATTTTTTTCTGTATTTCTTTTAAAATTTATGCAGTGTGGGTTATTAAAAGCAGAAAAATTTTCGAAAACTACTAACCTATAGACCATCATTTTACCTATTACAAAACAAGTTGTAGCTCATCTATAAATGTGATTCATATAGTTATATTTGACTGAGACCTAGAGACAATATTCACAGGTGAGCATTTTCTAGAAAATAAAAACATGCAAAAAATTTTATGATTATTTGACGAGAAGCTAAAATCTAGCTATTAAAAAGTTTGTAGCATGTGGAGAAAATCAAGAAAAGAATCTACTTAACACCACTATAGTTTAAATACTATTATTGAATCCACTGTATGAATAACATTTATAGATGAGCTACAACTTGTTTTGAAATAGGTAAAATGATTGCCTTTAGGTAAATATATTAGTTTTCGAATAATTTTCTACTTTTAATAATCCACGCTGCATACATTTTAAAAGAAATACAAAAAAATTATATAAATTAACGAGTAAAAACTTGATCGAGTATGGCTAAACTTTGTATCTGAAGGTGTTCTGTAATAAAAAATTGTCAATTTAGATACTGTGATGTAATGAAGAAAATGTTTTGGAAATCATAGAAAATCTGCTATGAGATTTCTTGTATTCCGTTGATTAATATTTAAAACATATAGTATTGTCACAATAAAGAATCTGCGGAAACCATTTATGAATATAAATACTAATGATACATTCGCTTAGAACATGGTGCTCAATCCGCCTACGTCCTCTACTAGTTCAAAACTTAAAATTCGAAAATTCTTAATTTTGTTTTACACAATTAAATTTGTTTAGAATCAATTTCTGATCTATGAAAACTGTTAAACACACTTTTTAAAATACTTTAAATCTGAAAATTCTGAATTTTTAGATTAAATCTTAACTTCATAACATGTGGTATGATTAAAATAATCTAAAATTCGACTTTTTTATGGGCTTTCTTAGCGACAACATTGGTTACAAGCAGGCTGAGACCAGTTTTACATGTACAACTGCCGGCGCACCTGCATTATGTAATAAATCAACTAGTTCAAGCTCTTTTCTCATTACTTTAAAACTGATTTTTATCGCCCTTTTGACGATTGACAAAAGATAAGGATCGTGGGGGCCTCAGCGGTGATAAGATCTCATCGGTAAGGGTGTTCTAATGTGTTGTAACAAATGTACGGACCTCTTTATCCAATTTTAGGGTACCTATAAAAATAAATGTTAATAGTGAAATATTAATTGGTTAGGTTAGGTTAGATGAATAATTACCTTCCTAACCACCTTCCTGAAAAAATGAGGAATCTCGCGACTATATTAATTCTTGCACAGCTTTTGCTGTGCTTGGTAAGGTAAATATTTTATCCCAATTAAGTTTTGCGTACAGAGAAAATATTGTTATGCATAATAATAAAGTGAAGAAAAATCGCCACATTTTAAAAAGAATAATAAGTTATTTAAACTTTATAGTGCTTAGGCTGGGCAATACCCTAAAAGAACACTTGCATAATGCAACCGTTTTTAAAGGGACATCTAAGAGTATTCAAAATGATATTCGATACAGCATGCTACAAGTGTGTATCCATGGATCAATCCATGAAAATTTTTGGGGATTTATAAGGGTTAAAAATAAAACAGCAACCGGGTTAAAAAGTTGCATTGAAAATGAAATTGACCCCCTAGTTTTAAAGACTCCTCAAAAATTAGTAGCTCAGACTTACGATGGTGCAAATGTTATGAGTGGTTCTAACAGAGGTGTTCAAGCTCAAATTAAACAAAAATATCCCAAAGCCCAATTTATACATTGTTATGCCGATCAATTAAATCTTATTATGCAGAAAGCATCACAAAATTCTAAAGTACGCGTGTTTTCTAATAACCTGTCAGCTGTCAGCCACACCAGTTTTTTTTCAAACTCATCGCATCGTTGTGATGTTTAGCAAGAACTCATAAATAAAAGTTTGCCAAGAGTGATGATCACTAGACGGAATTATAATATTCGAACAGTTAATTTTGTACACGAGAATCGGGAGAAACTTATAGAAATATTCGAAGAGATTGAAGGCTAATGTGAGAAAAATGAAGCTTCTGGTCTAAGAAAGACACTGGAAGATCCATAATTTATATTTTGGTTAAAACTTTTTCATAAAATTTTACTACAAGTTGACATACTTTATAATCAACTTCAGTCAAAAAATAAGGACAGCGTTCGTTGCAAAAAGACTTGCTAATTTCCGAGAAAAGTATGACTAACATTAGAAATGAAACTGTTTGTATTAAACACACTGTCAAATTAAATTTTCCAACAACTAAAAGAAGAAGGGCCGATGAGGATTTTGGAAGTATTATTGCCAAAGAAGTGTGTGATATAATTACAACTCAAATGAAGCAACGGTTCTGTTATCAGGGGATTTACAACTGATCTATTTAACGGAAAAATTTCCTGTGAGTGTTTTAAATGATGTAGTTTTATTTTATCCTATGTTGTGCAAATCAAGATTAAGAACTGAATTAGAAGTAATCCACTCGAGGAGAGATTTAAAAGAGATTGTTGGAGCAATGATCTTCTCGCATTTATTTTGGGAAATAACCTTGATGAAACATTTGTCGAAACACTAAAACTATTAAAAATTATTGTGACAACTCCAATGACCACGGCCGAAGCGGAACGTTCATTTTCGACTCTTAAACGCATAAAATCATTTTTGCGAAATACTATGCTGAATGATCGATTAAATGCTTTAGCTATGATGTCTAAATTTAGTGCACGGAATTAACAATTTTGAGGAAAAAATTAAGAAAAAATGTATTTCCATGAAGGACCGTAGAGCGGATTTCAATTTTAAAAATTGACGTTATATTTGTGTATAAATTTATTGCTTGGTTTATTGCTTTTGCCTCCTTAGACGGTAAGACAGTTACTATTCTTATTCCTGCCTTTTGAAGATCATTTTGGAGCAGATTTTAATTTTAAAAAGGTATGTTATATTTGTTTATACATTATGTTGGCTTTTTTTACGTTCTTAGACAGTACCTAATGAATTGACTTTAACTTGCATTATAAAACTATTCTTGTTCCTGCCCTTTTCAAGATTGAAGCTGATTTTAAGGTAGGTGAGCTAGTGAGTTCTCGTGAGCTTGTATTTATAATTTATAATCTTGATTTACATTATCGCAGTTATTATTATTTTTCGGAACTATAGTTTTTGTATAAGCTTTATTACCTCCAATATCTCGCTCGAAACATATAATGCGGTTCTTTTAATTTTTGAACACGTCAAGATAAAAATTTAAAAATTAAATCACTTTATTCGCAGACTACCTAATCAAATGTAATTCATTAATAAATTGCTTTAAAAACTAAAGTGGTAAATTGTCAACGCAATTTTCGGTACATGTTATTTGGTTTTGGAGTTTCAACAACAATTTAACTGAATCTTGCGCGTACAGAAAATAAATATAAATTGGCAGCAAACCAAATTTAAGTTTTCTAATAATTATAAAAACCTATAAAAAAGAAGTAAAAATAAAGAAATAAATATATTATAATTTCGCAAAATTAACCTAAATAACAATAGTAAACGAATACGTAACAAGACTTCAGATTTAAATACCTTTTCTTGTATTACAGTGGTTTCACTTACTTTTTTGGTTGAGCTAACTTCAAGAATTACTCTGCTATGCTTCTGTATTAAGGCTACCTTCTGAAGAAAATCTTTTTGTATTCTTTTTTTGGTTTTAAACTCCTTCTTAGCGTCTTGGATTGTATACTTCTTTTTAACAGGTAAACCATTTATTTCAGCTGCAATAAACATTTTTTAAGATTAATCCCATGGCAATTAATGCTACTTAAAACAAAAATGCCGCCCCCGCCAGAGGCTACCTGTACAGCCATATTACTTTTCTTGTACCTTTGATTTGGCTCTCTCCATACAAATGTTATACCATTAGTATTATATTATTAGAAAAGTAATTAGTATATAAGTATTTTGCCCAGCACTGATTACGGGTATGTATGTACAGTTCGATCAATTTATCCTGGCAACATTTTAACCTGTCCTATCTCCTTTAGTTTTAAAGTTAGCCACATGAACCAAAAAAAATTGTAAGGTTTTGTAACACGCTTGTTTTTAATAATTCAAAAAACAAAAGCCTATCCTTTTTACAAGACTTCAAAAAGTTGTATTTGTTCAAATGGGATACCCTGTTATAATTTGTGACGTAAAACCCAAAAATAGTTTTCTTCTTACGTCACGAATCTGCCAGTTTTAGGTTTGACCTGAGCGAATGACTTTTAAAAAAAAATTCAAATTCGTAAAAACACGGATTTTATTACTGGTACAACAGTAAATGGCTAAAGATTTATTTTGATTTGATTATTCTCACAAAGTATTTACAAATTTCAAAAATATGAAATCAGCGGTTTTTGTGGGAGCTTCTCGGCATTACAGGTTCCCATCATAAGGTGCTGTACTTGCTGTTCCCATAACTGGAAATTTCTTCTAACTTGATTTCTTCAATCTTGGCTTTCTTCTTTGTTTCTTGTTGCATTTTTTTGCTGTATAACTTGTATGCAAAAAATAATATTAGTAAAATAAAAATAAGTACTGTCCAGCCACTAATATTTTTAAAATGTATCAAACTATTTCCAATAGTCAATTTCTTGTTTTTCTATTTTTAACGCAGTTTTAATAACGCTTATTTCGTTTAGATTAACATTGTCTAATTTTAATGGTTTAAAATAAAGCATAATATTTGTAGATATTTTCAGGAGTAAACACGATCCATTTATTACTTTCGAGACCTTGGATTTTGATTTTTTCTATTTTATTGGGAACCAGGCGGCAATTGGATATATTTTTGACAGATAAATTCTCCAGGAATGGTTTCTTTACATTTTTTATTAAAAAAGATACGGTTCTGCTCATTGAATATTAAATATTGAGAATACGGTATTATAGTTTTAAAAGAGTTATTATGTAAAATAGGTAAAGGATATAAATGAAAATAATTATAGTTGTTATTGGGATTTCGATTATAAATATTATTTGATTTTCTTTGCTATAGCTTTTAATTTCCACTGTTCTCTCAAAAAATAGGATATTTTCCAATTTTGGTTCAAATGGTAATTTATTATTTATTAGGTGTTTGGAAATTTATTGAATTTCAATAAGTTCGTTAGCCTCAATTATATAATTGTGAAATATAATTAGTTTAGAGAAAGTTATTGCAATTTGTATCTTTTCTAAGATTTCGTAGATTATTTGAAATTCTGTTATTACTTGGGAAATTATCATTTCGGTAGAGAAGTAATAATGGGTTCCTATATCTCTTAGTTCCATTGTATATAAAATTTCTTCGATTCGTCTATTCGATTTTTAAATACGATTTGATTTTGTGTTAAGTGTTAAGGATACCGTTTGGAAAGTTTGTATTGATTTTTCAAGTAGTGAAATTTGATCTTTTATAAAAATTTTAATTTTTATTTGATTATTAGATAAGGTTTATCATATCTTTGGGCGTCGTTTTGGTCTAAATTACCAGTTATTGATTTGATTATTGATCCAAGACCGTCTATGAGACCTCTTTTTGTCTGTTATTAAATAAAGAATTTAATTGGCTTATTTGGGTTATGATTTTATTTCCATAAGATTGGACCAAGTTGTAAAGATTAATAAAACTGTTTTTATAACTGTTAGAAATATTAGTTTCCTTTCCAAATGCATTTTTAATACGTTCCTACTGATACTGAAGTGCATGATATTTACTTATTAGGTTAGAGATGTCAAAATTTGTATAAATGACCACGAGTGCTCGATTTTGGGCATTGCCAATTTTGTTAGGGAATAGCCCTGGGTTATCTTTCATGTTATGGAAAGTTTTCTGGGTCGCTGAAGGACCCGGTGAAGAGTCTGAAAATACAAGAAAGTTTTTTAATTTCGTGATACGTATTATTTCATTTTTATTAGGATTACTAGTATATTTTCACCTATCTAAATAAACAAAAAAAAACTAGTTGTAGGTATATCTTCCAAGTTTTTTTTGGCATCATGTCCAAAATGTTATGTACCAAACTTTGTTTTTAATGAAACACCATATCTTTATTCATTTATTGCTTGGGGTATTGTCAGGCAGAAGAAGGAAGACAATTTCAACACCTAATTAAATAATTTAGTTATTTTATAAACCCCCTGTAACTACGAAACTATCCTTTTAAGACCATATGTTTTTAAAACCGTCTTTTGTTGGAGATTGCAGATCTGAAATAAAATATAAGGACTTACATTTAAAGAAATCGCCGATGACGTCTTATTTACTACATGAGTCAACCTGTATAATAATAAAATATCGTCTCAAAAATGAGCAACTAAAAATTATTTGATTCAGTCATCAAACCATTCTTGTGGTGAAGCGCCTTAATTAGCGTTACTAGTGCTTTCTTAGTTTTCGAGGTATTCCATATCTCTTTTCAAGGTCCGCTTCCAAAGCTTTCACGACTAACTCGAATTTGTCGTCCGTTGATGCCTAAATTATTTTTGTTTATGGGTCTTTAATGTATTTTTTTATATCTCATTGTTAAGAGTAGATTTAGTTTGATGGCTGTTCCTACAATATAATATAATAATGACGAATACTAAAAAGAGTAAACCAAAAAGTATCTAAATCCACTTTGCTGAAATAAGAGTTCTCTAAGCTCGTCAGTGCTTTGGCAACCCATTAACAGATTGCTTTAAAGACTGCTTCAAAAAGCTGTTTGGAGTGTGGGTGCCGGTATGTCTGGAAAAAAAGACAACGTGATGCAGTGAGCAGCTGTACACAAATACTCGGATTCAGATGTTATCGATTTTAAGGGGGTATTCATTGGGCCGAAATTAACCCATTTTTAGCGCTCCGCTCTTTTCATTTAATTTGAAAAAAGTTAACTTATTGATGTGTATTAAGAAAACACTGAAAGATTACATTTTTTCTGTTTCTCGTGTAATACTTTTGCAAATTTTTCTTTTATATTCGATATCCACTCGAGTAAATGTTCCCAAAAATTAAGGAAGTTTACCAATTATTTTCTCTAAATCTAAAAACCATTACAACACAGTCATACTCTGTTTATCTTTCAAAAGCTATAAACTGTTTATAGGTTTAATTGAAAATAGAAAAAACTCTATGGCGAATACCATACTTTTGTGACAGCATTTAACGGAAATATTAAAAGTCTACAACCACGTGCGTGTTTCTTCTTCTTCTTCATTCCTGTTTATTCTGTTACATAACAGGACTTATTGGCTTTGCTACAAGGCAGTCGCCAGATTGCTCTCCGTCCGGGGCTCAGAGTCGTTAAATCGGCGACACTCGAAGTCGACCCTGCACCTTACTCCAGTTTGGAGACGTTATCGGTAGAATATCCGGATGGCGAGCTCTAAGCTCCCGAATACCCCGAATCTTTCAAATACTTTTTAATATTTCCTCTTTAAATTTTTGAAATGCATCTTGGCTTCCACTAGGTACCCCTTGAGAGTACTACTGATATCACGAGATGAACCTTTCTTTCAAGCTATCCCCTTACCCCTCCCACTTCCGCCACGTAGCGGCCATTACGCTAATATTATATGTAGAACTGCGGCAGACGAACGGGATAGAATGGAGGAACAACTAGGCCTCACACGTTCACAGCGTCTGCTCCCTTTCTAGCGGGGTCGTTAGTTTCCACACTGAGCGGTTGAGTCTCTCGTTTCCCCCCGAAATAAAGCAGCAAAACCGAACACGTGGAACCACTTATGTTAATAACACAGAGATCTGCATTCGACGAGACGAACCGGAAGACTGACGTGCGTGTTTAATATTTCTAGTATCGAGGTAGGGGCGAACTGGGACAGCACCGGTGTCTACAGTCTAATCGTAGCTATGTGGAACATCCGCTTATTTAAAAATAGGTTTTGTAAGGGAAATGAGAATTGAATCTAATTTACTGGTGATAATTCAATTGTACTTAAGAAATGTTTAAAGATATATTTAGCCCCTATATATTACCAAGCTTTTATTAGCTTCACTTATCATATTAATTTGCCTGGTTCAAATATTTTAATGTATTTTTCACCGTCATTGACTTTATGAATTCACTTCAAATTTGGCAAAGGAAGTGAGAATTGAATCTAATCTACTGGTGAGAATTCAAGTGTACTTAAGAAATGTTAGCCCCTATATATTACCAAGCTTTTATTAACGTCACTTGTCGTATTTATTTGCCTGGTTCAAATCTTTTAATGTATTTTTCACCGTCTTTGACTTTACGAATTCACTTCAAATTTGGCATTCGTTTACAATTCGCGTGACAATATAATTTGACGCTATCGAATATAAAGCATTTAAGATGGCGTCACCCAATAGAAAACGAATTTTATTTGTGGAGATTTCACTGAGAATCGGTACCTGGCGGTATTGAAGAGTGCAAATTTACCAGAAAGTTTCAATTCAAAATTTCAAATGACGGAGTAAAAATGTAAAAATGACCGAGACAACATTGCGCACGAATTTTGTCATTTGTGGGAGATTTTAAGAGTGCATATTTTGAACTTTTAGACAACATTTAAAAATTTTAAATAGCAATGCCAACATGGCTGCATTTTGTCATTTATATAGACTTGACCTAAAACCGGTATCTGGGGGATATTTAAGAATACAGATTATGAATTTTTAGTTTTTGTTTCAAAGTCCAAAATAGCGGCCCTCACATGGCGGGCGAACTTTGTCATCTACGTAAGTTCAACCCAAATTCGGTATCTGAAAGTTTTTAAGAATAAAGTTATAAACTTTTAATGATCATTTAAAAATCTAAAACGGAGACCTCAACATCGCGGATGAATGTTGTCCTTTGTGTAGATTTGACTAAAAATTGGTATCTGGGGGTATTTGAGAATATAAATTATAATTTTTTTATTCAAAATGACTGAAAACGGGTACCTTTGGTTAAAAGCAAATTATGAATTTTTAGTTAACCTTTAAAAATTTAAATAAACGAATTTATTATGTGACAAACAGAAATTAACAATTAGTTCTTCGTTTTTTTTTTAAATTATATATTAAAAATTATATCCTGATAATGCTTAAATCAATTTTAATAAAATTAGAAACAAATATAGCTTACTTATGTAAATGTCTGTAAGTCATTATGGTAGGCAACTGATATATTAAAGGGGATATACAATAAAAATTATCATATTTTGGGACACTTTATCGACATGAACGAATTTGAATATTTTATTAAAATACAGAATTTTAAAAATTGGATTTTTTACCAAATCGCGTAGACCGGTTGAAAGAAATTATAGATAATTTGTATAGTTAGACATACCCATTAAAAAGAAACTATATCGTAGAAGTGAAAATTTAAAAATTAAAGCGATTGACGAACATTGTGTTTATAACAATGCCTTCTAACATCCTAACACCTCATTCCGAAATTCAATGCAATACCTAAAAGCTTTTCCGAGATGTTAAATAACAATGATTTACAAACATATTACTAGAATTAGAAAAGTTTTATTTTAATTGTTTATTGTCAAAAATAATTGGTTCAAGACATATTCGGGGAATGGCAATAAGAGATCCTGACTATATTACTGATGTTCAGTTAAGAAATAAAAAATGTATAAAAACATCTGTTGTACTAAATTACTAATCCATTGTTAAGAAGAAATACAATGTCTCTTCTATTTTAACAAGCGAATATCCCTGGCCAGATAAATGCAAACTCTGCCTTTGCCGATTTTGAGTCTAAAGCGGTATACTTTTTTATAAACACTGTATTTATTGTCGACAATAATTTTTTTTTATTATTGTTAAGTATTAAAAGCAAAATAACTGCGGTTTTTGCGCTAAATAGATTATTGTATTAATTAGGTCTGAGCCTAAGTGGATTTGTAATAAAGCAACCAACACTTGTGTGTAAAGCCAGTATTACGAAACAAAATGGTCGTTCAATGAAATGTTTAAAAATTCAGTACCAAAAAACTACTCATTAAATCGCCTTGAAAATTTACGTACAAATGAAGTGTGAAACAAGAATAAACTAGTAACTAGTACGAGCCGTATATGGCAAAACATTATGCTAGTATTTGGCCTAATAAAATGTTTAAATGTTCGGTAAAATTATATTTCCTTAAATTGTTGTTGCTTTTTGATTGTCTGTATTTTATTATTATAATTTAACTCGTCTTCGTTGGGAGTCGAACCCAGGATATCTGACATTCTAAGAAAACGCTCTGACCACTAAGCCACGAACACCATGAGCTTAATACCAACTATAACAATTTAACTTGTTCAATTTTATGTTATTTTATTTACAGTTTTGCAGTCTTCGGCGTCTATAAACCGAAGAGTTTGTTAAAGGAACTTAATCATGATTATTAAACAATAAGAGCTATGTACCTATCATCCGTACGTGGACGTATAGCAATTTCAACAAGGACTCCGAAGCAGATTAATTTGTTATTGCTTTTTGATTGTCTCTATTTTATTATCATAATTTCCCAAAATTATTTAATTAACATTTCAGACAAATCAAAATTGAAAAAGTAAACTCGCCTTAGTTACGAATCGAACCAAGTAGCCTGCAGTACCGTAAATTCCACATATAAAACTGATCAGGTAAAGTGTCGGAGTTGTTGTTGAGCAAATGGTCTTCGTGGCTCAGTGGACAGAGCGTTTGCCTAGAATGCGAGAAGTTGTGGGTTCTAGTCCCAGCGAAGACGAGTTTACTTTAATTTTAATTTGTCTGAAATAATTTTAGAAAACTGTTATATTTCAAGCAATACAGCTTTTTATGGTCGAAAATCATAAGTTATGTAATTTATTTTTTATCTAAGTAAATTTATGAAAATTTAATAATTTAATAATAATTTTGTATGTTATTACCAAATAATTATATACGATTATAAACCTGTACGAGGAAAGTTCTGGATAAAGGCGAATTTACCGATTTTTTTTTGGATATAGTGTTCTACTGGTCAAGATAAGTAAAATGTATTTTTATGACTATTCAAGGTTTTTAGAAAAAAAAAGATAAATTAAAATTTTTAAATTAGACTTCACATATAATAATAATATAAAGTAAATTTGACGTCTGGTATCATTTTTCTTAAAGAAACTTACAATTTTAGGAGTTGCGTTCCTATAGAGTTGTTTTACTCCGCAAGGTCACATATTGTGAAGGAAAAAAATTTTTTATAAACAAAAAATTCATTTGACTACTTTCGCCGTTTTCTAAACATATATTTGCCGGTTTAGAACTAAAAAAGTGTTTGACGGGCTATTTCGCAACTTTCTAAATGGGCAAAAAGATAAGTGCTTCTGAAATATAATTTTTGTTTTCATTTTCAGGTGAATCATCCTCCTATGGCTACCCTATATAGCTGCTTTAAAGGCTACCCTGCATAGTGAAAAAATATTTTATATATATATAAAATTAAAATTACCGGCTTTACCCAGAACTTTCGTTGTAACGAATTCGCCCACACAAAAATATTCCAGTTTATAAATACACATTTTATAAATATTAATACCTGTCACTTTTGCAGGTAAAGAGAAAACGTCATTAAGAGGAAAGTTCTGTTTAAAAGACTTTACCTATTTTTGCACTCAAGTGCCAAGAACTTACCCTATAATTAAACTCTCGTATTACAATTTATACAATATCTACAAAGTTGTTGCTAAATAAGTATTTCTATATTTAAACAGTGTTAGCTGTGAGTGGTGGAAATCATTACGAGGGATGTTCCGGATTAAGGCCAATTTACCGATTTGTTTTAATTTACTTTTCTTCATATTCATTTTGTGTATATTTTCTACCGTTTTTGCTACCTTTTTATAGTGTTGTTGTCAAATCGAAAGTCCCCGATCTCTTGAACAGTAATATTACGCATGTCACGTTTTATTTATATATCTAATAATAATTTAGATTGAAAAAATATATATTTTACGTACATACTTACATACATAGATACTTATATACTTACATACAAACATTCATGTGGTGGTGGTATTAAAGTGGGTATGGTACCCACTTTAATAAAACCAGTGCTTCCATTCCAGTATCCCATTTTTAAAATTTTATTTAATTAATTTTGATATGTATTATTTTTCTCCATAAAAAGGTTAAAGACCTTCTCCTAGGAAATGGAATTTTACCGACTTTTTAAATATTTAATTAGGCTGCCTTTTTGTTTTGCCCTATATGAGACTAGTTCATCTTTGTTTCACATTTGATTTTTGTATAACATTTCAATTTAATTAGATACTATAAGAATAACATAGATAAAAGCTCGTATACAAAGAGTTTTTAGTTTTTTGAAACTGATATTTTTAATGTTTAGTTAGGCCGCCATTTTGCTCCCCCGTATTTGATTTTTACCAAAATATTACCATGCCATCCACATAATAATATGACCCTTAATTTTTGACCAAAATTTGAAGTTAATCGGATGAGTTTTTTTTTAGGTATGCCTGGGACAGACTGAGAAAACTGTTACGAGGAAAGTAAAAAAGTATTTCTCCTATTTTCGAAATATGATGTATTTTTTAAACATATATAATAAAAAAAGTCAAGTATCTACGACAATGACTTCCACATTTTTTCGGTGTCAAAACATTAACATTAAACTATTCCTGTTTCAAATTTTTTTTATACCCCTTAAAATATCGAAGAACGAGGCCCATGACACCCAACGTAATCCTAGCGAGATTCTCACCTATAATATTTTTAGTGCATATTTGAAACGATTTATTTTGACCGGTCTCACGTTACCGTTCGCGCAAATTTTGTTTACATAACTACACACATCCATAAAAACATCTTTTTTTTGTAAAAATATTTCATATTTTAGATACTCTAGAATCTCAAAAAAATACAATTTATATTCTTATTTATATTCCCATATATTAATACTTATTATATTTCCCATACAGTTAATATAATATGAGCTGTTATATTAAATAAAATTTAAATTGATTTAATACAACACAATATTTGATCTCATTGTAATTTTAGCAAAATCATCTCCAATATTTTTTTCTCTAGGGCACAATAAGCCGAAATAATTTAAATTAGAGTCGCCTACTCCTAAAAAGAGATCTAAATGCAGCTGTAACGAAAAATTCAATACAACATTCCAACTTTGACGCGCAATGTATCAAAATATTAGAAGAATTTAATTTAAGTCAAGCAGTCCGCAACCCGCTAAGGGCGTTAAACGCGACCAAGATGCATACAATATTTTATGTCCGACGCGAAACTGAAGAAAAAATTATAGAGAAAATACTATCGGGTGCAAGTTGTGAGGATTCCATATCTACATGTCATTAGGGTACCAAACCAAGCAACCAGTCTCCCTCTTGTCATCGGGGTGCAAGTGGCGAGGCTTCCACGTCTTTATATGACAGCACAAATGAAAATCAGTAACAGGGGAGCGAAAATCGCCTAATGTTGCCAGAAAAAACGCATCCACCTATCAGTATCGTTAATTGCTCCAACTGTATTTTTAATTTTAAGTTTGAATAATGTTCACCTTACTTGTATGTGTTAGTTTTCATAATAAAAATTGTAAAAACCAAAATCTGCTTTTTTCTTATCAATGCTATGAAAAGAAATACAAAAAAAACATACTTACGTATACGAAACTGCATTATTTATATTAGTCCGCGAGCTTTAAAGTAGCCCTCGGGCGTTAAAATGTTACTTTTTAGCTCTCAAATACAGACATTAAAGTGCACTTGTGTGTTTGATACGTGTAAATAATAGTGAAATCATTGAGCCCATAAATTCATTAAAAAACAATTTTGCACCTGGTACCGATGGCTTACTTACTGTTTTTTTGCTTAAGAAATATCATTCTTTTTTCTCCTTGAACCTCCAACTAACCTAACCTAATTTTCATTTCTGGACTATACCTTCTCCTTTTGAATTGGCTATTATATCTCCTATTCATAAGGCGTGTGATCCGACAAATATATGCAGCTTTAGACCTATTAGTGTTATAAGTAACTTAGCTAACACTTTTGAAAATTGTCTTAAAAAGAGATTAGAAAAATGTTTGAATGACAACCATATTCTTTCTTCTAACCAATATGGTTTTTCACATAGTATGAGCTCATAAAAACCATTACCGTGCATCTTGACAACAATAAAAAAATCTTTGGCAGTATTTCTGGATCCTGCGAAGGCTTTTGACACCACGCCATATATTCTACTCGATGTCTTGAATATCTATGGGGCGCGTGGCATAGTGTAGGTTGCCTTTGCGGGTTATCTCGACAACAGAAAACAAATGAAGATTAATAATGTGTTCAGTGATGCTTTGTCTGTTCAGATAGGGATACTGCAAGGAACAGTGTTGAGTCCCTTGTTTAATCTGTATACTACGTCTTTAAGAATCAACAATCGCTACAGAAAATATCAGTAATCTAGACTTAGCTTTGTATTACGTCTGCAACGATTGATTACTGTGATCTCTTGTTCCCTATGCTTGCACGTGAATAAATTACGGCTCTCTTTGTCTGACTAAAAGTATCGACCGACCCCGATATGCGGCTGCCGCTAAACACAATATAATTCCTTTTATTCGAAGCCTCTAGGCAGGATCGGCATTGTTGTCTAGTACAAATCTTCCATTATGACAATTTTGTTGTTTTTTATATATAGATTGAATAAATATCTGAATTGTAAAAATCAGGTTAAATAGAATATAAGCTGAAGGACACTTTAAGTGGAACATGCAAATTTTTAATCAAAATATAAAATTGAAAATTTTCAAAACTAATTAGAATAGATATTTAATGGCCAATTTCGAAATATGTTTGCCATACATGTATTATAATACCTAGTAAACAGGGTTGAGGCTTAAAAAAATATTTAAAATTGAGCCTGAAAAATACTTAATGGATTGATTTCCAATTGTGTGCTATAGCTAATTGTGGCATAGGGGTCAACTAGTAAAATTGTGGTACTAATTCAAGATGGCCGAACAAAATGGCGGCCAAATAAAATGTTTGTAATCGTGAAAAAAATCACCCTCTCAGGTTAGTCGGTCTGTCTATCAGTTCGCGGCATAGCTTAAAAACTATTTACCCTATTGACTTTTGGACCAAAAATGAAGGGTCATATGGGGATGACCTGGTAATATTTTGATAAAAATCCAATATAGCGGAACATTGTTAAAAAATGTCGTTAGGGTGTGTATTTGGGTGAGTATCCAGTCTTTTTTCAAATTGTCGACGTTTCGCAACTTTATTGTTGCATCCTCAGGACACATATATAGATTCTATATCCTGAATGAAACCCATATTATCATTCTTTACTTACTTCGTTGATCCGCAGATATTTCCCAGATATTAAGTTTCTAAATGGTTTTCGTTAACGATCTTCTTGTTGTTATGTTAGAGTGGTGTATTAGGGGGGATAGATCTGAAAAAATCTTGGAGGGAAATAAAAAAGAAAATTATTTGCCACTGAGGAGATGGACAGTATCAAATGGGAAGACTAAAAAAAGTTAACATCGAACGGAAGCTTTCACGACTTTGGTCAATTAAGAAATCATGGTTCTTGGGACTAGACCGTATCAAATTGGAATTTCTATCCTACGTTTCGCCTTCGATTGCACGAAACAT
This sequence comes from Kuschelorhynchus macadamiae, assembly GCA_030620095.1. Classification (NCBI taxonomy): domain Eukaryota; kingdom Metazoa; phylum Arthropoda; class Insecta; order Coleoptera; family Curculionidae; genus Kuschelorhynchus; species Kuschelorhynchus macadamiae. Next base: position 569,004 of record JAUTXW010004742.1, read on the forward strand.
CTTTAGCGATCTTTACTCTACGAAATCTGAATACTGACACCCATATTCACTAAACAGGTTTAAATTTAGACCACACAGAAAAAAAAAGCTTTCTAAAATTGAGTATTTCTTTTTTCTCGCATATTCAAATTTAATATTTTATTAATATGAATAAAAGCATTCCATTTGAATAAATGGTGAAACACAGTAGTTTTTTATAAAAATATATTAATCATATTTGTTTAAAAAACATGTTTATATTAAATATACGAATCACACGCTTTGAATAAGATATTTTCTCAGAACCCCGAAATGATAAATTCATAACGAAAGTTATATATATTTACATTAAACTAAATATGTTCAAGTAAAGTTATTAGTTATTTTTATTTTAAATAGATACAAATTTCTTTTTTTAAATATGTAAATATATCCGAATAAATATTAGGGCGGTATAGATTTTCAGACAGAAAAAAATTCTATTCAGTTTGAGAACATACATATATTGAAAGTAGAAAACAATTTACAGATCACCATTTAAAGCTTTCAAATACTCGAATAGAGAATTTGATAATTTATTTGAATAGCGTATTAATAAATTTACTCATATTGAGAATCAAATTATTTCAAATAAATCTACCAGCAAACGCGACAAAAAGTAGTAACTATATACGTAGCGACCGGCCGGCGGCGCGTAGGAATTGGCGAAAGCAGCCATTTTCTTCGTTCCTCGTTGGAGTCGTGTCGGTTCCATGTTCAATTTTCCAGCCTTCGAACGGCGTTAGCGGGGTTCGGTGTGTAAAGTAATGCGTAAATTAGAAGGTATTTAGATAATCCTTCAGTGGTTTCACGTATTTTAATTTTCTGTGTGTATCATGGAGGACATATTAAAGGAATAGAATATGCCATCATCCCAAAGTAGAGTAAGTAGAAAATGTAATGTAATATTTTAATGGTGGCGAGTCATAATATAGCTTAATGGATCTGGAATTTCTCTCTAAACGAAATTAGGTTTATCATACTACATGGAATGGTAATTCTTTTCTTTAATTGCTTTTGTTCATTATGTTGTTTATCCCTGCCTGCAAAATAGTTGAGGATGTGTACCTACTAAATTTTCTGCATAACCAAGACCTACGACTACGAGGCACGTCTTTAATTTGGGAAGCTAAAATTATGTATTGTATAGGGACCAATTGTATATTTAAGTATCTGGTTCGTAATAATATAATTTTTTTCAGAACATGGTTTCTAGGCGCACATTTTACACGTGAAGCAAGAAGTTTTCCCAACCTCATTTTTGTTTATTCATTCAACCCAGCTACCGAATCAAACCAAATGCAAACTTTAAATTTACTTAATGTTCCAAATATATTATTAGCATTAGTTTTATAATAATATACATAATATAATGTATGTATGATTATTTTCAAGTTTCAAATGAAAAACTATTTTAATTTTGACTCTTTCCTCAAGTTCCCCACATATTTACTTATTTAAAAAAGTGATTTTTATATTAATATGTTATTAAATTGTGCAATAAGCGTTATGTTAGTTTTACGTTGTAATGTTGTTTTCAAATGAATAACTATAGTTATTTACTTAACATTTTTTACAGGGTGTTAACTTAGACCAGATTCCATATAAAGTTCATGGGGTAGACAGGATTACTCAAAATATTCGTATTTAACATATAGTACTTGCCAAAACAGGGTCGCAGATGCTTTGTTCTCGATATAAAAACTGTTCTAAACATTATTCTCCCTTTATCTCGAAAACACACAATACAATTTTTTTTCTTAATTTGGAATGTATGTTTGAAAAAAACTAATTTGGTGCCATCCTGTTTTCCTCATGCATTTTATATGGGATTTGGACAACCTTTAACAACCTGTATCTTAAAAACTAGTCATAGGATTGGATTGTTCCCATAAGAACTTTTAACCAGGACATCGGGACCTACATTATATAATTTTTTTTTTAAATTAACTGAAGGCCATTTTCTATAAGAAACTTGCGGGGCCCTTTCTGAGATGACAGAACTAAAAACCAAAAATACATTCATAATACTCAAATCAAGTATAATTTACGAGTACTACAGATTTTTAACTACAAAATAGAAAACAAGAAGAATTTGAGTCGATATTCTGTAGTAACCATAACTTACAGAAAAAAAACTGCCTGTGACTAAGGCGTGTATTTTCAGGTTCTTTAATTGTACTGTCTTAGAAATTTCAGTTTGGTGCAGACTTTTTCGGTCAAGCCCACCGCCAGTATGCCAGCTAACGATAACTATGTTTATTAGCAATGGGAAATTAACTGTTGCGAAAAATATTAAGCTTTCTTATTATTGGTCACCAAAGTGACAGCTGTAGAGCCAGCTCCTCCTTTCTTTTCTTGTTTGAAGATATAATGTTCTGTTCATGTTTATATTATTATATATTTATTGCATGTACATTAAGCATGTAACCTTTACGTTGTACAGTTATTTGTCAAATTAATAACTATTTAATCTTTTTTAACACATCGCTCAAGTTCATCAATATATCTTGTGCACTAATTTAATGCTCTATATTTCAATCTAATAACTAAACGATGTAAATACATATTATATACAATTATTTACCAAAACATATACTTGTCTTCTGTTCCTAAGTTTAATGTTAGTTTTACATTGTAGTATTCAAATAAATAAATGTTTTTTTCTTCCATAAATAGTATTCATTTTCCAGTGCTATCCTTTTTATGAATAAAATTAATTTTGTTCTGTATAAAAGCATCATCAGTGTATGAAAAAGCAATGAAGTACAATACTTTAAAGAATTTGCACCTGTATTCCACAAAGTCGCCAGAAGCGTTGAATGTATGTTCTTAAAATAAAATAATACTCTCCATATATATTTTCATATTTTGTGATTTAACAAAACTTGTGTAGATTGTTTTGAAAGTTATGCAAATTCAATAATATTCAAGGCATTTTCACCGGTCATTTGCTTCCGCAACTCCCTGTATGCAGTGTCCGCCAAAAATTCCGCATCAAAATGGAAATTTATGTATTATTTTCTCAGAAAATTTTATGTCTGAAAAAAATTTGTGCTTGAAGAAAAACTAGTGTCAGCAGTACAAAACTTTAGGTCAGATATACAGGGCGTTCGAAAAATACGAAAAAGCGGGTTTCAAAAACGAAATATTCAAAAAATAGATTTTTTTTGACATCAGTTTCAAAGACCAGAAAAAATAGTAAGTAAAAATTTAAAGTTTTTTTCATACTAGTTATAGTTAAGGAGATATTTAGATTGAAATGTCGAAAAATGATTTTTTTTAGGTTTTTGAACTTAAATATCTCCTTAACTACAATTTGAAAAAAAAATAATTTTTTTTTGAAATACGCTTTTTTGTAGTTTTCGACCATCCTGTATATCTAGCCTAAAGTTTAATATTTTCAAAACGATTTTTTCCTTGAAGCACCAACTTTTATCTAGAATAAAATTTTCTGAGAAATGAACAATAAAAATGTCCTATTTGATGTGGACTTTTTTGCGGACACTATATAAAAATTCTGTTTAGGTTAGACTTTATTTAACACAAGGAAATTGTAGACAATAAAAATTTTGGAGCATGGATGAAATTATTAAAAATTGGGTGGAATAAGTATTTGGCCCAAGTGACGCTCTTGTTACTTACAAAAGAAAACAATTCTTTACGTAAATCTTGCTCATTTTTAAATTATTAAAACTTGCATATATGAGTACTTCTATGAAAATATACAGAATGTCGCAACTTTCATGGAGCCACGGTCATATCTAGAAAAGTAAAGGGCGATATTTTTAAAATTTTGATAGATTTTTATGTCAAAGCATTAAGAAAGTGTGACAGTTGTCTTAAGGGAAGTAACGATCTGCTCGAATTTTACAAATATCACCTTTGTAGTTTTTTTGATATGACCGACGGTGGCTCCATGAAAGTTGCAACACACAGTGTATTTAAAATTAGAATTCATTTACTCAAATGGAAATATTCAGATACATTTTTTAAATAAACTAAGATCGAAAAGTAATTAAACGGAATAATGTGTTACTTCATTGGGAGTTGATTATTACTCAAATGAAGACTATTACTTATTACATTCAATATTTTACCAATTCATTGAAAGTATCTTATCAGATTAAAATAAAATAAGAAACGCTCCATTCGAACCATGATGAAATCTGACCGAATAGATGATTTAGTCAAATGAAAAATAAGCTGTATTAGATTGAGAAAAACCGGGTATCAATTTGAAGGACGTATATGCTTTAACCGAGAGTAAGTTATTGATGCTTTGAGAATATCGAAAGTTCAAAACAACCGCCTATTTTACTATAAACTAGCATTAGAAGGTATTAATATAATTTAATAATATTCTCAATGGGAATTATCACAAAATTATAACCGAATATCGTCGTCTTATTTTTATAATAAGTGTTCTTGCACTGAACACTTCGAAATTTACTAATAATAATTTGATTTATTTTTTTGAAGAATTTATCTTCTTGCGGATATAGAAAGTTGTAGGTTAAAGATGACATTTTTAACAATTTGACAAATAATTTTTCTAAATGTCACAATTACAAAATGGCAGTGACATAAGCGAAACATAACTGGGGAACTAAGAGTTTTCAGTACCATGGTAACTAGACCTGGGGTTAACTTAACGAATGATAACTCATTCGGGTGTCGCTCGGGCATTATATTCGGATTTTCCGATCTTGATTCGAAAAAGACCAACCTACTACGAAAAGCCGCCATTTTCTGTATCTGTCAGTTCACATTCGTGATAATAGTTATTTAATTTTAAATTTGGAATATAAAATACTTTTCGATACCTGTTACTTGAGTGCTATACTATAATATATAGTATATATAATCGACAGATGCCAAAATATTCAAGAAAATTATGAAAGCATGGAACATCCAAAGCAGCAGAAAAGTTACGAAACTCGTAAAAGGTCCAACAAATTAAACAAGGTAAGCTAATCTGCTTAAAAAGTATGTAAACTTATTGCGAAACCTATATATTTTATTCATAAATAATTATCAATCCAAATTCACTGAATTATTTCCTGATTTGGCTCATTAACTCATTTTATAGTAAGGAAATATGATGAAAAAAATTAACCCTGTGCTCGTATTTTACTACTGTTGAATTAACCTTTTATAGGAATGTCTAACAAAGTTATGAAAATAATCTTTAAATATTGTGTAAGCTATTTATTTGTAAATGATCTGGTTAACACCTTTAATTCTATTAGATATTTTATTTTGTTAAGAAAAAGCATGTTTGTACCTCCGAATTCAATGCCATCACGGTACAAAGTATGCAACCAGGCAAACACATATGTTTTAAAGATCCGGTGATACGGCTTGGCAGTACAAAATTTATTTTTTCCTCTCGCTAGAACATCCTTATTATTTTTACAACAGGTACTTGCGTTACGTTTTGTAAACTATTAAAATATAATTCACTAATGGGTTGTATAATTGTTTTAGACAATATGTATGAAGGTGAGGGCCTTTTTTTTGTAACATATATTGTAGGTACATAATTTATAATTCTATGAATATGTATTTTTTTTAATGAAACGAGAAATTATGGACAGTTTAGTAAAAGTGCAGTACTGTGTATAATATGCCATACTATCTTATTTTTTGGGTATCGATTATTCCAAATATCCAATACTAAATATCGAATATTTTATCAAACTTGCACATCACTATAACCTAACGTAACTCCTGCTTAAAATTTGTGTTTATTTTTGTTTTAGTTCTCAATAAATAAAGCGAAAATGTAAATTCTTCACACAAAAGAAATAGAAGAATTGTATATTTAAAAACTGCAAAGTTGGACATTAATTGCAGTAGTATACTAGTACTTAATACAAGGAAGAACATTTTCTATTTATGAAAATACTGAAAAGCAATAAGACCAATTCCTGATTCAATATATAATTATAATGAATGATATCTAAGTGTAACTTTTTCAGGTAGGCATTAAATTATTTATTTCTAAGCAAATGCTACTTGCTAAAAATTATATTTCTGTCTATGTTATACATACTGATAAATACATTTTCTATGTTGAGAAGCAAGATCAATTAATCTTAGTTTTTATCATTAGAAGTACTACAAGAGAAATAATTGGTATCATGTTGCACAGTATATTTTTACTTATGCCAGCAATATTTTTAGTTACAGCTTTTGCGACACTGAAATGAAGGGAATGATGCCTAGTAGATGTTATAGTATTTTCATCTACCTTTCACATGCTTGGACAATAAAAGGAAGAACCATTGAACAGCAGTAGCTGAAGTCCCATTACAACCTGCTTGATAATTGTGAAAGATATTGAACTTTGTAAGTATTATTTCTGATTTCTTTATGTTATGTGTTGTGGCATGGTCTAATGGACCCTATAAGAATTCTCTCTGTTTTGCCAAGGATACAGTGATGCCAAAATGTATGTAGTGTGATTTCTAGTTTTTGCAATTTTGTATGTATAGTTTTTAATTAATATTTTGCTCAACTTGTTTTAGAATTTCATACCTCAATATTATATTTTAAGAAATAACTATTTTATTGGCTTAATAACTTCATTATGTTCACTACTTTAATGAAATGTTTTTGTTTATTTGTAAATAGGTTCTGCTTCAAATACAGGACAAATATGTTAAAAATTAGACAGAGAGAGCCATTTATATATGAGATAAAGCCAATGGCACAGCTATAGAACTGTTAAAAAATGCTACCTATAATTTATATCTACTTTGAGATAGGAATTACATCCATAGATATATGGTACCTATACCTTATTAGGTTTGCATGATAACACTCTGTTGTATGTAAAATTCTTCGGTAAAATTTGATATATCTAATTTTAAAATTGAAAAATGTGCAACTTACTTAATATAAATTACCCCTTGTGATAATTAATTAAGGTAGAGCTATCAGGTAGTATGTGTCATGTTATAAGTGTAATGATAATTTTAAAAATCATGCTAAACAGGGCCGATGAAAAAGGCAGAATTAGAATTGGGAGGTGGTAACTGAAAAGGACAACTTAGAACCTTTATGGAAAACATGCTTCAGTGAAATTCACTAATTGTTTTATAGTAGTTTATATAATGCTTGAGATCTTGCACAGCAAATATCAGGGAAATGTTAAAATGAAACTAACCGTTTTAAAAATATACACCTCTGAACTTTTATTATTTTATTTATTTTATTAGGACTCAAATAGATAAAAATATATATCCGTCAAGCCAGCTCCTTGTAGCTAGCAATAAGGAGCCAGCAACGACATTTTACAGCGGGCCAGATAAGCCTTTGACATAATATAAATATACAAGAATGATAGTTCCAGGATGTTTCCAAGGGCAAAAATATCTTCTTTATGTTAATCTAATAGCAACTAAACTTTGCAAACTCTTTCGATTGGGGGTGGCAAACATCAATGAGGTAGTAAAAAAATCATATATTTCTAAAAATGCAATATCTCTTCTATCTACCTCAAATTATACAAAATTTTGCAGACAGATGGAGTAATATACACATAATACATGGTCTCTTCCTAGGCGGGGTGGCAAACGACAGGGGCGGAGTCAAAAATTAATGTATTTTTACAATTGCAAGGTCTTTCTTAGCTTAACTTGAAATTAAAGGAAATTCTGCAAGCTGATGGAGTAACATGCTCTTAATATATGGTCTTTTCGTAGGTGGGGTGGCAAATGACAGGGGCAGAGTAAAAAATGTATGTATTTCTAAAAACACAATGCATTTCTTACCTTAGCTTGAAATTAAACGAGATTCTGCAGGCAGATATAGTAATATATCCTTAATATATGGTCTTTTTCTAAGTGGGGCCGCAAACGACAGTGGCGAAGTAAAAAAATAATTTTTTATTAAAAATCCAATATTTCTTCTATCATTACCTCAAATTTGACGAAATTTTGCAGACAGATGAAGTAATATACACTTAATATATGGTCCTTTCCAATGTGGGGTGGCAAACGACAGGTTCTATCCTGGAACTATCTGGTATATTTATATTATGGCAAAGGTTTATTTGGTCCGCTGTAAAATTTTGTTGCTGGCTCCTTGTTGCTAGCTACAAGGAGCTGGCTTGACGGATATATACAATATTAGTTTTAGACTCATGCTAACAAGATTTAATTGGAATGAGTTTTGGCTCTTTCGGGTTGGATAAAATATATTTTTCTAGATAATAATCTTAAGTATATTTGATAGTATGATAAATAAATCGACCAAAAATTTAATTATTATTCAAAGTCAAAATATGCTTTATTGTCTAAAGTAAAAAGTACTCAATGACAAAGCTATAAAAATAAATATGTTAACAATCAAAATAATAAATAAATGAATGAGCAAGAAAGAATTTGAGACAAGTATGATTAAATCACTGCAAAAAAGCCCAAAGTCAAATTCCTCAATAAAAGAACATAATTATACAACATTAGTATAAAATTGCACAAAATATAAAAAAAAACTAAAAAAAGAAAAAAAAATATATCACATCACATTGCAACAATGATTATCAGTCATAATATATAACAACATAATACACAAGATTAAAATTCAATAAACAGATTCATCCATACTATATCCTGTCCAACAAGTAAAAAAAAAAGAAACTAAAATAACATACTTAATACACTTAACATATGCAAGTCCTAAAGTATAATTATTAGTACAAAATATACACATATCATAAGAAGCATTAATTAAAATTCTTAGACAGAAATTCTTCAACACTATAAAAAGCCTCCGAGATCATTAGATTCTTAACCCTAATTCTAAACAATCTGTAATTACTGATGCTTCGAATACTGACTGGGAGGTTATTAAACATCTTTTTCGAGGTATAAAAAATAGAATTTTTAGTTAAGGTATAGGTAGACCAATATTGAAAGAGCTGCGGGTGCCCACCAAAGACACGGTATGATTTCTGTCCAAATACTTTTTGTGCATCAGGCACACTGACTCCAATATAAACAGACCTGCTAAAGTCAGAATTTTTTTTTATTTAAATACAGGCCTACATGAATCACGAGGTTTCATGCAGTACAAGTATCTTATATTCATCAAAATATGATTTTTCTTAAACAAATATACTTTTCATTTTGTACACTTTAATCAGTTAACCTTGGCTAGTAATTTGCTATTTTCAGTTTCAATGAATTTTTTAATTTGTACAGTATGTCCGAAAATCATACAAATCAGCTTCAAGTTTTTTTTTTAATAGGTCACTCCATTTATTATGATATATTTAGGTTTAATGATTAATTGTATACATTTTTTTTTAAATAGGTGTAGAACTACAACATATAAAAAATTTAGCGAATTTCACTGAAAATAGTTTCTCATAAGGTATCTTATGGTATGGCGCTTTAAGGTATCCCCCTCCCAATTCCTATAAGCTTTGTTCAGCATGATTTTTAAAATATCATTACAACTAGAATAATACTACATAATTAAACAAGTAATTGCTTTTTGAGGATTGAACTTAAATGTTTATCAAAAAATTGAAATATATTTTAGCCTTCTAACTTCACAAAATTTTTCTTTATGTTTAGGTTCACATAACTGTTTATTATTTTTTTTATTTAGAGCAATGCATTTGGAAAACATAAATTTAAAATTTTTCTGTCCTTTAGGATATTTAATTGTCTGTTTGCTCATGCAATAAATAATAATGCAAGAGTACAATATTATTTCAGTCAACTAAGGGGACAACTAAGTTTATTATGGCTTTAAAGTCTATCGATTTTTGAAGTAGTACTTTGTGACCTTTTAAGCAAAATAATAGTAAATGATAATAAAAATAACAATAGTGAAGTTTAAATAACAATAGTGAAGTTTGTGTTAATAAAACTTTGTTTTTCAACAGAGATAATTTTTATACTTTGCATGTGATTCTTAGAAAAGTAGTTTTTCTTATATTACATTTTGTGTTTCTATTTTTAGGTATTTCAAGCTGAGTCAAGTCCTTTGATCCCTTGTAAAAAAAAATGGCACCACCTTACATATCATCAGAAATCAGCAGCATTGGAAACTATATTTCAGCTTGTAATTACTTGAACAATAAATTATTTTAAATCATATTTTTTTTTATTTAGAAAATAAATAACTTTTTTAAGAGCTTTACAAAACTAATACATAAACTACAATTTTTGACTTACTTATAAGACAATCGAAATGAATAACTATTTCATTTATATCTTGAAAGATTTGTGACTACACTTAAACCTAGAAAATTACTTAATTTTAGGCATTTTGAGTAGATATACTGAGAGACAGTGGCTTATAAAGGGGGAGGGGACACTTTTATTTAAGCTAAAATGATAGAAATAATATATAGTAATGATCTTTTCTTATAAATTGAAGAGTAAAACCCCTAGAGCCAGTTTATAAAATTAAGTAATATTTTTTTGTATCATATTATTTACGCTAGATTGGGGTAAACAACAAGAAGTGAAGACTTTTTTCTTTATTTTGGTTGTTGAAAATTTGTATCGTCTAAAAATCCCCCCAGAAGCAATTCCTACATATGCCACTGCTGAGAGATGTATAGAGTTGGAGATTAATTATCTCTCTGCTAAGTTAAATTTTATTTATAAATCATTAAGCATATTTCCAAAAGTTGAGAGATGAAAGTGGAACTATTATTATCAACTGTTTCTCTTAGTACCCATGGACCTATGGAAAATTTCCATATTTATTTGTAAGTCCAAAATAATTATTCTAGACATGTCTAGAATTTAATGCGGTAATTTCAATATTTTTATTGTAATCAAAAGAATTAGAAAAAAAAATAACATTTCTGTTTATCAATTGTATATATTTTTTTCAGTATCTTTTAACATATACTGAGCCTGACAAAATATCTATCTTTTTAATTGAAGGCTCTGTATATTTTTTACACATAAGAAAAACTAGAAGATACATTTCCAAAAAACTGCATTTTGGATTTTCTAAAATATCTATGATGCAGGCATGTAGCCAGGGGGGGTTCTGGGGGTCTGGACCTCCCCTTAAAACTTTGAAAATATGTTGGTATAGGCATGTTTTTTACTAATTTTCCTGAGATTTGACCTTTTTGACCTCCCGAAATGAATTTCTGCTCTGGACCCCCAAACTGAATTTCTGGCTACGTGCCTGGGTACTGATTTATATAGTTCTTAAAACTGAAATTCATACTTATCTATAAATGGTCATATTATTTCAGGACAAACAAATTCCAAATATATCAGTTACAAGTAAGTAGAGTACTTTACTCTTTTTCCAGGGCACTGGCTAATTGCTATAATTAAAAAAATCTTACAAAAACTGGTCTAAAAGCAGGTGGTACTTATTAGAAAACCTACATTTAAATATTTTAAACTTAATTAATAGTTTAGTATTATTCTTAAATTTATTTTTATACTTAATGATAGTTTTATAAGGAGGTAACAAAATTTGCTAGATATTTTAATAATTTTTATTTTAAAACAGAATAAGACCTACTTGAAACTGAAATTCTAAACAGATACCTATATCTCTCTCTCTCTCTCTCTCTCTATATATAAATATATATATATATATATATATATATATATATATATATATATATATATATATATATATATATATATATATATATATATATATATATATATATATATATATATATATATTTATCCTAATTTTTCTTGGTTTGAGGTCAATACATTAACAACAAAATTAGTACATATTTTTAAACATATATTTCGTTTCTAAGGTGACGTTTCGACCATAGTTTTGGTCTTTTTCAAACCTAAAATTTGTTTAGCACTATTTTTTTAAGTTTATAAAGTATTAAAAATTTAGGACTTACCATAGAATATATAGAAGAAATATATGTTTAAAAATATGTACTAATTTTGTTGTTAATGTATTGACCTCAAACCAAGAAAAATTAGGATAAATATATATTGGAAAAAAGGTCAAAGAACACAAAGCAAAAAAAAAATATATATATATATATATATATATATATATATATATATATATATATAGATAACAAACGAAGCCTCAGAAAACGCCCCCAGTGTTGGGACTGCACTTGGGGGAAGACCAGCCCAGCCCCTAGCAGCAGAGCGTGAAGCGAGTGGCACCTCTCTGCGAAATGAAACCACAAGGCCTGGCAACCCTACTCAAGACACCCAGGATCATAGCTTGGACCCACCAACAGAAGATCGGCGACGATCTTCTCCCGGAAGTCCCGCTAACATCCGAAGAAGGGGGAGGCAGCATTGGACACGAGAGATGAACATTAATCTCATGAATGCTTACTTCCAAGTCACTGAGGGGGAGATTAAAAGGAACCGATACAGAGCCCAGTTACTGGAACGATGGAGGGAAGCTTATCCCGCGTCGACACATACAGCACAACATTTAGCCGCCCAGATCAGCAACATTAAATCACGAAAACTACTATCGCAGGATGAACTGGAAGTGATGAAGTTGAATGCTTGTCAGGGACCCGAATAGAATGAGACCAGTGATAATCCGCAGATCACTTCAGGCCGGCCACAACCCTACTCAGGCAGTAATTGGCAGCCTGCAACAGAACGCAGCGCGCCCGACTCGGGAGATACAAAGACAGGGGCACGCTGAAATAAGAGCAATGTTTCAGGAGCTAGACCAACAATACGCAGGAGTTGAAATGGATGCGAGACCAGCAATACCCAGGCTTAAGCTAACCACGGCCACGAGAAAAACAGTGGCAGCCACTAATTTTGCACTGGCATTTTGCATTTGAGGCATCGGAAGATCTAGAAACTCTTTGCCACAAAATCTATAGTGCGGCAGTTGTAGTCACCGCGATACACTGTAAGCCACCATGGGAGAAAAGACTAGAAACCAAGATAACAAATTTCCGAAAGGAAATAGGAGTCTTGGACAATTACTTAAAAAATCCAGAACACAGCCGAAAGGTGGGCAGAAAAACGAGGCTATACGCAAAAAGGGCCAACATAAAACTTAATGAGCCAAGTTTCAGGGACAAACTAAGAGTGCATAACGAGCAGCTAAAACAAAAAATTACGGCACTGGGGACCAGGATGAAAAGGTATCATAAAAGAACACTCAGGTACAAACAGAACCAACTTTTCGTCAGCAACCAAAGACTGTTCTACCGCAACTTAGAAACTGAGAAGAAAGAACGAAATAACGATGTTCCACCCGAAGCCGACATGATTGACTTCTGGGAACGCATCTGGTCGCAGGAAGTGGAGCACGACTCAGAGGCCCACTGGATAGAAGCCAAGAAAGAAGACAACCGGCATACACCCCAAATGCAGCAGGTCCATGTCAATGAACAAGACATATCAGAGACCCTGAAAAGGCTAAAAAGCTGGACCTCGCCGGGCACAGATGGTATACACACTTTTTGGTGGAAGATGTTTACAGAAGCACATTCTATACTGGCATAGCTGATACAAGAGGCCATTATAGATCCAACAAAAGTACCTGGATACTTCACTCTAGGAGTTACACACATGCTGCCAAAAAAAGGTAATCTAATGAATCCCAAAAACTATAGGCCGATCACCTGCCTACCACCTGCATACAAGATAATTACCTCCATATTGGGGTCAAAAATAAATGCACACATCAAGAGCAACAATATCCTTGCCTGGGAACAGAACGGTTGTAAAAGAAGGGCCAGAGGTTGCCAGAAGCTTTTAATAATTGACAACGTCACCACTAAACAGGCAAAAAAGAGACTCAAGAACTTATCAATGGCCTGGATTGACTATCAAAAAGCATTCGACTCGGTGCCGCACTCTTGGCTGCTAGAGATCCTACATATTTATAAAATAGATGCGCATGTGACGGGACTCCTGCGACACCTTATGACTACTTGGCGCACGGCACTATCTGTCAAGGGAGAGACATCCTACCGCACTAGAGAAATCACCATCAGGAGAGGGATATTTCAGGGCGATAGCTTAAGCCCAGCTTGGTTTTGCCTTGCGCTGAATCCCCTTAGTAGAATGCTCAACCGGAGTTCATATGGATATTTACTAGACGATCAGGCCAAACTCACACACCTCTTTTACATGGATGACCTCAAGCTTTACTCTAGAGGACCACAACAACTAATAGGTGAGTTGGACATAGTCAAAAACTTCAGTTCTGACATCCGAATGAATTTTGGGCTTGAAAAATGTGCAACAACTCATATCAAACGAGGAAAATTGGTAGGAGAGGGCAGTGTCACTCTTGTTGATGGAACAGAGATTCAAAACCTGGGAGCGGATAATACTTACCGGTAGCAATCGTTTGAAATAAGGCAAAAAGAAAACAAAGATGTAGCAGAAAAAGAATTTATGCGACGCATTTCAAAAATTCTTAAAACAGAGCTAAATGCCAAAAATAAGATAACAGCCATAAACGCTTGGGCAATACCTTCGCTTACTTACACTGCTGGAATCCTTAAATGGTCTAAAACAGATCTCCAACGATTAGACCGCCAAGTGCGAACACTCTTCACCAAGCGTGATATGCTCCACCTCAACTCGGCAACAGAGAGGCTGTACTTACCCAGAAGAGAGGGGGGGGCGCGGATTAGCGAGCATAGAAACCGTCACTCTGAAGGAGAAAAATAAATTGACAAGGTACTTCCTGACAAATAACTCACCATTCCACCGGCGGATCGTGGTCTGGGATAGAGAATACACCACGCTCGATCTTGCAAACCTCGAAGAACCTGAAAGGGAAGAAAGCCAACAGGAGAATCTAAGAGCTAGTTGGCGAAGTAAAGCTCTTCACGGAAGATTCTATTCAAGCCTGCACCGACCAGAAGTGGATAAAACCAAATCCAATACTTACCTTACTTCGGGATATCTTTTCCCAGAAACGGAAGGGGCTCTACTGGCTATACAAGATCAAGTTGTTCCAACCAGAAATTACGCACGGTTCATCATGAAGCAGCAAGTGGACAACACAAAATGCAGAGTATGTAACGCGGCCGAGGAAACTGTGCAACACCTGTCAGGGGGATGCACACCACTAGCCTCCACTGGTATCTAGAGAGGCATAACAACATGGGAAAAGTTGTTCATCAATTACTTGGCCTCAAGTGGAGAATCTTAATGGATTTTGTAGAACACCACAGATACATACCACGACCTATAACCGAGAATGACCAAGCAAAAATTTACTGGGACATTCCCATAATAACTGACAGGACAGTGGAACACAACCGGCCGGACGTAGTAATGTGGAACAAAGCGGACAAAACTGCGGTAATCATAGACTTTGCTGTGCCTCTGGATCACAACATGTCGCAAACATACACGACAAAAGTAAATAATTATACAGCCCTTGCGATAGAAATGAAACTCATGTGGGATCTCGATAGCGTCAAAATTATGCCTTTAATAATTAGCACTAATGGGCTCGTACACGTCAATACCATCAGACACCTGGAAGAACTCGACCTACCCGACACAGCCATCCTGTGGATGCAAAAAGCAACAATATTGGGTACGGTTGCAATAATCAGGCAAATAATCTTCCCGCACTGACAACTGTGAGTGTCCTTGGCTGAGACCCGGACACCCACAGAAACAAAAACCTCCACAATTGTGTGAAATCCAAAAAAAAAAAGAAAAAAAAAAAAATATATATATATATATATAGAAAGAGAGAGATGATTGCCCGGATGAATACTTAAAAAAGAGGGAAAAATAAATTATGGTCATGTCTGCATATATATATTCATTACTTACCAATTCAGTAGATAAATATAAATAACATGTCATAGATATGAAAATACAGTTAAAATGTAAAACATAATTTAAGTCAAAATAGATAAAACAAATTTTTGGCTAATACTAAGAAGTAGATTACATGAAATCAAACCCACTAAAATTTTCACCATTTCTCACTGCACTCACTTGTAAACATTTAAATTTAGAATCTCCAATTATTTGTGCTTCTTCTGGATTACAGAAACAGTAGGTATTAGGTACAATAATTATTCGATCACCAACTGTGGCCAACTCGTACTAGCAAGGCAGCTTTATCTTATCTTTTAAAAGTGTTCAAGTGTAGTATAATACAAGTATTGTGGTTTTTCAGACAGACCTAAAAGCTGCAGCTGCTTTATTCTTCATCACCTTTTCCTTATTTCCAGAATAATAAAATATGTGTTTGTTAATAAACAGAAACTAGTAAACTTTCTTCGTGTTTTGTATGTTTTCTTCTTCTTCATTCCTGTTTATCCTGTTACATAACAGGACTTATTGGCTTTGCTATAAGGCAGTCACCAGATTGCTCTCCGTCCGGGGCTCAGAGTCGTTAAATCGGCGACCCTCGAAGTCGACCCTGCACCTTATTCCAGTTTGGAGACGTTATCGCTAGAATATCCTGAAGGCGAGCTCTAAGCTCCCGAATACCCCGAATATTTCAAATACTTTTTAATATTTCCTCTTTAAATTTTTGAAATGCATCTTGGCTTCCTCTAGGTGCCCCTTGAGAGTACTACTGATATCACGAGATGACCCTTTCTTTCAAGCTATCCCCTTACCCCTCCCACTCCCGCCACGTAGCGGCCATTACGCTAATATTCTATGTAGAACTGCGGCAGACGAACGGGATAGAATGCAGGAACAACTAGACCTCACACGTTCACAGCGTCTGCTCCCTTTCTAGCGGGGTCGTTAGTTTCCACACTGAGCGGTTCAGTCTCCCGTTTCCCCCCGAAATAAAGCAGCAAAACCGAACACGTGGAACCACTTATGTTAAGAACACGGAGGTCTACATTCGACGAGATGAACCGAAAGACTGGTTTTGTATGCTTTTATTCAACGTCAACAAAATAATTTAAGGTTAAGAGTAATTGTCAAATTGGGTGCAAAACATGGCTTACTTGATGTCAAAATATGCATGTAATTTTCCATTTAAGAAATGATTGTTACTTCTAAACACCTATCTATAACGTTAACTTAACTATTGTTATCTCCAAAATCGCACCTCTGGTCTAACTCTTAAACCTTTTTAGTGAATAAGGGTATGAATGTTCAGATTACGTGTAGTAAAGGTCCCTTAAGATGCATCATGCAATCGAAGGCGAAACGTCGGAAAGTAATTCTATTTTGATACGGTTTAATCCCAAGAACCATGATTTCTTAAAGAAAAAAAAGATGTTTATATTTAAATTTTTTTATCCATGTACTAATTTTCAGCCCTCTAGTAAAATGTCAAGTTTTTTGAGTTCTTCGATTTTTTATTGGTAACAAAATTGATGTGCACTAAAAACTAATTAAGGGTTATTTTTAATGCATCTCTATCATCACTATAGGTAACTTGATTTACTTATGTGTTTACTCAATAAATAATGCAAATAAAGTAAGTTTTTAACAAAATTGTTAAAATAAGATAACTTTACATGAATTTTGATCTGACAAATTTGTATTTGCGCATTTTATTTATTCGTAGAAAAACTGTAGTTCCAAAATGTTTTTGGTCCTACATAAAAATACAAAAGAATGATAATAACATGCCAGATGAGATGTACTATGGCAATGTTTCTTTTAGGGGTATTAAAGACATGGTTTTTCTGTATTTTTCAGTGGTTTTCTCTTCGGCGGAACTATTGCCGACAGACCCTTGTCATGCTGAAGATTATTTTTGTAAGTTGCCTATCACCGAGCATGACTTCTTATAAGCAGTGAATAAACTGAAGCGGAATAGGTTCATAGGGCTTGATGGGGTGCCTGGATATGACATCAAGGGCTGTAGAGACATCTTGCTGAAGCTACTATCTCATATTTTTAATATTAGTCTACGAACTGCAACATATCCCAGCACTTGGAAGACGGGTAAAGTAATACCAACCGTCAAGAGTGGTTCGAAAAAACAACTGGCTAATTACATGCCACTTGTAAAGTATATGAGATAGTTATATTCAATAGGTTTTATTATGAGGTGAAGCATTGTATATCTACCCGTCAGCATGGCTTTTTACCAAAGAAAATAAAACATAGTGTGGCCATCAAGTCGTTAAGACAAAGGAATACCTTGATATCTTTACTTGATTGATATCTGTGTGATAGGAAACAATATGTTGAAATAAAGGGTGCAAATGTACAGTGAATGTCTGGAGTTCCTCAAGGCTCAAATTTGGGTCCGTTCTTATTCGTAATTTCGATTAATGGTTTGTGTCAAGTTGTTAAGAATTCTAAAGCATTATTATCCGTGGACACTTTTAAGATTTTTTCAGAGATTCTAAATGATGATGATTGTAATGGATTGCAAGTTGACTTTGATAATGTGTGTGTTTGGTGTAATAAAAATGGTTTTAAATTAAATGTAAAAAAGTGCAAAAATGACATTTTCATTGAAAAAGAATGTTATAAATGCTGAATACAAGATCAATAATGATGTATTACAACCTTGTAATAAGCAAAAAGATTTGGGTGTTTATTTAGATTACACACTTAATTTTACTGAACATAGTGATAAAAATCAATGAGGCACACAAGATAATGAGTTTTATTGTCAGGTCCACAAAGTGCTTTGATGTAAATGTATGCCTTAAAATCTTTGATAACCTTGTATTGCCTAAACTCGACTACAGTTGCATAATATGGTCCCCTCAATATCAAATCTGGATTAAGTCCATTGAAATGATACAAGGAATTTTCTTAAATACTTATTTTATAAAAGATATGGCTATTACCCTCCTCAAAGGTATAGTCACAATCAATTATTGTCGCTGTTTAATAGGTTGTCACTTGAAATCGAAGAATAAAAATATGTTTGGTACACTTGTACAAACTGTTGAAAGATCAAGTAGATAATACTGATATATTATTGACTTTCTCAGTACGAAATGTCTACAGAATGTGTGATTTGTTCAATAGATTTGCAAGTGATATGAGGTCAGTCAAGTTAGTCCCCCTCCCCATAACGAATTTTTATATGACAATTTTAAGATTCTTTGCACTCTTTTTCACCCTAAAATTTAAATGTTGCACCCCCTCTCCTGACTAAATACTGACTTGTTTTAGGGTGGAGCCATGTTGACTGCGCCCCCCCCCCCCCGGTTAACGTCAAATAATGTATATATAAAGCAATTAAAACATGATAAAATAAACGATTACAAACAACCACTTAATCAGTACCATTAACCATTAGTTAAAACTCTAACATAAACTAGTCCAGTCATGGATACATAGGATATACTGCGCACATTATTCAGTGAGTTTTGCACCGGTTCGCACCACAGATTTTAAGTTCTGCACCCCTTCTTTAGACACTATACAAATACGTAAAACTTGAAACCTAGTCTCTCCTTACGTGACAAATTTACATTTGCGACCTAGCATATTATTCGGTGAGTTTTGAACCACAAATTTTAAGTTTTGCACCCCTTCTTTAAGCTCTTTACAAATACCTAAAACTTGAAACCTAGCCTCTCCCACCACTTGACAAATTTACATTTGCGACCCAGCATATTATTCGGTTAGTTTTACACCACAAAATTTAAGTTTTGCACCCCTTCTATAAGCACCATACAGTTTGCACTCCCCCCTCCCCCAACTACTCGAGAAATTAAGATTTCCACAAACTTTTAACAGTTTTTTCTACAATCCCCAAAAACGACATCTATTTATGCAATTTGCGAACAGTGCCAATAATGTGGTTTACAGCTGTGAACGAAATTACATCATGCAAAAAACGTATTCAGAAATGAGAACACGATTTAATGAAGCGACAGGATCAGATACAAGTGTTAGGTAGCAGACAAAGGACTGCACTGGACCAACACAGAAGGGAAGGTTAGTAATGTAATTAAATACTACGTCTTTAATTTAGAATGAAAATTGCACAACGACGTTTTCAACGCTTTTATTTAACTTTACTTGCTTGTGTGTCTGTCTTTACCACTAGCTAGCTAGGGGGGGGGCAAAGGAGAAGCTGCTTCCCACCAGACTCGTTCCAAATTTTTGTATAGTACAATTTTGTATTAAAAATATATTTTATATAGTACAAACGGGGACGTCACTTTGAGCACACACACACACACACACACACACACACACACACACACACACACACACACACACACACACACACACACACACACACACACACACACACACACACACACACACACACACACACACACACACACACACACACACACACACACACACACACACACACACACACACACACACACGACACACACACACACACACACACACACACACGCACACACACACATACACGCACACACATACACGCACACACATACACGCACACACATACACGCACACACATACACGCACACACATACGCGCACACACACACTTTTACAAATTTTAGAAAAACGCTACCCTTATGCAGTGGTATAATTATTGCTTTTTTTAGGAGTTCTGGAAATTGGCCATTAGCAAAAGAATGGTTTATTGCGTCAGCTAAAGACATTTTTTTGTCTTTATCTTAACTGAGAGGTTATGACTCACTGAACAGTAAAACCTGTTAAACTCATCAGGTGGCTGTACTGTAAAAGTCTGTTTACTGATATTATTCTGTCTCAAATCATTAATAACAGACCAAGTTTCTCTCTGTCACTTTAGTAGATTCTCTTAGCAAATTTCACCACCCTTGTGTAAATTGCTCTATATTTAGAGTAGTTCGACACGAACAAACTCTCGAAAAAGAATTTTCTGACATAGTGAAGGGCTCGCATGTTCTTACCAGATACTCTTACAGCTTTGGTTAGCCAATGTTTCTTTGGTTTATTTTTTAACTTTACTATAGAAAAGGCTGTGTCAAAAGCCTTTGTTAAAGTAGAATGAAAGATTCTAAGTTGATTGTTCTGGTGTTTACTTACATTCCAGTTAATTTTTGTACTAGTTTCACAAAAAATATTAAAGTTTCTATTAGGATAAACTCTACCCTTTCTAACAATAGGCTTAGGCACTTTAGATTTAAATTTGAATTTGGTTAGCATAGCTTCGTGATCAGGACATCTGGCTATGACGATGAAATCGAACTTAAATACTTTAGCATAATGCAGTTCTTCCTCTTGTTTATTTTACTGTCCGCAGGACCAAAAGCCTAATGCTCTTATTTATATAATATGCTCTTATTTAAAAAGTATGTCAGTCATTTAAGTTCATATTGTAGATTATTGATACGCCGCCACTTAAAAGATAAACACAGGTCTTTCATACAACAAATGCCTATTATTTACTTTAATTGCATTTTTATATCATTCATTACAGTTTTTCGTTCTTTATAGAGTGAAATCAAATCTGGCACTAATTAATTCACAACAATCGATTACTTTTTTAGAAATATTTATAATCAACAGCAATTATTATTATTACTTACTGAGCCAAACGGTTATTGGTGGGTAAAATATTCCTTAATGCCAAGTCAAGTCACAAGAAAGGCCACACAAGTTTTTTGTGAAACTTCAGTAGTCCGTTGGGCATAACGACGCCATACCACTGGTACGAGTCTAAGACTGCTTAGGCAAAGATCTAGAGCTTATTTTATAGGCAAATTTCCCATCATTTTTCCTTTTCTTACCTCGCCAAAAAGCGTAGTTCCCTGCTCCATGACCATATTTAGAAATCGTCCCTTTGCCCATAATTTTTTTGGAGATCACCTCTGTTGGGTCTAGCCCGCTTCCCGT
This sequence comes from Kuschelorhynchus macadamiae, assembly GCA_030620095.1. Classification (NCBI taxonomy): domain Eukaryota; kingdom Metazoa; phylum Arthropoda; class Insecta; order Coleoptera; family Curculionidae; genus Kuschelorhynchus; species Kuschelorhynchus macadamiae. Next base: position 590,722 of record JAUTXW010004742.1, read on the forward strand.
ACATTAAGAGGTAAATGCGCAACATCCGACATATGGTGTCGCCCTCTCTGAGATCTTACTTAAAAAGAACTGCGGTGAAAGAAGTTACTTTTCGGACTTGGAAACTTTTTTAAGCATAATTTCAGAAATTCCCATGTATTCTGTATTATTATATTTTTTTTCTTACCTTAGAAATGACATTGAGTTGCAACTACATGGGCCGACCTTAAGATTTATGTGTATATTTTTATATTTATTTATCATAGAGTAGGCGCAACTGTTGGAGGTTAGTGTTGTCTATTAAGGTGCTCTGTCGATTTTTAATGATTTTGTCAAAATTTGGCGCATTTAATTACGATAAAGTGATGTAAAAGGTGTATACATTTGCATTTCATAACTTAAAGCATATTAAAATACCCCTTCTATTCGTGAAAACGGTATAAACCGAACGTTTTCATATGTGAATTTCTAGATATGTGCTACATCATCGCAAAGTCGTCTTCAGACGGTGCCGGATGAATGTGGAAAGTGGAAAGTGCAAAGTTAAAATTAGAAGAACTGAGACCCAACATCGCTGCTCAGGGGCATGCCAAAAGATTTTTCACTTCCATTGTGCAGGCATCAGGCCTGAAGATAATGGTGTCCTAAAAGTAAAGGGAATGAAGTGTTTCTGGGAAAATTGTGAGTTAAAACTGGATATCTTAATGCATATGAGCAATGAAATTGATACTTTTAAAAAAATTGTACAACAATAGTTGGACGGGTTCAAATCACTATTGCATTCTCGGAATAGCCTTGCATCGAATGTACGGAGCCGGATAAATAAAAACAAAAGCTATGCTGAAGCTGCATGCGAAGTTCTGGTAGTTAAGCCTAAGAATGCTCAAGATAGCGCTAAAACTAAAGAAGCACTCAAAAAAACGTTGAATCCCACAGAGCTTCAAGGCGTACTTATAAAGTGTAAACTAAGGCGGAACTACAAAAAATAAAAAGTTCTGTGGATAAAAAATTAAAAGGAGAATACCTGGCAAATTTACCAGAACAAAGAAATCCTCACATTAAAATTTTGGACATTGAAGAAAACTTACAGAAAGAGGTAGTCGAAGAAGAACATGAAGGACGTTTATTCAGAATTTTGGCTGTGAGAAAAATGAAATCACGTTATATGTGCATTGCAGAATGTGACCCTACTACATTTAAATTAATTATGTCCAGTGAAGATCAAAGACCGTTTGATAATTTTTCTTACTGTAGAGTGTTTGAACATTTTTCAATGTTAAGGTGTTATAATTGTGGTGAGTACGATCATAAGGCTGAGGACTGTCAAAATGTAAGTACCTGTTTAATTTGTATGAATAACGGTCCAGTTGATACCAGTCATTCATTATTTGACTACAGGTGTCCCGTTTTCATCAGAAAACCTGAATATCAGAAAAGGAAAATAAAAAACTCTGAATAGCAATCAAAGTGGATAAAATCAGCTCAAAAAATAAACTTTATCAATCAAAATTTGCAGTGTATAAAAAATAAAGTTGAAGTTATAAATGTTATGGTTGATAAGGAAGACTGTGATATTGCTTGTTTTACGGAAACCTGGCTCACTAAGCATGAATGTAATTTTAACTTAGGAAGTGCCTTTTCGAGAAGCAACCAACAAAATGGGGATGTGCCATTTTCTAAGATCAAAGACTAAATCTAAATCTTTCTAAATATGCTAGGGAACTTGTCTTTGAGGTCTGCGGAATTGATGTATTACTTACTAATAAAAAATTTGAATTGTACTCTATATACAGATCGCCAACATCAAATATTGATGACTTTTTGCAAATATTTGATACTTTTCTTGCTGATGTCTGTTCAAACCCAAATAATGAAATTATTTTCTGTGGTGACATCAATATTGATTGGCTGACATTGGACGGTGCAAGAGGCATGCTGTATGATATCATAACTTCTTACCATATATCGAATTTAGTCAATGAACCAACGAGAAAAACATTTCAGGCTGCCTCATGCATTGATTATGTGTACACGAATGTAGAGCTGATTCAGATCAGCTGTAGAGTCGTGCACAATGGCCTCTTGGATCATTCGGCACAGGTTTTCCAATTGTTATTAGATCGTGTAGAGAGTAAACATGGCGATGAATATTACAGGTGTTACGATACTAGCAATTTTCAGACGTTTTTGCAACATTTGCAAGGGGAAAATTTCGAAGAAATATATATTGAAGATGATGTCAACAAAGCATTTGACAATTTTGTTACGACTCTGAAGTTTTATATAGATGTTTCATTTCCTTTGCAGAAGGTAAGAAATAAGAGAACCAACTCCTAACCATGGATGACCTTGGGTATAAAAAATCATCTCAAACTCTGAAGAAGTTATATTGGAAACAAATAAATTCTGGCACTACCCTTGATAAAACAATATACAAAAGATATAAAAAAATACAAAAAAACTATTCGTGCAGCCAAAAGATTATATTATGATAATATCTACTTAAATTCAGATAACAAAAATAAAGCTGTCTGGAATATTATCAATATGAATGTTCAAAATAACAAAAAAAGGTATACAGTTCGTGAACTAGAAACAGAGTCTGTGCCAGTGAAGGGTGATAGAGACATTGCAGACTACTTTAATAATTATTTCGCTAACTTACCTAATGAAACAAGAAAGCTTTTAACTCAAACTAACCTGACGGCTCAAGTAGTTAACAAAAATTACTTCACAATGTATTTTGATAATGTAACTGAAAGAGAAATATTAATTTAATGTCATTTTGAGCCTCAAAAATACTGCTTCGGCGGGTGTTGATAATATAACCTCAAAAATGATAAAACAAGGCCATGAGTTTCTGACAAGGCCAATTACTTTCTTGATTAACTTATCAATAAGTCAGGCGGTATTTCCAGAGGTATTAAAAACTGCCAGGGTTGTACCGTTACATAAGAAAGGGGATACTAAAGACGTGTCTAATTATAGGCCTGTGTCAGTACTGTCAACACTGGCAAAAGTGCTAGAAAGAGTAGTGTTTAATAAAATATCGATTTTTTTAAAGAAATATAGTATACTTACTAAATCGCAACATGGATTTCAAAAGGGTAAGTCTACCGAGTCTGGAGTGTTACAGTTCTTAGAGTCTCTATATGAACACTTAGATAATAAGGAAAAGTGCATTAGTGTTTTTATGGACTTAAATAAGGCTTTCGATCTAGTGGATCGTGAACTTTTGTTATTAAAGATTGAATACTATTTGAGGGGGTAGAGTTGGTCAATGGTTAAAGTCTTACCTTTACAACAGATTACAATTAGTAGATATAAACGGTTCAAAGTCTAGTGCACTCAAACTTGAGTGTGGTGTACCACAGGGGTCTGTTCTAGGACCGTTGCTTTTCTTACTCCTTGTAAATGACCTGCCAGAGATTGATGGCGAAAAGAACTTAACGATGTTTGCTGATGATAATAGTTATCTTGCAGTTGATAAAAGTCTATCATTGGTACAGCTCAAAACACAAAATATGGTTAATAAATTTGCAAGCTGGTTTAACTCTAATAAACTTTTCTTAAACACCAAACAAACTGTATTCATCAACTCTTCGCAATCATGTCACTAATCAGTCACTTTTAATAAGGGTTAATGGCTCTTCAATGCAACAGGTTACAACGATAAAATTTCTGGGAATACATATTGAAAATAGTTTAGGTTGGGAAACCCACATTAATAAATTATGTGCTAAGTTGGCACCCGTTGCATTCGCCATATTTAGATTGAAAAAAATATGTAGTGTGTTTTCCTTCCGTACTATTATGCGCAATTTTTTAGTCCTTCAAAATACGGCATATTATTTTGGGGAAACTCAAGACACATTATTAGGGTATTCCGCATACAAAAAAAAATTGTACGATCTATGGAAGGTGTAAGCAGATTAACATCGTGTAAACCTTTATTTAAAAAACTGGGACTGTTGACAGTTCCAGCAATATTCATACTTGAAGTTTTGCTATTTGTAAACAGAAACCTGGAAAAATTCACAAGAAATAATCATTTCCACTCATATTATACTAGGGCCAAAATAATTGTGTTCCTTCACACAATTTGTCAATTTACGAAAACAGTCCCAGTTATATGGGGATTTTAGTATATAATAAGTTGCCGAGCTATCTGAGAGCCATAAATAATATTAGGTTATTTAAAAAAGAAGTTATAGCATTTTTAAAAATTGAATGTTTTTAGTCAATTGAAGAGTATTTGTCTGCATAAAATAAGAATAATTAGTTTATAGGTAGTGTATAGACTTTTGACGTCATCTATACTATACTTACATGTTTTATGTATTTGGTCTACTTGATGAAATAAATCATTCATTCATTGAGTTATTCATATTAATTTTTAATTAATTTATTTAAGCATTATAGTGGTTTTCCGGGCCTCCTTTAGCATGTAATTTTCTCGACGAGACGCGGAGTAGTACAACAGCCATATACTGTGACCTCTCGAAGCCCTTCGAAAGTGTGCTGTATTTAGTGCTATTGGAAAAACTACCTTTTTATGAAATTTGAGACAAAGCAGCATCATCATGGAATTTGAGATAAAATTATCTGACAGATTGCAGGCAGGTTGTGGAGCAGGAGATAAGAGGTTGTCAGCCATGGACGTGATAACAGGAGTACATTGGGACTCAATACTGGGACCCTTTCTGTCCATACTTTATGTTAACCCATTAGTGCATAGTATCCGTTTTAACGGATGGCGCCATAATCCACGATGTTTCACGTTTGAGGTTATGTTTGGAATGTTTACATACAGGACAGTTATTTTCAACCCAAAACGTACCCTTTTAACCATAATTTAGTGACCTTTGTGCTTATTTGGTGTAGTTAGGCTATTATGGATCCGTCATTATATAATACCAACAGAGGAGGGTAAGTGTAGCTAATTTATTTTATATATTTTTGATCTATAAGTATGGTAGCTGCTACTGTTAGTAGAAAACACCTTAAAAACTATATGCCAACATAATGCAAGCCTTTATATTGAACGGTTTTTGAAATATTGAACACAATTGTTTACATCCGTTATAACGGATACTATGCAATACAGCAATTACAGGCCGGTTTTTATTTTATTTTCAGTTTGACCTTGCACCAGCTTCTCGAGTTGATAGAAGATCAGGAAGTCGATGACAACATTTCCAATGTTAATATATATGCAATTCTCCCCACAGATGGCGCTGAGACAGAAGAAGACAGTGATGGCAGTGACGATGAGCATGAAGGAAATTTAGACCATCTTGGTGGAAATATGTTGCGAACAACCTGTGAAATGAGTGGACATTTTGGAGAGGATAATGATTGCAATCCGGAAATAAATATTCCTCTAGCGACTTTCGAAAAATCCTCTATCAAATTTTGTAAAGCGAAGACGGCCCTTAGAGACAACATGGAAGAAAACCGCTATTCCTAATTACAAAGTAAACAAAACTTGTACGCCGAAGCCAACAAGCGATGAAGCCGCTCAGTGTAAAACACCAGTTGATTTTTTTCATTTATTTTTCACTAAAAACTTATTGAGTGAAATTGTTCAGCAATCAAATTTATATGCGCTGCAAAAGAATAAACCCCTAAATTTAACACTTGATGAAATGCATGTTGTACTGGGAGCATTTTTGCTATCAGGATATGGGAAATACCCGAATAAGCGCTTGTATTGGTCCCGAGAAAATGATGTTCCCACTATTTTGTCTGAAAGCATACGCCTAAATAGATTTGAACAAGTGCTAAGACATTTCCATTTGAATGACATTTATATAAACTACGTCCTATTATTAGCCAACTAAATAAATCATTTCAAATGCATGGTGGTTTAGAGGAAAATTTGTCAATAGATGAGAGCATGATCCCATACCATGGGAAACACTATGCTAAACAGTTTATAAAAGGGAAACCGGTCAGATTTGGCTTCAAAAATTGGGCTTTATGTCACAGCACGGGGTACATGGTTTCGTTTGATATATATGTTGGAAAAACCAATACTGCAAAAACATTTGGTATTGGAGGAGATGTAGTCGTTTCGCTTATGAAGTTAGCAGATATTCAACCCCATTCTGGCTATAAATTGTTTTTTGACAATTATTTCTCGTCGCTGAATTTATTCAAACATTTGTCTGATGAAGGTTTCTGTGCAACCGCCACCATTCAGGAAAACAGAATAATGAAGTGCCCTCTACAAAATTGCAAGCAAATGGCTAAATTACCAAGAGGATCGTATGATTTCCAGGCCACTACTGATGATGATCTTTTAGTTGTACGTTAGAAGGACAACAAGGTTTGCACTACTATAACAACGTTTAGCACCGCGGAGGAAAAAGCAGTATCAAGATGGTCAAGAGAAGAAAAAAAGAAAATAATGGTACCGCAACCCCATGTTTTTGCAGAATATAATAGAGGAATGGGAGGCGTCGACAAGATTGATCAGTTGATAGCATGCTATAGGACAAGAATGCGATTGCGCAAGTGGTGGTGGCCAATCTTCATATATTTATTTGACGCTTCGGTGGTCAACTCGTACCTCCTCATGAAAAAACTGCACCCTCAAGACGATTGTGTTGTGAGCCTATTAGCTTTTCGAAGATATTTGGCACTACATTTTTTGAAAACGTATGGGAAACCAGCATGTCGTGGTAAAATCATGCCAAATCCCCTCCAGGATGTAAGGTATGATGGTAGAAATCATCTTCCAGAATATTCAGCCACGGATAAAATATGTAGATTTTGTAAAAGCAAAGCAAAGTTTATTTGTATAAAGTGCCAGGTTGGACTTCATCCAAAAAATTGTTTTAAACAATATCACTCCCTGTAATGTCTTAGTGCATAGTATCCGTTATAACGGATGTGCTTCAAAATGTAAATTTTTTAAATACATTTTTTTTTTGAACATATATTTGTTTTATTTTGTGTCAATATACTCTGTTGAAATCAAAAAATCAGCTAAAGAAAGGGAAAAACAACTTCATGCACTAATGGGTTAATGAGTTGCCCCGATAAATAATAATATATATTACGTTGTAATGATGAACATTCCTCCGAAAGGAAAGAGTGATCCCATTCCATGGTATCACTCCGTCCAATAAAAAGACATTATGTTTTGTCCTTGTTAAAAGTTTAAGTTATAGTAGAGTTTTTGATGATGGATGTCACTAAAGTGACTTAAGAAAATTCTATTCGCGATTCATTAATTTCTCCACGAAAACCCACAAAATTATTGTAACCATTCTTACCGGTTATAATTGGCGCTCCAACTTGTGGCCGTGAGAAAGTATTCGCGAGTAAAAGGTCGGAAAAACTCAAGTTTTGTGAAGTATTGTGCCGTCGTCTTTTCAAGTTTTGTTCATCGTTAAAGCGATTCGCACCGATAAGTTGCTTCTAGAGACTTAGGACAACATCAATCGGGCTATTTTCGCAATCATTTTCAGCGATAATTTCAAAAGTGACTAGGTACTTTGTAAAAAACTACGTTTTTGTGAATAATTCGCACCGAAATATTGCTTCTACGGGCGTAGAACAAATATTTGGACTCTTTTGCAATTATTTTCATCGTTTGACTCAACCAAAAGATCAGGTACTCTGTTAATTTGACTGATTAATTTACTAATCATTGTTTTCCATTTTTTCAATAATTCCAAACGTCAACATTCCCGCTCAAAAAGTTCAAAGTTTGAGGTTATGTGCTCAAACCTTCTTCTTCATTTTAACTACGACTGGATGGACTTTGCTGCCTGATGCCGGTTGGTGGTCCGATGTTCCAAGGGTGATACCATATAACCTAAATCGACTTTACACATCGAATTCCAGGTAATGACTTGAATTTTATTATTTTTCTCTGAATGTTAGAAAGAGATTCTGACGATCCAAGAAGCCCCTATCTACTTCGTTCAAAGACAAACTCATCAATAAATATGTCTGTTACTATGTCGAATGAACAATTTCAACAACTATTGGCTAGTTTAACTGTTCAAACTGGACAAGCTGTCCAACAGCCTGCTTCCAATGGAAACTTCGCGAAATGTGGTTCGAGATTTGACTGCTCAAAAGACTCAGATGTGAATGCATTCATCGACGCGATTGAAATTTACAAAGACTGCACGCAAATAAGTGACGATAACGCGTTAAAAGGACTTCCAATGCTCCTTGACGGTTTCGCCGCGACATGGTATCAAGGTGTTAAATCTTCTTTAGGGACATGGCTAGATGCCACAGCCTTGTTAAAATCTACTTTCGGACCTAGTAAACCACCGTATCGTGTTTACCGAGAACTTTTCTCTCAAGAGCAAGACTTAAAGACTAACACTGATATGTTTATATGTAAATGCCGCGCGATTTTGGCGCAGTTGCCAAGTGGAACTTTAACCGAACACATTCAGTTAGACATGGTGTACGGTTTATTGAACAGAAGTATTCGTGAAAAAGTACCGCGCGATAAAGTGGACTGTTTTCAGGAACTTTTAAAACAAGCTCGCTTAGCGGAAGAGACTTTCGATGTTGTGGACGATAGACACAAAATTTCGGACGATAAAAACAAAAAGCGGTGTTCTTACTGTAAAAACATTGGTCACGTGAAAGACGAATGCCGTAAATTAAAGAACCAAAACAAATCCGCGGAAACAAGTGTCGCGCCTGCCCAAAACGTTACCAAACCTTGCGTAGCGAATGTGCCGAATCAAAGTACCTCTATCTCGTGTTACGGTTGTGGTGCTCCGGGATTCATTCGTACTAACTGTCCTACGTATTCCAAAAAAACTATTTTTAAGAATCCTGTTATGAATACTGAGTTTTTGTATAATTGTTGTTCAAATAATCCTAATTTTCGACCATTAGTTCCGATAACAATATCAGGTCATAACGGTTATGCATACATGACAGGTGCAAAATTCAGTATTGCCGGTTCAGCCCTGATGCAGATATTGCTAAAAGACAATACCCCTTATAAGGTTAGCATTCATATTGACAACTTTGATGGTGATATTCTAGAGGTTGAATATACAAAATACTTGGGTGTAATTATTGACCGTAATCTCAGATGGGATCATCATATACTTAGAATTACAAAAAATATAAAGAAACTAGTGTATAAATTTTATGTTTTGAGAGAGATATTAAGTAAAAAGTTGTTGTTATGTGTGTATAAAGCCCTTATGGTGGGGTGGTCTATATCAAAATTCCTTAAACGCTTTAAATGTAGTTCAAAATTACATTCTTAAGATTATATTTCGAAAAAGTAGGCGATATACCACCAGG